>CM040402.1:45049442-45569442 GCA_022702515.1 Ilyophis sp. 1 JC-2022
AAGACATCCGTCCATGCCCACAACACCAGAAGGCAGGGAGAGGAGCTGTCACAAGCCCCAAAATAATCCCAGGGCTCTGTGAGTCTGTGTGGCTCCATGCGTGACATGCGTGCAAATAATAAAAGTTAGAATTTTGAGCTCCAGCGATTTTAGTGGAAAGCCAATTACAGAGCTGAATTAGTTTTCAAATTAAAGAGTCATTTAAAGGTCTGTGGAATTAATCCTTTCAGGCACAGTGGTGTTCCACACTCGCCAATACAAAGAGCCAGCATTAAGCCTGTTAACAATTCTGTTTAATGAAATTAGCAGGGAGACGTTTGACACGTCGAGATGCGGCATCTCTCTCTTCCCCCGGTATCGTTGGCAAGTTGTGCTAACATTGACTCGGCCCCTTTGAAACCAGAACATCCGTGGAGCCGAGTTTGTGTTTTCCCCCACCCCCACTTTCTCCCCACGCTTTCTGTTCGGTCCTCTCTCCCCGGGCAAGTGACAAATCTTGCTTTGAAATTTAATGAAGTTTGAAATGGAAGTTGCCGCTACAATTATCCAGCGACGCGCATTGTCACTGGAATGATGGCGCTATCTTTCGCAATTAGAGAGCGTCGGAACAGGCGGCTCAAGCGACCGCCGTCTTTGCATGTCCGGGCCGATAGGAAATGAATACCGGCTTGTGGGAAAGCCTGAGCAGCCAATGATGGAGACTTTTTTTTTCTTAGAGCCCCGGAAAGGTGAACCCCCCTTCCATGAACCTGGGTTTTCTAATTGCTTGGCCAAATGCCTGAGCTTGGCTGACAAGTAAGACTTAGACTTCCCCAGACTCCGAGCTGCTAGAAATCAGAAATACTACTCAGCGGTCGGGTCATTCCAATCCCTTTTTCCCCAGCCTTAAAACGCCCTGCTTTCACCCGGAGTTTCAGCTCGGTGCACGGAGCAGGAGGGCTAAAGCAGCGAAATGCTGAGCCTGTTAGATCATAAAAACAGTATGAGTGTGCCTGTGTGTGTGTGTGTGTGTGTGTGTGTGTGTGTGTGTGTGTGTGTGTGTGTGTGTGTGTGTGTGTGTGTGCATGTGTGTGTGAGTGTGCCTGTGTGTGTGTGTGTGTGTGTGTGTGTGTGTATGCATGTGTGTTTGAGTGTGCCTGTGCGTGTGTGTTTCTGTGTGCTTTCTTGTGTATCTGCATATTTTTTGTGTGTATTTGGATTTATGTTTGACATAATGTTTCACACCTGTTTCCTCTGTTCACCAGGCTCCTATGTGATGAAGGTGACAGCTAACGATGCCGATGATGACACCACGGCCAATGGGATGGTGCGCTACCGAATTTTGTCCCAGTCGCCCCTGAGCCCCATCCCCAACATGTTTACCATAAACAGCGAGACCGGCGATATCGTCACTGTAGCTGCTGGGCTGGACCGTGAGGTAAGATTCCCAGCAGTTTTTGCTGTCTGGACCCTCTGCCGAGCTGCCAGTACCATGAAGCTCAAAAAACATTGACATCACTTTTCTGCAAAAAGATACCATTAAAACAATGTTCACTAGAGTCTGCGAGAAATCTCCATTTGTGTTTGGTGGTCCTACACAGGGGAATAAACAGATCAGTCTCTGCTTCCATTCTGTCAACTGAGTTCTGTGTGGACTTTGTAGACATTATTAGTCTAAAACCTTTTATTATTTCATTAAGCCTGCAAACCACATCAAGGTTTTTTTTTCCCCACAGGCAGCTGTCAAAGTACATGTTGTGGTTCTTTCTAGATCAGGAATACTTTTGGGTTACACAGTGGTCACCTTAATAATAAAATTGTCAATGCTTGACATGTTTCATGTTATAACATAAGTGGTTCTTTCACCATCATCCCTGGATTGAAACCTATGGAAAAATCCCCAGGGATGCGTCAGTCCATTTTTATTGTCCAAGAGTGTGTGTGTATAGCACCTGTCAATCCATCAGATATTCCCATTTCTGCTACCCAGAGTCGTTCTCTAGCTTTCCCAGGTGTTTTTCATATGTCAGGATGTGTGGGAGTATGTGCAAATGTTTGAGTGCCTCAGAAACCTTTGCAATAATTGGCTACCGGCTTGCCGGTGGAAACCGTTCTCTCGGTAATGACGCGATGCATTAGGCGCAAAGCTCCACGAGACACTCTCATTTGGGCGTGTGTTAGCTTTTGTTGCCTTGATGCAGCGGATGCCCTTTCTGTGGCTGTTTGAACTGTGGAATAAAGAAGACACCGGTTTAATCCGCCCCCTCTGTGTACATTCCCCCCACCCGCCTCTGTGTGTCCCAGCAAACAGCCAGCTGTGAAAGCACAGCAGCATCGACACGCCATGCTAACGGGGAGAGAGAAAACCGCACAGGGAATGCTAACGGGCTACGGCTATGGGGTTAGCACAGAAGGAGGTCTTCTGCCAAACTGTACATGATATTTCAGTGCCACCCTTCTTCAGGTTTAGGTGGGTGGCTTTCACTGTCCTGTCTCAGAGGGGGGGACTGTCCCACCTCTTCTTCCTCCAAAGTGGGCAGAGACAGTTTTTTAGCACCAGGGTACCCCGGTAATCATTGCCCCGGACATTTTTGATGCCACTGTTTTGCCGGCATTGCGGCAGGGATGAGTCGATCCGCGAACCCGGTACTCTCCACTCCTCATTATCCACACAGAGGGAGGGCTTACACAAGACGCTCATCAAGAGCTCTCCCAGGGTGCCATCTGTTAAAAACCCCGCCTCCCTGCTGCTACACACGCTCTGCTCTTTCGTCAGTCGCATTACTCTGCCGCCACCCTGTGAAAACCGGTTCAATACGATTGGGCATCGCTTATTGATCATCTGCTGACACATGACACATCAATCCCCACAGATTACCTCACCCACCCCTGCCTTTCATTTCAGAATCAATCGATCCCCCCCCCCCCCCCCGCTCTGACATCGCTGCCGTTAGGAACTCACAAAACGGTGTCCAAGCAACACTGAAGGATCTTAACCAATAGAGGTTTATATCCTCACAGGGATGTCACTGTTGCCTTTTTGCTGTGTGTGGCTCTATTTAACACTGTCTTAAAGCCTTGCATCTAGAGCTGGCGTGGAAATGCAAAATGCACAATATTGGCTCCAAGCGCAGAGTGGCCACCCGCTCACCCCACATGCACAGAAAGTGAGAGCGGCCCTCCCTCACATGAAAGGAAGGGGTAATTGAAAACAATCATATGGAATGTATCTCTCGAGCAGGCGTCCTTGATTCCAATTATGCTGCGCCCACAGGGCATCCAGTGAAAGTATCTGTCCGGCTTTGATCGCTAATGAAGGGAGCCAGCAAAAAGGTCAATGCCTCCCTTCTCCCGGACGTCACATATCAGCAGCCGCTGCAGAGGCGGCCCTTGATCTGGCCGGTTTTCCCAGCACCTACCATTAGGGCTATCAATTGGACCAAAAAATTGCATTTTGAATATTGTATTCGAAAGAAGTAGCAATATGATTATTTTTGTATTGCACGATTTGCATAATTGGCATAAAATATGTTGAGTAATTATAGCCGTTTTCTGTTATGCGTATTACGTCCACACGGGGGTGTAAGAAGGGAACAAAGGCAAAGGAAGCCAATGTTGCACTTAAGCATTTTACGTAAATCGTTGAGGGATAGTGACAAAACTAAAATGGTGGATGCTTATTTCTATAGGTTAATCTTTATTGGTTGTACCAACGTATTGTATTTTAACCTAACAATTAAACCCTTATTTTATATCGACCACAACATTCTAATTCTGTATGACTGACACGGGGAACAAAATAGGCTATTTATGATGAAAGTTGTGAAAAACAGTTCCACTTTAGTCTGAAATAGTGCAATCATTTTAGATGATTTTTCAAAAACACAAGAGGATCCACTTGGTTAGATGCGAATGCTGCACGTTTTTTTATTTACAATTTTCCCTGCTGTGGAAAAAAAAATGCTCTGCTTGAACAGAAGTACCTGGAATGGTCAGGTGTTTCTGCACTAGCTGTGCAGTGGTTCCACCAAACAAGAGGATTCTGGTCAACTGCTAGTGGCGTTTTGCATACATCATCATCTTTTGCTGCAAAATATTAATCAGCATTTTTTTATTTAAAAATGGTCATGCCCTGAGCTTTCATAAGCAAGAGATATTTTGACACACATTAGATTATCAGCAAGCAAATATAATACGATTAAACAAATTACATTTGATTCTACTTGTATTTTTTATTGCCGGAATATTTGAATTTGAATCTAAGTCTGACAGCCCTACTGCACGTTTCTACATGGTTACGTTGCAGTCCTAGAAGCTCTGAGTACTATGTTAAGCCAAATGTTGCATGTTCCATGTTCCAGAAAGTTCCAATTCCAGTCCAGCCTTTTTCCTGCCAGATATTTTAGTTCAGATATTAAGTCATATCTTTACTATATGATTCAGTCCAGCCCTTACAAGTTTATCTGAAATCAGAAAACATGTGCATTGGTTTTCAAGAGGCTAAAAGAAAAAAAAACTATGGTTATAGTCAAAAACAAACACATTTGTTTAATTCTCTCAGGTGGTTCAAAAAAGTGCAGTGAAACAAGCAGACAGATCTGTAAATTAGATGTAATGCATCGGCAGATGTTTGTCTTTATATTCTTGTCCTTGCTGGACAGAACGGCATGCTGGGAATTGCTCTCTTGCCAGGCGGCGGTAAAGGCGGGAACCTTTCACTGAGGGGGAATGCTCACCTAGATGTGAAAGCGCAAGATAAAACTGATGTGATGCGTTTCATCAGTGCTCGGATCCGTCTTTCAGACTTTAAACAGGTTAACAGAGCCCAAGTCATCGCTTTCATCCTTATTTGAGGCTTGGCTGTTTCTTCGCCTCAAGCTTTAATTACGAGTGGGAAAATGTTGGGCCCGCTCTTTAATGCTACTTTTCATATCAAGCCGAAATGGAGACTCGCCTTCCAAGCAGCGATCTCAAGCGTTATCTCCAGTCGTCTGGTCTGTTATGAGCTGTGAGGTGGATTGGATTTTGAACGGAAAAACTTTACCAATACTGTTTTTTTACTCGACTGTTTGGTAATAATCCCAGTGTGATCATAGGAGCCCTCAATTGGCCTAATTCTGTGAGAGGAGCCAGTTTAGAGGCCATCGTGAAATGATTCTCTAAAAACAATTAACGCAGTGAATGTGTTTTGTTGGACATGGCAGGAATGTGAAGGAAATCTACTTGGTGTGTGTGTTTGTATTGTATTTATAGCACTAAAAGGTTTTTGTGTGGGAAAAGTGTCAAATTTATATCCTTCTTTTACAGTGAGGATAAAGTAAAATGTTATCATGCAATTAGATGCAAATGTTTATATAGACATTATATATTTAATTTGCTAATTTGCTTAGAAGAAACCCATTCCCAAGGTAACTTTCATGTTAGCCATTATAACATAAGTGGTTCTTTCACCATCATCCCCGGATTGAAACCTATGGAAAAATCCATAGAAAAAAAGATTGAATATTTCTCACATTTTCAGTTTGTACAACTGAAGCACAGTGGAATCAAACCTTCACCCTTTGGATTATAAGTGCAGCTCCTTAACCACTATGCCATTGCACTAGTGTTGGTTTTAGCTCAGATATTAAGTCATATCTTTGCTATATGATTCAGACTCATGGCCATAGCTGCTTGAATATACACTGCTTAAATACACGGCACATAATGTAGCGTTGTTTCCTGTGTGCATTACACAGCAATTCTACCATGCTAAGCAAAACTCCAATATCTGTGTGTGTGCATGTGTGTTTCCGTGGGCATGTTTAGTCTACTTCATGGGGACTAAATTTCCCCATGAGGATAGAAAAGGTCGTCAATTGCTCCCTCGTGGGGACTCGGGAATGGTCCCCATGAGGGAAAATTTTAGGGTTAGGGGTTGGGTGTTGGGTTTAGGGCTAGGGTTAGGTTCGGGTTAGGTTTAGAACATCCCCACAAAGATATGAATACAGGACTGTGTGTGCGTGTGCGTGTGCGTGTGCGTGTGCGTTTGTGTGTGTGTGTGTTTTACTTTCTTATCAAAGGTTTTAAACACGCCTCGGGAGTTTAAACTGCACATGAAGGCAAGTTACAAGACCATCTCCAGCTGAATAAAACCTCATTATTCTTTTGCTTACATCAGGCTTCTATCGCTCCCTTTCCCCCAAAGGACCTGCAAACAGCTTGTCCACAAACATAAATAATAAGGAAGAAAAGCGTTTGCCCCCAGCTTCTGAAAGAGAAACGGCAGGCTCTGAGAGATGGGGGCCATCAGAGAGCCAGCCCTGCTCTCCCTGTCCTCCCCCCTCCCCCTGGGCACTGGGCAGTTCTCTCTGCTGCAGCACGCAGCACGCAGCTCGTGGCCTGGCTCGCAGGGTCGGCTCCGTGGAGCCAATCTCCACGTGCTCCCAGGCACACCTCGAATCAAAGGGAGCGGGCTTCTCAAACTCCATCCCGAGCAACGAGGGAGCCAGAGGCCCCACGCTCAGGCCGCCGTCTCGGCTGATTGCTATTGGAAGATTTTAGAACCCGCAGGGCCCTTGGGCAGGGGTGGCGGGGTGAGCGGTGGTAGTTGTCAATGGCTGACCCGGGCGAGGCAACATAGCATCTGTGATCCAAACGCAGGCAGCCGAGACCAGACCCAGAACGCAGAGAGAGTGCCTGGAGCTTTCTCAGGAAGACAGCACTGATGCCTGTGCTGGGGTCTGCTGCTGGAGCTATTAGGAGAGGGGAACCTGATGTTCAGCTGTGTGGGCTCAACCTGCTGGGAGGTGCTGACAGGTATCCTGGAGGGTAAATAACCCAGGAGGAGAGGGGGAGGGCAGGACTCCAGGGGGTGCTCCTCTGTCTCTTTGGCAAATACAATGGCGGGGGGAGAGGGAGATTGAGTACGTAATCTCTCCCTGTCTTGGGATCAATACCGCAGTGCAGACTTCCCCCGTCTGCATGTGATCACAGCCCCGGGGCCACGTGAGAGTTTCACAGGGGGCTCTGATCAGAGCCTCGGACGCTGTGATATAAGCAGGACATATAGTATACATGATAACAGAGCAAACAGACAGAAATGGGAAGAAATAGAAAGAGAGAGAGAGAGAGAGCATAGAAGGATACCGACAGACTGAGACCACACAGAGCGAGCAAGCCAGAGAGCGAGTGAGAGAGAGAGAGAGAGAGAGAGAGAGAGAGAGAGAGAGAGAAAGAGAGAGAGAGTTGTATGGAAATGGCCGTGCTGAGTCCCACCATGTTTTTCATTCCCATCTCTTATCAGAACAGCACTAATCCATCCTCTGTCAGTCTGTTTGCAGGATTAAAACTGCAGCACACCTGAATGTTTACCAGCCTGCAGCTGAGGATAAGACTGTCACATTAGATGCACATACACACAGAAACGTGCATGCACACACACATACACACACACACACGCACACACACCAGAGGCGGCTGGTGACTCACAAAATTGGGGAGGACAGGAGGAAAACCAACCTACAATGTCATGTTATTTTACACTAGTTGCTACTTATCTCTACTATGTTCAAGTTATGTTATGTTCTTATGTTCAAATGTAACAATAATCCAACTAGCAACCTAATAATAACCTAATAATAATAACCTAACCTAACAAATATCATATTATCATATATCATATGACAACACAAAGGATGAATATAAAAAAGGGGCCAGGTGAATGAGAGGGAAAGACACATCTAATCATTACGGGCTCTGGATGGGAATAATAATAATGATAATAATGAATTTTATTTAAAACACACTTTATATTGAGTGAACAATCTCAAAGTGCTACAGTGCATATAAACACAAGAAAACTACACATCAACTAAAAATAAGGCTAAAACAAAACAAAGGCACACAATTTTAACAAAAGGCCTTTTTAAAAAGATGGGTTTTTAGGCCTCTTTTAAAAGCATTGTGGGAATCTGACATTTAATTATATGAAAGTACATGGTGTAATAGAATGTATAAACTTGTCTGTGGTAGTTAAGTTTAGAATGAGTGACCTTAAGCCTGTATTCTGGAAAACAAGGCCACAAGAAAAATGCCCAGAGAATCATTCTTCAGATAAAGGATTTGCCACAAAAGCAGAGCCAGTTTATGCAAAACAGGAAACGCCAAAACTCATAGATGAGTTTCTATCATAATGGAAAAATACTAGACATGAACTGAACACGTGTAATTCTAAACGTTTGATTGGTTTGAATTATACGCCCAGTGATGTACAAACCCCTTTTTAGCCTACAGTATATAAGCAAGCACCACAGGTGCGCGCGAGAGCGGGGCTTTCCGGAGAGCGTGCGTGCGAGAGCGCGCTTCAGGCGCGCGCTCCCAGAGGACCACAGATCCATTGTGTTCTTCTGTAAAGACTTCGAGCTGACACAATAAAGACAAAGTGATTTAACCATTCGAATTGAATTGAAGAGTATCCTTGATCCACCTCCTTGACCACGAAAAGCAATAATTATATAATGCTAACAGCATCCACAGTCTGTGGTGCCCTGAGATGGTCAGGGAGAGCATTCCACAGACTGGGAGCGGCGGCGCAAAAGGCGCGGTCACCCATAGTTCGTAGCCTGGTCCTCGGGGGCCGGAGGAGGTTGGCCTGTCCAGTGCGGAGGTGGCGTGTGGAGGAATGGGGGGTGAGTAGTTCTTTGAGGTAGAGGGGGGCATTACCATGGAGGCACTGGTGGGACAGCAGGGAGACTTTGTATTCAATCCTGAATGAGACAGGAAGCCAGTGGAGGGATTTGAGGACGGGTGTGATGTGGTCGTACTTTCGCACTCTCATCAGGATCCGAGCAGCACTATTTTGTATGTACTGCAGCTGCTGGATATTCTTGCTGGGGATCCCGATGAGGAGTGCGTTGCAGTAGTCGAGCCTGGAGGAGACAAAGGCGTGGACAAGCTTTTCGGCATCAGAGAGAGTGAGTGTGGGGCGGAGTTTTGCAATGTTCCTGAGGTGGTAGAAGGAGGTCTTACATAGATGTTTAATGTAAGCCTCAAAGGTCAGATGAGGGTCCATTCTAACACCCAGGTTAGTAACTGTTTGTGAAGGGTGAATGTGATGGCCGGAGAAAGTGATGCTGGTGATGGTGGATGACCGTGTCTGAAGTGGGGTGCCAACTAAAATGGCTTCAGTTTTTAAGCTGTTGAGTTGTAGAAAGTTAAGTGTCATGAACTTCGTGTGTGCGTAATCTGTCACTAGAAGCCTGTCAGTCCAACGAGTGGTTGTCCAGCAGTCTTGATCTTCACCTTTGCTGCGTAATCCAAACTTTGGAATGGCTGTGACAACAAATAATCCCCAAGATGTTCTTCCCCATCCCACTCTCCGCGTCTGCGTCCACGCCTCTCTGTGATCCCCTCACTCACGCTGCCGTTAATTGCCGCAGCACCACTCTCCAAATCCATTCTCGCCGTTAGATTAACAGTCCTTCAGGGCTGCTGCAACAAGCTAACTGTTGCGTTGGCTAAGGCAAGTAGCTAGCTACTGCGCAATAAAAAAAAAGGGAAACGTAAATCTGATAAAAGAGAATTTGGACCAGCCTCCTCTTGTTGAAAAGGCCTAAATAAAATGTTATTTTTTTGTTTTATGTTTAAAAGTAGTTTGTTATCATTTATTTTGTAATATGCTACTGTATAATCTATCACTCACTTTACCACCAGTCCGTCAAACTCATGTACAATACAGCGGTAGAGAATTGAAGAAATTATCATTGGACCAACGCAATGTCAATATTGTTTTCTGGTTGTTGATTGGTTAGGGAGGACGTCCTCCGTTGGAGCATCATTTTACGTGTTTTGGCCAATAACAAATTAGCATGAAAAAAAATGAAGTACATGAAATTGATATAAGAGATCCCGCCATAAGGAGGACAGCAAAAGTCAGGGTTCCTCTGCCCCCCACACCCACCACCACTTCACACAGACTGCCCTTTTCCCTCTTGCCTCTTGCAACCTCCTCTGCCTCTATGGACCAGCCTCCTCTGACACACACACACACACATATGCACAAACATACACTTATGCACTGTTACACACACACACACACACTCACACGCTCTTTTTTTCTCAATCACATAAAACACACACACACACACACACACACACATACACACACACACATATTTCCAGACTTATGTCTCACAAAAAAGAAAATCTTACCCTTGAAAAAAAATCCTCAAGAGTGCCAAGTTTTATCAAGCCCTGCTAGGTTTCTTTTTTTGTTTCAATTGCCAGTCCAGTTTTTAAAGGTTAGCTGAAAATGAAACACTTCCTTCAATTTCAACAGTTTTCCTCAGGACATTTTCTATGCTTTCTGATTGGTTTGTGGTCAGATGCAGATCGGCATTGCTTACCAACATATTTGCTATTTCATGGACTTCATGCTGTTTTTTTTGGCAGCCCCATTGAATTGTTACTATATCAGCTCTACTGAACTGCAAAAAGAACATTGCCATCATGTAGACTCAGGGTGTCACAAACCAGCCCTGGAGGGTCTCAGTGTTTGCTGGATTGTTGACGTAGCCCTAAGTTGGCTACTGGTCAAGAGCATACTTGCCAACCCTCCCGATTTTCCCGGGAGACTCCCGATTTTCAATGTCCTCTCCCGATAATCTCCCGGAGTCAACAATCTCCCGCAGTTTTCCCGATTTCGGACAATATCGTGTTTTTAAAAAAAAAATTATTTTTATTTTATTTTATTTTATTTTTTAAATCTGACGCGTGTATCTACGTGGATGGTTAACGGGGAACGGGGATTTACTTTTAACGCAGACGCACACCCGCGGTACATACGTTAAATAAACCGTTAAATAGAGTGTCTTAAAATAGCTTGATAGCACCCCCCATTCCCCCCTGTCACAATTTTAAAAAAAATCTCCCTATTTCTGAGGGCTCAAGGTTGGCAAGTATGGTCAAGAGGAATCCACAAAAACATACAGAAACTGCAGCCCTCCAAGACTTGAGTTTGTCATCTTGATCTAGACTGACTGAAGTGCTGCCTTTGTAGTACTCAGTTTTAGGAGGACAGGTATGCAGCCTCTTGTTTTTGAAGCAGGAACCACCGTACCAAGCAGGGACGGGGAGGTAGAGGGAGGGGGCGCGGAATGAAGGTAAGCATAATTGCAGGCTTGTCTAATTAGGCGGCGCAATGTAAATGCTGCATTTCGAAACAGTCTCGGGTATCAGTGGGGGCATTAAGCACGACGTGAGGGGTGCTCAGAGCTGTGAGGCTTCCGCTAATCCCTGTCTTCGGGAGCCATGGCCTAATTCGAATATTTACGCAGCAATTAGCAGGTGAAGGAGACACTTCAGATGTAACGCGGAAGCCCAGGGAAGAGACTCATTACACCAGAAATGTCCTGGTCCGATTGCTCCTGCATGCCAATTAGGACGCGGTGCAGGGGTCTCCGTGTCGCTCCGCGGCTCTGCTGTATATCTGAGCGTGTTTGTTAGGGCTAGTCAACAAGCTCGGGGCATGACCATTTCTGTCTGCTTATGAGAATTAGCCTGCTGTTTATCTAGTGGATACAATTTTTAAGTGCACTTGCGTACACATACACCCACGCACACACATACACACATACAAGCACGCCCCCCCCGTGCACAAACATGCACATACTGCAGGTAGATGCTATGGTTTTGCAGCCTGCTGTTTTGTTTCTGCGGATGTTGCCACTCGGGGCCACGAGAGAGCTCTCCTGGTGTTTTTTCCACCTTCCGTGACTCATTATGGCTATTGGTTTCAGGTGTTTTGCTGGCTACATAAGCTCAGCGCCTTTTTTGTTCCGTGCTTTTGTGTAAGCTTTGTTTAGGCTCAGGCCGATAACTTCGGTATTGAACTAGAAGTCCGCATATCCTTTCTGTTTTGGAAAGATACGCAGGAACTTCTTTAGTTTAGTATTATAGGTTTGGTTTCTAAGACTTTTTCTTTCCTATTTTCTTTTTCTCTGTTTTCTTTCAGTCCTCTTTGAGGCTGCAACCTTTATTACCCTTTTTTTCTTTTCCTCCTAGTTTGAGCTCATTTGTATTTTATTGAGCTGGAGGTTTTTCTTTCACTTTCTGTCTATTTCCACGCGAGTCTTCGAGTCTGTTTTCACCCTTTTTTCTGGGTTGTTTTCTGTTGGCTGATATGCTGAGGTTATTTCCCTTTTTTTTTTTTTTTTTTTCCTGTTTTGTCAGGGTATTCCATTTTTTCCCCCCAACTTGTGGTTATCCCACATTAGTGGGTAGCTTTTGGATCCCTTTTCGGTCGCGTCTGGTTCTCCGACCCCTTCCCCTCACAGTAGATGCTTACTCCACAAAGGGTTTTATTTGTTATTTGCTACACCCAATTGGCTTGTGACAATTCTCTGTGAAATTGAATCTTTATATGCGTTTGTCCCTTTTAAAAGAGGCCATTGACATTTTAACAGATGATTAAGTCAGAGCATGCTTTATAAACCTTAAGGAATTCAGTTATATTGATCCCTCCAAAGCATCGAAGGTGTTTGCGCGGCTATGGAAACGCTGCTCTAATTCCAGCCATCTTCATAAAGTTCTCTGGACCCTTGTGTTGCAGCTCACAGGTTTTCACGAGCCTGGCTTCGCCGGTGTGTAAAATCTGCAGCGAGCGCTGCCGTAATCACCTCCCTGGAAACAGTATTTTACGAATCATGGTTCCCTGCATCTCTCAGGCCCTCTTTTTGTGCCGAGCTGATGGACAGGCTCTAAGCCGGGCTGTTGGTGTTCATTACGCTTTGCGCCCGACGCAGCCGGCTTGCCTGTTACGGGTTTGATACGTCTGCGGCGACTCACTTTGTTAGGGAGTCAATCAGTGCCCCTTCATGCTGCCTGGCTGAGGGAGGGCCCTGTGACTGAGCTAGGGCTTCAGGGGGCCGTACCTAGGGATGCATTACCTGCATATGCACTCAGGTATACGCTCACATAGCATACGCACAGACAGAACCACACACACCCAGACGTACACGGCCACCCACCGCACACACACAAGCACCCGCAAAAGGGAAGAGTGCAAACTATTTTTGTGAGTGTGTGCGTGCGTGTCAAAAATGTGTATGTGTGAGCATAGTGTCACTCAGGGGCAGTGTGCGGAATTAATGGATTCTGGCTTGTGCTCTGTCATTCATTCATTCACCCACTGACCACAGTGATTACACTGACAGTTAGTTACTCACTCAAAAACTCACTCTTCTCACATGGGTGCACATTCACACACACTCACACAAAGGCACACACAAGCATATGCATGTGTACACATATATACACACACACACGCACACACACACAGCGCGCACACGCAAACACATGCCCACACTTGCAGTGCACAGCAAGCAGGCTGATAATGACTAAATTTTCAGCTGAAATGTTAGTGATGGACAGGAGAAATGGATCAATCAGATAGACGAAACGTTACACCTATCATATTTTCTCTTTCCATCTCTCCATCTCCCTTTGATGCTAATGTGTCTCCCCATTCATCACTAAGATCAATGGCTTTTTCCTGGAGAAGGAAAATGACTTAAAACTCAATCTATGTGTGCATTCCATTAATGTTTTCCTTTTTTCCATTCTCGAGTGAGTGCACTGAAAACAGGGAAATAGGCCTCTTGGATTTCACATTTCTTAGTTCCGTGGCTACCTTCCTTACCTCTCGCCATTACGCGCAAATAAAATTATACATGATGGCATTTTATTTAGTTCCTCAATCTTTGGCAATTGAGTATTATTTGGCGCGTACTTCTAAAGTCCTTTTAGATAATGAGCACTTTGTTCCGAATCCATTGTCAGTGGCGTTTTATGTGCGCCCCCGCAATAAAGCATGTCGCCTTTGTTAACCCCCACCACTTTTATACTCGGCAGATTAAAATCCCGCAGCTCGGGGCAGTGAGAAAATCGCATTTTTGTTCCAGCTGAAAAGATTGCTTATTTCTGTGTGACCCGGTTTAGCGGGAAGTGAGATCGGTAAAAGAGATCTATAAAACTCATTATGCCCGCTCCTTTTGTTGCAGCCCAGTTAGCGAAGGTACACTGAGGGGTGATTAGGAGGGGGCTGCTGGGTAAATCTGCACCTGGAGTTATGTTCCGGATCTGCGACACGGTCAGAGACGCATCGGCAGAATTTGCGGTTCCGCCGCTGAGAGTCATACTTTCTCCAGTACTCACACGAAGATAAAGACAGAGACATGCTCACAAAGATAAGCTGTCACATCCACTTATTACACGCGTGCTCACAGGCACACGTAGACACAAGCACTCACAGAGACATGGGCTGGGATTCAATCAACATTGTGTTCTTAAAAATTAAAAGCACCTTTTTTTTTTCTTCAGACAGTGAAGAAAGTCGCCAGACTGTAGATTAAGTATAATGCTACTGTTTGCCTAAAAGTTAAAGTTGAGCAGAAATGTTGATTGAGTGCAAGCTATGCACTCGCAAAAACGCAAACATGTGAACTTACAAAGGCACAGAGATATGTGTGCATTCGAAACACAGAAACACGCACACATACTAAGACACACACTCACAAAGACACACAATAAGGTGCTCACACAGAAATATGCAGGCATTCATAAAGACGTACAGAAACACACCTTCAAACACACACACACCGTGCGCACACGCAATGACACGTATACCCTGAATCCAACATACGCAGACACACGGTTCTCTACTTTTTCGAATGATGGCTCGGTCCCTGTTCATCAAGATCTTTTTAAAATGCACACAACACAACCCTCTGCACAGAATGTTTAATTACAGAGAGGCTCGCTCCCAGCCTCAGTCACAGTCCATCGCTTTGCATTCAGAGACAACCTGAAGGGGAATTCATCCACAGTACAAACCTGCGCGCTCTTCTCACTCAGCTCGAATAACACATCTCAAAGGTGCTAATGCAAAACATGAGCATTCGTTTCCGCTCTTTGTTTTACCCTTTACTGTAGTGCCCTCTCGGAGGTAGCGGAAGCATCTCAATCTTTTGGCGCAGCGTTTAATTCCGCGGCTAATAAAGAGTGAAACGCATCGAGCGTTGTTTAAAAGGCACTAATCTGACGGAGGCCAATGTGCGACGCTTAATGAATCTCCGTGCGTAAGTGCTTCTGGGCTCGGTGCATTAGCTAGCACATTAAAGCGCCGCGTTTGCCAGATACAGTATTCTTTTCAGAGTGAACCGGTGGGAGGGCATTGATCTGCGTTTAAGCCGTGCGCTGACCTCTCCCCACCACTGTGTGGCCCAGCTCACTGGTTCGACAGGAGAGGTTCTGGGCCTGACTTATCTGTGTTGAGCTGCAGAGGGGGGCCTCATTCTTACCGGCGCCAAAAAAGCCACGCGGTGCCGGTCTGCGTCTGTGCTTTCTCCCCACCCCCTCAGCCTGACTACTATTCCCAGCATCCACCTCAAAAAGGAATCCAGAGGCAGTGGGATTAGTCATAACTCAGGGGCTGCAGATCAGAGAGACTGCTACAGGCATGTTTCCTCTCAAGGAGATTCAGCGCCAGGGACAACCCCGCAGAGAGC
Organism: Ilyophis sp. 1 JC-2022; assembly: GCA_022702515.1. Lineage (NCBI taxonomy): Eukaryota > Metazoa > Chordata > Actinopteri > Anguilliformes > Synaphobranchidae > Ilyophis > Ilyophis sp. 1 JC-2022. The sequence continues at coordinate 45,064,967 of CM040402.1, forward strand.
CTTGTGCCCTGCCGCGCGTAAACTTGTCGAACAGAGCGGAGAAAGTAAAAAAAGGTGGGAGTGCACTTTGCATGCGAACAAACTAAGGCGAGACGCAATTTACACAAGATGGAGGGCTGTTTTTTTCCCCCCCTATTCCTCAAAGGCGATGTTGACGTTCAAAAGAGCCTGTAGGCTTTTTTGTCTGCGAGGTTAAAACCCAAGGAGCTCATCCCCTTTGCCCCCCGTTGCATTAGAGGACATGTTTTAATACTTTTGTAATACGCGCTTGCTAAATCCTGAGCTGAAATGCCACGCAGACTTTGATTCCTAGAGTTTCTGCGACTGAAATGGTGATGCGCCCGACCGGGGAGATGCTCTCCCAACGTTCCGCTGTCTTAATTCACCTCGGGCTCGTATTTTATTAACTCCATACACCAGGAAGAGTTCTGCTATTACTGTATAATGTCTGAATCTGCTCTAGGCGAAAGAAAATGAGAAAGATAACCACCAGCTGTTGTTTAAAATAACATTATTTTTTATCATTTGGTGTTTCTGCATCTAATTTGCGATGGAAGTAATTTAGAAATTTTTAATGGATTTACTTATATGTAACGGTTCTTATTTTGTATGAATTCCATTTAAAATGAAACTTAGTGTAGATTTAATGCACATGTATTTATGTGCAGCGTCTGCATCGGTGTATGAATAAATATTAAAAATAGAGTCCAGAAACGGCATCCCTTTCGTATCCTGTGTGACAATAGTCCGGACAGCCTCCATATATCATACATGCAGGTCAGAGAGCATTCTGGGAGAGGGAAAATGGCACATAAACGTCCAGGTGTTTTTTGCGTTAAGGGACTAAGTAACGTTCGTTCACCTTCAATAATATTTTCAATAGAGTGTTTCCTTTTTAAGTGCCGGCGTTCACATTAAAATGAGTGATGATGGTGCCACGGTGCAGCTCAACGCAGGGACAGTTAGGCTGTAATAAATGGGCCTCCGAACGCACACCCACGCCTCACAAGCCTCGCCTCACAAACGCAGGCCCGTGTAGTTTAAAACCATTACCGGTGTAAAGGTGCGGCTGCCGCTCGGAATACAAATCTGTCACATATTCATCCAGACGTGACACTTCCACAGCTGACCCTCTGCTCCTGCCACACTTACGCAAGCGCCGAACACTAGCTGTCCCTGTGTGTGTGTGTGTGTGTGTGCATGTGTCCCTGTGTGTCGGCTGCTGCATGCGTGTGCACAAGTGTGTGTTCATGTGTGCGTTTGGGCGTGTGTGTGTGTGTGTGTGTGTGTGTGTGTGTGTGCGTATTACTCAAAATATGCATTCAGTTAGAGTTAGCAATGGTTTAATGGAGCACAGAATTGTATGTGAATTTTATTGGTATTGAGTTTCATTCCTGTTCAATTATTTAACAGACTGCCGCGGTGATGAAGACGCAGCTTTCTCCCTATTTGCTCACCCATCCTTGTGCCACAGCATACCACATTATCTTCCCTGTGTTTACTCTCTCATTCATGTGGAACATATTTTGCCCTTTAAAACCAGGGAATGTGTGTGTTCTGTCTTGCAGAAAGTGTCCCAATACACCATCATCATCCAGGCTACTGACATGGAGGGCAATCTGAACTTTGGGCTGTCCAACACGGCCACTGCCATCATCTCTGTGACAGACGTCAACGACAATCCCCCAGAGATGACCGTCAAGACGGTGAGTGTGTGTGACCCCCAAACTATGTGCCAAAGTTGTGACTCTCCTCTAGCCCCAACCATGCCTCCAAAAAAACGCCTGGGGGAGAGAATTGCATCATGGGAGTAACTATGACAAGTTGTCGCAGAAAAAATAAGTAACAGTTCTGGCTTAATGTCAGGATCTTGAAGAGCTGGGGAGTCAGGGTGGGGGTGGGGTGAGGGGCAGAGGAGGACAGAGAACTACAACCGAGTGGCTTGGAAGCCTAAAAATGTGTAAAAAAAAATGAAAAATCCAAAAACAAAACAAATACAACACAACCAAAAACACTGGTTTCTGACGGCCCTGGAAAATGCCGAATAACTCCTGTCTTGGTGAAGTAAAATATCTAAATTTCCCCACAGACTGCAATGGCTTCAGGTTTGTTTATAAGCCTGTTAGGTTTCAGAAAGTGATGCTTCTTCCTTGATAATCCCGTTCTGACAACTTTTTTTCAACTCTCTGGGTTCAAACGTAGCCGAGAAAAAAATGACTCAGAGGGTGATTCACGCAGTAATGTAATCTGTCAACTGCAGATGCGGGGTACAGAGACGGAGAGAACTACGTATGGCAGACAAAAAATGCTTTGCCATTTTTTCCCTTCTGTGTTGTGTGCAAATCAGTCATCAGTCCGTAAACGTACCGTCATCACAGTATATAGTGCCGAGGAGAAACTCCGAGCTGAGTGGAATAGCTCGGTCAGCTGCACTTATTTACAGGAAGTGTGAACGGCGGGATATTTTTCATCAAACTTTGTCAACTGCGTTTCTATTTTGGACCCAGTGGGAATGGTGGCGGCGCGTGAGGCGCTTGAAATGAAAGCAGCAAAACTGATCAGACCAACGGCGGAGGTGGGAGTGGGGGAAAAAAAAAAACACGCGACGGTTGATCTTTCGCACGACGCGCGGTGCCTTTTATAAATAATCATCGCCGGCGTCATGACCATCGCCGTCGATGGTACTAATGACGTGATTACAGCGACTGTGACAAAAGGTCACGTCGCAGTGCAGCATCTTTAAAGAATAGAAAGGAAACAAAAACAACGGAAAATAATGGCTGAAAACGCCGCCTTACATTATCCAACCCTTGTTTTTTTTCGTGATTTGTGTTCGGGGAAAATAAAGTGTCTTGGTGGTGAGTGCTCCTTAGCCGTGCCCGTCCTTCTGGGTGGTTAATGGCCCCCCTCCCCCCCATGCCTGCGAGGGGCAGAGCGCTGATGTTCCCTCTCAGAGTAAATGATACCTATTCCAGGGAGGCAGAAGCATGCCGGTGAGCGCCAGCACCCCGGTGATAACGGGGGAATGAGAAAACTCAGGAGGCAATTTGTTATCCCGATGGATTAAATGAGACAGGCAAAACAGGCCCAGTGAGTGAGGTGAGAGCAGTCTTGTCCTGAGGGGGTGAGGGCCCAGATACATGAGAGCAAGATGAGATGGAGGGAGGGAGGGAGGAAGGGAGGGCACTGAGCAGAAAGATACTGTAGGAAACAGTAGAGGAGTGTAGGGAGGAGGGAGGAAGCGATCGGGAGAGAGAGGGATTATAGGGAGAAAAATAGGGATTAAGAAGGAAGTGTAATGAATATGAAGGGAGTGTGGGGTACAGGGAGAGGTGTAGGGTACAGGGAGGGGTGTAGGGTACAGGGAGGGGTGTAGGGTACAGGCAGGGGTATTGGTTTTGGACACAGGCATGTGGGCAAACTGTATGCGCTTATACTTGTCTTGTCTTTGCTTTGGTGTCTCATTGTGTAAATGCATTTGACAGATAATATTGTCAGCCAAGAAAATCATCTGATGATGTGTGTGTGTGTGTGTGTGTGTGTGTGTAAGAGAGAGAGTGAGACATGCAGAGAGAGAGAGAAAGAGCAAGGAAGAGTGAGAGGCAGCTGCTGTAGAACTGGAGCATCAGTCCTCCTCTGCCCCTAGTCTTTGAGTGAAGGCTGGCCTGGAGGCACATTCATGCAGACTGGCCCTGTTCCCTGTTCACGGCTCATCAAAGGGAGCCTGTGGTGTCTGCTGCCAGCCTGAAGCGGCATCAGAGTCGTGGCGTGCCAAAGCCCCACGCTGCATTTCAATCAGCCCGCTCGCATTGAGAGACGGAGGCAGATCTGCTCCCGTCTCCTGCATTTCGACTGCTCACACCACGCTGTTTCCCCAGCTACCAGCTTGCAGCTACACCTCTGCTTCAAGATCAGCTTTGGATAAGAAGAGCTCTCACCCCCTCGCTAAATTGACTCACTCACATCTAGCCAGGAGGACTGCCTTAACATACCATCATGCTGGGTGGAAGGGCCTGCTGAGAAGAGAAAGAGAGAGTGTGTGCATGTGTGTGTTTGTATTTGTGGGTGCGTGTGTGCGTGTGTGTGTGCGTGTGTGTGTGTGTGTGTTTGTCTGTGTGTGCGTGCGTGCGTGCACGTGTGAGTGTGTGTGTGTGCTTGTGCACGTGTGTGTGTGTGTGTGTGTGTTTCATATCTTATAGTTGTAAGTTTTTATGCTGGGAGACTTTTTAAAACCCAAATCCCAAAAGAGAGGTTTGCCGTAAGACTACAGAAGCAAAAGGCAGACAGAGGATGGAAATGCAGGGTAATTCTCGTTGTACTAAGCTGTCTTTGCTACATACCAGTGCGCAGTATAAAAATGAGGTTATTAAACACCCCTCGGAAACAAGCCCCAACTCGAAACGCTAACCCCATTAATCAATCCGGAGAGGGGAAGGCGAGCCCAGCGACGTGGGTGTCTCATTTTCTTCGTCGGCTAATTGCGAGGACGACCTCCCAACGACGAGAAAGAAAAAGAAGGTAATTGGACGAGTTCTCTCCCCAGATAGAGGTGCCCTCCTCCTCGTTGAAGTGGGACGGGTCCCAGGGCCAGTACGCTCCCCATTGGTCCCTCTCTCATTAACCTGGGCCTTTCTTTAGTTGGCCTCCGAACCCCCTCCCCAATATCCTGCTTACCCCCTCCCCCAGAGACAAGTCTCCAAAATGAATTAGACTGTTTATGCGCTCACTGGCTCTGGGGTAAAGGGCTTACTCGGATGTCGTTAACAGGTACGCATGTCACACGTACAGCCAACCAGCATAGGGAGACACAGCCTGTCACGCCTGCTTTGCAGAAATGGAGCTCTGTCACTGTTTCTAGGCCGCTAATGGCAGAAGTTTACTGGAATAAACGTGTTCAGCAGGTCCAAATTGGCCGTTCAAAGCTATGTCATCTGAAAACCTCTCGTGTCAGTGCTTACTCATAACCCTTTGACAGTAGTTCAGTAACACGCTGCATGAGGGCAAGTTTCATCGAACCAATTGCGCTTTCTCGCGTCACGGGATGTGCCGGAAAAGCTTAGCGGAGCCGCCTCTTTCGCTATCCAAGCTGTGCCTTTGTTCATGTATTAATTTAGTTCATTTTTTTCTCATTTCTGATGTTTTTTTTTTGCGTGTTAACGAAAGGCCCTGGTGTCTTGGAGGGTGGCGCTGTGGGGGGGTTGTGGGGTTGTCATGAGGGGGGGGCAAAGGTGGGGGGGTGGGACTCGCGGTTGGTTTGGTGGCTGGAGCGTGAAGGGGAGATAAGGTGCTTAGAGCAGCAGCCCTGGCAGCAGCTGCAGGAGCGCGGCTCCCAGGGCCATTAAGGCTTCATGATGATAAATTAGCGCCTCCCTCCAGGTGCACATTAGAGCTCATCAGCCAGCCCCGGCGCCACACTTCTCAGTGCGTCAGGTGCTGCGAGAGAGCACAAAGTAATTCGCTTTTACTCCGAATCCGGCTAAAGCCCCGTCCATAGAGAGGGCCCCGGTCAACCCGCCGGTCGCTAAACAACGGATAAGGAGTTTTTGTTTCTGTCCTCTGCACTCTTTGAAAAGTCTACCGTCGCTTTTGATGCTCGCCGAGGCGCGGGCGGGTGGAGAAGGTAGGCGGTGGCCGCGGGGGTCATGTGCAGAGGACCCGTATCGCTTCCAACCCGCCGGCCACTTTTCTTCTCATTAGCACCGCGGAGTTCAGACAGCCTTGTTCAGAGAGTGGGGCTCACCTCCCGCCTGCTAAAGCGATATTATCATCTTAAGCTACGAGAGAGATAGCAGTTAATTATGTGCACTCTATTTTGCTGGGTCTTTCATTGCGGTAACCCACCCGTCGGTGCTAATCTCTATCTCGTCCTCCCTCCCTCCCTCTCTTTCTCCCCCCCTCACTCCCGCCTCTCTCTGTGCTTCACTCTAAAATGCCAGTACCTGTTTTTGCCCTCTTCTGAACATGGGAAATACAGAGGGAGAGATGGGAAGTCCCTTTGTAAATAATTTGGCCCTTATAGCTCAACTTTTATCCTGCAGGGTGCAGCTCATCTGGCTCCACGCATTATTTTCCTTCCTTTCTTTTTTTTTTTTTTGGTTTGAGGGCGCTGGCATCCCAGCTGCGCAGTTTGGGTGGAGGGCTGGGTGTTTGCGCAGCTAAGAGAGGCAGGTCACCCGGGTGAGAGGATCCAGGGCCACGGGGGGCAGGACGCTGCGCGGGGCCCCTGGGAAGGCTTCCCTCAGAACTAAGCGTCAACCCTCTGCTCCCGAGAAACGTCTCGCAATCAAACGCTCTACCCTCGTCTTCACCCTGTCTTTACCTCTGCACAGGAAAAAATAGCTCATAAAGCCCCAGAACTTAGTATTTGCATATGACAGAACTAAGAAATGTCACCTTATACATATATATTTTTTAGATTTACATCTTGGTGGAGGAGAAAAAAACACACAAGTGAAGCGATCAATTGAACTAGCTTCAGGGTGCAGAGAACAAGGAAAATAACTGCCAAATGAAGACATTAAATATTCTTTAAATACATTTTATTAATTTTCTGCTCCTGCATAGATATTTGTGTATGCGTGTGTGGATGTGTGTGTATGTGTGTGAAAAAACACTTTCTGGATCTTAGCTTACTGTATATATTGTTCATTGTTCATGTTGTAGTGTAGTGAGCCACGATAATGATGCATACTGAGGATAATTTATGGGGGTCTCAATAAGCTTTTAGATGAGATTGTACCCAATATTCAATATCACCATTAACTTCCTTACATAAATCAAAAAATATATATTTTCCGTTCATCCATGTCTGTTTTAACAGCAGTGGTGATTTGAGATTAACAATAATTAATTTGGTCGGCTGAGAAACAGGGAAAAATGTAAATTGGCTCTGAAAGTGTACGTGTTGTATGAAGAGCGTAATTCATTTGTATGTATTGGGGGGGACAGTGTGGGGGGTTGCACGGGAGGCTGTGCTCTCTCTTAGCTTTAGAATTTTTTTCATAGCAGTGGTTGAAATTGTCAATTATGATGGCTGTTAGAAGAATAGCAGGCAGCACACAGAACATGTGTCATCATAATAAAGTCACAAACACTTCACAATCACACTGGTCACAACCACGATTGCCCGGGGCAGGTAAAACATTTTTTTTAAAAGCATTCGGGCAGGTGGGCTTTACTCAGTTGCCCGATCGGCAAGTGGTTTTTTTCTTTTTTTTCTGCGACCCATCTCTCTCAAATTTTGCCTAAATATTGTTATGAGATGCCATTTCATGATTACACGACTCTGCAGATGCGTGCTTCTCTGCACTGTCTTTGCAACTACAATGTTAGGTGTGTTTGTGAGATGTAGGCTAGAACTTTGAGCTCCACACTACCTGCATTATGTCGACCAAAACGCGCACAGCAAAACAAAATACAAACAACAGTAGGAACCAGCTGTAAAATGACCTCAACTGGGTATTGCAGGTTTTTTGCTAGCCTATCAATTGATGTCAGTGCTAAATAAAATGCGTTTCAATACTTAACAGTAACAAAGGGAAGGCCAGTCCCGATTCCGTAAGTGATGTCAGCTCGTCAACTGGTCCAAGGTCCTGGCAGGTGCGTGGACTCCTGGAGACTTCTTCACCGAAGTCGGGTCACGACAGGTTTCCATTCAGGTTGACGTGGACGTGCACAGATCTCCACTTGGGTCCAACCGCAAGGGAGACAGTAGAGGAACAGTTTGAAGAAGCGTGTCCTCAAAACAGCTGTTTAAAATAAACCAGCTTGGTTTATTTTGTGGACGGCAGGCCAACTCTGTCTCGGTGATCAGGCGAGATGCGGGTTTGGAAATGCAGAAGTCCGTCAGGGTTTCAGTGGTGCGTCTGGTAGGCATAAGACAGCGTCTTTACCATCAGAGCAATGTTAGTAAAGTTACATGGGTTTTTATGGACAAAATCCCTTTGATCCCAATTGGTAAATGGCTTTAGGGCACCCATACAGTAGATTAGCTCATTCCCTTAGAACCAACAATGAAAAATAGATGGACCAGCTATTTGCAATCACCTCAGGGTGTGTGTGTTAAATTGGGATCTCCCCTCTTCTTCTCAAAAGAGGAGGGCGGGTTGTTCCTGCCCAAACTGACGCCTGATCGATCAAGCAGTCTATGTTCATCTCAGAGTCACATGTAGAGGGGTATAGACACTCCATTGTGCCTCAGTCTGATCAGGAGTGTTAATTGTGAACGACTCCATGACTTGCTATGCAACATGAGCCACATCTAGACTTCAGGCAGGTAGGCCATTTCACGAAGTGGAATAAGGAAATTCCGCAAAAAACACGTAGCCTACTTTCCTCCATATCAAGAGCCGAAGTAGGCTAATGGCTTTCTCGTGAGCAAGAACAACCAGGTTTTCGTTTCGCCTGTGCACCATGGTACGACGCGAGATAACGTGGAGAAATAACTTTTGCGTGCTGCAGACATGAAACTCCAATAATATCCTATTTTCAAACAGTCACCGGACATTGCAATAACTTTGGCTGTGTTTATCCTGCAAAAATCTATAACCCACTGTTGCCCTGTGTTTCTAGTTTTATAGAAGGATAGCATTGCCCAATCGAATGATTTTCTATTTAAGAAGGGAATACAGTATATCAATCACCTTTTTCAGATAGCCTATTGCATTCAGTGTTTTCCACAAGCAACGGCTAGGCCATTTTCCAGCCGGCTACTTTTTTTAACAGTAGCCAATGATGCCCACTGATGTTTCGTTGCAACAGGCAAAATTTGCAACGGAATTAATTAAATTATTAATTTTTCAACTGACCGAAATTTCCCAGTGAACATTTTTGTGTCGAAAAGTTGGTGAAAAGACAGTGAAACACTGTCTCGCGTCTAGGTGAAAAACTGGCTAAAGTGAAGGTTTTTTAACCAGCTAGGATGTACAATATAGCCAGGTAGATCCGAGTAAAACCTGGGCTAAATTAGGGCTAAATTGAGCTAGATTTACAGGTTCATTATCATTTCATGAGCGACGCACTTTGTACTGTATATATGGACTATATTTATTTTTTTGTTGTGCTTTAAATATTTGGGGGACGCGTCCCCTCTATAGATTACGCCTATGTGTGCACTCTCTTGAGGGGAACTGACAGAAAATAAAGCCAGCGTTAGTGTGGATGTTCTCACCCAGGTGTGTGTGCTCACGTGCGTGTGTGAGGGGGGGGGGGGGTTCTAGCTTCATTGTATATTCCAGCAATCCATCCTTCACATCTCGCTAAAGCAGCATTAAGCTGTTAGCCACTCCATAAGAATGAATTATGTCAGGTAGTCCAGACTAATTGCAGTCAGAGCAGGATGAGGGTAGCTGGAGACACATTAGAAAAAGAGCGTTTTGTCAAAGGTAATTTTTTTCCCCACTCAGCTCCGACAGTGGTGTGTAAATTTGGAGCAGGCTTGGGAGGGCCTGTGTCACCACTGGGAGATCAGTCATGGAGCTGAGGGCCAGCAGACTGCCTGTCAGGGGTTTAGAGAGGAATGGATCTGCTGACAAGGCACTGGAGTTCTGACAGATATGATATGACACACCCAGCCATGCCCCGCCTACTCATGTCCTCTTCAGCTAATGAAATGCTGCCATTTATTGAGAGTATTTTCAACATCTTTGTGTTCTGAGGTCATCTAGTAGCATAGTCATCATTGCTACAGCACTTCATCATGATTCATGTTTACTTTTTGTGTTTGTTTGTTTTCACAGTTGTTTGTACAGTGAAATCTCCAGCCATGAGTTGGGCACTGCATACTAATGCATACTAATATTGACACAGCAGGCATCCTTTATGATATGTGTATTAAACAGAGTGAGTGATGTCACTTTTATAAGGTCTATACCTATCCACACTGTTTAAGGGAAAAAAGACAATTGTGTTGGCAACTAAAAGCATTCGACATTTTCCCATGGAATTGTGCTGAAAATGAATGAAAATGTATGGGGAATTTTAAATAGTATTTAAAATCCATATTGCATTGCCATAGGACTCAATGTCAGGTGATTTGATTGAATTGATGTGACAGGAAGTTGTCATTAGCTTCCCCGTCTGCAATTTATTTCTGAGGAGTGTCACTGACTGAGAGAGTGACCGAGCGTAACCGCAGTCCTATGTCAGCTTCTACCTCCAGATGCTGAAAAGGGCAACGGAGCAGACAAAGGCCCTGAGTAGCACTTATTCTCTTTTGCTTTACTTTGACAAAGTTTTGTGACCTCAGCACAGATCACCCCCTCCCCCCCACATCATCCACTTCTGTGCTGTCACAACTGTGACAGGGAGCCAGCCGGACGGTTGGACATTTGACAGCAGGGGGGGGAACAGAGCCGCTCTCTGTGTTAGTGACATAGCTTCCACCCAAGATTAATGGGAAAGTTTGAGTGTTTTCTTATTTTTATTTTTTTGGTTTTGTTTTGTTTTTGGTTTTTTGTGTGGACGGTGACGGAGAGAGACTTGGGCCTGCCTCCCAGGCCCAACTGTGATTGACGATGACAGGCCCTGGAACTGAACGCTCTGACTCTCACTGTATTATTGATGGGCACCGCAGAGCTCAACAGGGCACTTTCCCAATGACACTAATCAGTTCGAAAGCCAACCTCCAGTTTATAGCTCCTGACTGCCGCATGACGAAAGGCTGCATTGCTTTGTTTGTTGAATGCTATTCTTGTCTCTTTTTAATTCCTCCTCATAAATTCCGCACATATTGTGTGCATACTAATAAACTGCAGAATCATAGGCCATCGACAAAGACAATAATGCTCTACAGGACTGGAAAATTTCAGGCCAGTGAATCTCACCACTGAAAGCAGACCACAGACCACCTTTCTGAAAGCAGGGTTACATCTGCTGGGACTATGCAAGCATGCCAGCCAGGACTAATAACAATGGATAAAATACCAAAAGCTTCTGGGATATTGATCTGTCCAGTTAGGAAGCGTAAACGATTGTGAATCAATTTCACCTGCTTTGGTGCAAATGAAAGTGACAACAGATGCAACAGCAAGACAACCCCCAAAAAGTAAATGGTTTTGCAGGTGGTGGCCACAGACCATTTCTCTCTCCTTATCCTTTCTGTCTGATTTTTCTCTAGTTTTGCATTTTGCTAGTGCCCTTGTCACTACTGGTAGCATGAGGCGGTACCTGCAGTGCGTTCAGGTTGCACAGGTAGTCCAGCTCCTCCAGAATGGCACATCCATATGTGCCGTCTCAAGATGGTTTGCTGTGTCTCCCAGCACAGTCTCAAGAGCGAGGAGGAGATACCGGGAGACGGGCTATTACATGAGGTGAGCTGGACAGGGCCGTAGAAGGGCAACAACCCAGCGGCAGGACAGATATCTACTCCTTTGTGCGAGGAGGAACAGGAGGAGCACTGCCAGAGCCCTACAAAATGACCTCCAGCGGGGTACTTGTGTGCATGTTTCTGACCAAACTGTCAGAACAAACTCCATGAGGGTGGCATGAGGGCCCGACGTCCTGTAGTGGGACCTGTGCTCACAGCTCAGCACCGTGCAGCTCGATTGGCATTTTCCAGAAAACACCAGAATTGGCAGGTTCGCCATTGGCACCCCGTTCTCTTCACAGATGAGAGCAGGTTCACACTGAGCACATGTGACAGACGTGAAAGAGTCTGGAGACGCCGTGGCGAATGTTATGCTGCCTGCAACATCATCCAGCATGACCAGTTTGGTTTAATTGACTTGGTGTTATACTGTGACGATTAAGTGTTCCCTTAATTTTTTTGAGCAGTGTATATTGACTGTCCTGTTCTATTCAGAGAAATGATATTGCATGATATATGTGACAGGTTATTAGGTTATACAATTAAGATACAACTGCAGGATAGTATCTACATAATGGTGCAGTACATGTGTACAGAAGAGGATATAGGTAATAGGATATTGTAATACAACGCTATACATGTAAATCAAAGTGCAATACAAATTCATTGTTGATCACAGCTCACCATAGAAGAACAGCTGATGTCACAGGTGATGTCAAAGGTTTATGTATATCTAAAAAAGCAAACAAAAATCTTACTAGTGAAACCACTCATGACTCTTGTTTACATGTAAGCAGAACTGTATTTTCTTTTTTTTCTAAAAGTGGAAATTAAATGAAGAAAAATGAAACCCTCAAAGTGGTTGACATATTTAGGCATAATTTTAGATACAAATCTTACTTGTAAACACACATAAAATGTGGTTAATATGATCAAGTTTAACTTGTCAAATGTTAAGAACCATCGAAGCAGCCTTTGAAGCAGCCAGGCATTACATGCACTCTGATTTGATCTCCTGTAGCTTACTGTTCAATAAATTGATTTGTTTTACAAACTGGAACAAATTAGAGAAATATAGCGTATGGAGTTGAAACGTACATGCTGTATCTTTAAAAATAAGGAATAATCTCTAGGTCATGACTAGGGATGCAAATTTGGGCTATTTTTTCAAACCGATAGTCGACCCTCATTAATCGGTCATTAACAGTTAACCGATAATCTTAAATAGACTATAAACAAATGGACGTAAATCCATGAACCATTAAAAATACAGCCGCATATTCAAACATAGGCTGTCTACCCTGCTGCGCTAATCTGATAAAATTGCTATAGTTTAGGCCTAACAGGGAGAAACAAGCTAATATTAGTCTGAAGAGAGGCCGTGTTTGCTGTCATGGTCCCGCGAGCAAAGCGATTTAGTAGCTTCCCCAACACTGGCAATCGAACAACACAGGCAGCCTATAATTGGCTACGGCGAGCCGGTAAAAAAAAAAAAAAGACATTTTCACTCACCCGTTGTCAAATAGCGTTGAAACACAAGGCCAGCAAAGTTTCTTAATTCAGCTAACGTTAGGTATCCATTCCGTTTTGGTAGGTCTATGGCTTTGAATGCGTGTTCCACCGGCACATATCGTTATGTTATATCAGTTGCAGTATGGGAAAAAAACGTGGCTAGAACCATAGATAAGATTAACGTTATTGTCGGCTAGATAAAGGCTACAGCAGCGCTACACCAGGGTGATTTTTTTTATAAACATGTCTGCACTTTGTTTTAGGGGAAATTGATTGCGCATGTATAGGTTTTGATTAAACCGAACTGTTCGCTTCATTTTGTTCTCTGACTCTCTGAGAGCTAAGTAACATAGCCATGTGAAAGCTAAAGAAACTAAACCTAGCCTAACCTAGCCGATATCACGTTATGGTGGCACCCTCTTGTGTTGGATTTAATCATTGTTTTCCCCCACACCCCAGTTGATATGCATGTAAATTCAAATCGCCAACATTATGCTGAAATTTGTTTAAAATGAACTGTTTAACCGATAAGATTGATCGGTTAAAATTCCTATTGTCGGTTAACGGTTAGTCGGTTAACCATTAACATTCCTAGTCATGACCCTTAGAGCACTCTATTCAATCACTCAAAGTGACTGAAATCCTATTCAAAAAAATAAATTCAGCCAGACAACCTTTTCTGTTAGCACACCCACATTTCTAAAATATACCTTCAGAAGAGTATTTAGCTTAATCTTTCACAAATAAACTCAAAGCCTGTTAAAAACAAACTAGTGTTGCTGGCTTGCTGCCAAGATACATAATATATCAGACCATCATTCACTATCCTTTCTATCGCCTACTGTTGGATACTCTTATGTTTTTTTTATCATGACTCTTTTCATTGTCTTTTTAACAAGCGACTACGCATGTAAATGAGATGTTTATTTAACTCTGGCACTCAAACTTGTGTTTATGCAACTGCTGACATGTTGGCTGGTATGAATTGTTCTCTGTAACTAAATTAAATGAAAGGTTATGAATGCAAGTCACGTTTCTATTATAATGTGTTACTTCTAATACAAATGTGTTTTCTATTACATTTTCTTGTATATATACACCATGTGCTGAATTAACTAACAACAGACAGTATGTGCAGTAATGATGAACTAACAACATATAAGTAGAAGCAGGCTTCACTGTGAAAAAATATATTAAATGAAATACCACCGGCAGTGTGTTTGAGTGAAGTTTATCTGAAGGTAAATTCAAGATGTTTGGTCTGCCCAGTTCCCTTTTTTTATATGGAACAAATGTGTAAATATGGTTTGATTGACAAAACGACAGAGGAAAAAATATGGTTGAATGGAACCACCCATCAATCGCTAAAAGTCCACATTAGATTGATAGATGGATAGAAGGCCAGGATAGATGGATTATATTGTTTCTTATGCCTCCTGAGTCACCGTGATTTACAGTGTTCAGAAGCTAGGATGGAAAATGCATCATTCATTGGAAAGACATTGTTCGTTAGACTTGAGAGTCGAACACAGAGAAGATCCTCTCAGGCACACACGTCCCTTTTTATGACAAAGCAGGACTGATGGGCAGAATGTGCTCTACATGGGGACAGCACCCATTAGACTGCTATTGGTACAAACCCCAAGACTCCCACACACCTGTATTAACACAAATCAGCTCTAATGCTGGCAATATAGAATGCACAACATATTTATTGGCAATTTTGCTAAACATGAGTGTCACATGCGTCACAGTTAGCCTGCATAAGCATGTTTCATATCACCCTGTATAATTTTTAGCCATTGGCCAGGTGACATTGTTGGTTATGTCACATTTGACATAACATGTTGCATAAGAAGGCGTTATGTCACCCTTTATGAAGCATGACATTTGCTTATGTATGGTTTTTGAAGTAATTATGTCACATTAATTAAGGCTTTATATATGCTATATAACGCCTTTATATGGAGACTTTGATTAAAGTGTGATCATATTTTTTTATTAAACATTTGTTTTTTCTCTGATCAATGGCATCACAATTAAACGATAGCATTTCAGAAGACTAGAGAAAATATAGAAGACATTTGATAAACAATAAACTGAATTTAATCCTGCACTTTTTGCTAATGTAAATTGAGAATGCCAATAATTATGGTGGCCACTGTAGCTGGAATGAATATGAAAAAATAAAATAAATGAATGGTGTGTTGCAGAAACTGTTCATTCATTAAGTGGGTCATTGTAAACTTTGGGTGTCTCTGCTCCAGTTCCCCCATGTTGAGGTGTTCCGCTCTCGTGACGCTTAGCTCTGACTGAGTCGACTGATTCCACTGTTTCTGGCAGGTGGCTATCGCTTAATGAGAATGCTGTTGCCTCCCAGCCCTGCCTTTTTGTCCCTGGGTGCTTTCTCGTATGCCCCTCTGGTGTTTCGCTAAACCACCCCTGCGTGAATGTGGCCTGCCCCTAACGCCACCTCGGATGTCTCTTCACCTATGAGGGTGTAGAAATGGCAGGCAGCTGTGTGTCTGTCCCCTTCATCCTATTAAGACACTCGACAGGACACTCAAATCTCAGCATGGATCCCTAATACAGCACTTTACACAAATTATGTTTTCTTTTTCACTGTTTCATCAAATGATCACACTGCTGTTCTGGCAGTGATGCTCTTTGAAATCAAAAGCAAACGGATCTGCTAGTTGACTTTTACTGGCCCCCAGTGCTGATATATAATCTTGCAAACTGTATGTAGTCACTGGGCGCTCCATTTTTCGGGCAGACAGAGCTACTTTCCCGTGTGTGCTGAAGTTATTTGTCTTCCAACATATGGGCATACTTACACAAACGTTTCTTTTTTATTTATCATTGTGGGTTTTGCTTATCAGGACAAAGCACTTGTTTTTCTATGGAATGGACGTCTTAAACCCGCTCAGACTGTCCAGTGCTGTGGTGAGAGACTTTCAAAAGCATGTCTTGTTTTTTAACCTCTCCAGTATTTCTGTAGAGCAGAAGCCTTTCAATGCTTGTGCTAGCATTGTAAAGCAGGGGGAAAAAATAACATTGAAAAAATATACAGACACAAAAGGATCGACATATTTAATTTGTTTACTGCTTACAGCAGTCATGTTGCTACAGGGGTTTGAATTCAATTCCACCAAGATAATTAAGCCATTACTGTAAACAGCAGTTGGCATACAATCTAAACGGTTTAAGCATTGAGCGAGGAACTAGGCTTACAGTCAGATAATGAGCTGTGTGTGGTAGGTGTCTCCGATTGCAGCTGTGAGACTCGGCTTCTCTCCATAAGGATTGGAGAGGGAGAGGCCTTGAGTTGAGTCCTTCGTCGTGATTAGCCGCGGAGCCCTGCATGTGAACGGAGCGCACGTGACGTTATCAGCGCAGGCTCCCTGTCTGTGGCAGAATATGTATATGAAAAAGCGAAACTCGGGTCTAGGACACGAGAA
This sequence comes from Ilyophis sp. 1 JC-2022, assembly GCA_022702515.1. Classification (NCBI taxonomy): domain Eukaryota; kingdom Metazoa; phylum Chordata; class Actinopteri; order Anguilliformes; family Synaphobranchidae; genus Ilyophis; species Ilyophis sp. 1 JC-2022. The sequence goes on from CM040402.1 coordinate 45,081,245, forward strand.
TGTATTGTGTGTCAATTTATAGTGCGCTACATACGTGCTCCACCTATGTATTCAGCTCCATAATCATGTTTGTCATAAACAGAAGAACTGCAAGTCTTTGTTTGTGACCGATTCTTCTTGCCCTTTCTGCAGTTCTCAGGGGAGGTTCCAGAGAACAGGATAAATGTTGTGGTGGCCAACATGACCGTGATTGACAAGGATCAGCCGCACACCCCGAATTGGAATGCAGTCTACAGGATTGTGAGTGGGGACCCCTCCGGCCACTTCACCATCCACACGGACCCTGTCACCAATGACGGCATGGTCACTGTGGTAAAGGTAGGTAACCGTTTCATCCTGGACCAATACAGTGGGTACTTCCTCCCATAAATAACTATTTTGGTGTTTGCTTCTTGATAAAATATTGCCTGCCTACATTTTGTCAGTTGATCTTAGGCCAAACAGCAATGAAATAAATATTTTCATATTGACAGCAATGAAAAACAATTCAATGCATTGTTGCCAGCTTATCCAGTGTTGCTTCACTGCTAAATCAATTATGAATTGAGCAATGGTAAAATGGCTAGGAGGAGCCTTGTTGTGGCACAGTATTTGAAGTATCTTTTTGAGATATGCTACTTCTGTACAAATATGCCATAAAATGATTTCAAGTTCTTATTGGGCAACTTAGTGTGTACTCTCCCTTTCAGTAAACTATGAAATTGAAGTATTCTTGTTTTAGTATTTTTCCCTCATTTTAAATGTTACTTTGTCATTTGTACCTTAGTGTGTAAAAAAACAGCACCCATTTGGTAATATGGGGAAAGCAGGCTGCATACTGCTTCCTGAGGCGTGTCTTTGACCCCTTCCCCTCCCCCTCTCTGTGCGTTAGTGCTGCTGTCTGGGAGAGGTGGCTCAGGCCCATCCTCCATGACACCCGCTGGGCGCAGTGAAGCAGAATCACAGAGTCAGTGTGACAAAGGGCTGAGCGGGTGGGGCTGTCAGGAGCAGGGATGAGGGAGGGGCGGGGGGGGGTTAGGGGCGGGCAATAAGGCCACTGCAGCAAATTAAATATTGATTTCTCAATTACAAACGTGTTCACTTTTATGCACCCATAATATTTTACCTGGTGTTGTAAATTCCGCTGTACAACAACACGGCCTCCTGCGGTTTACTGCTGTGGGTAAGAGTCCCATAATACCCTTGTTCCCCTGAAGCTTCAGCAGAGAGATGGTGGGTGCTGGGGTGGGGTGGGGGTTGGGGGGGGGGGGCTTGGAGGGCAGAGGAGGGTTGAGCTTGTGGCATCAGGGGGAGGCGTCAGGAGCTAAAATATATATTTTTTAATGTAAAAGAATAATGGCTAATACCTTAATACCCCTGTGTCTGAACTAAATCTGAAATGACCCTCCATGATTTCTTTTTTATTTCGGTAATGATTTTTTTGCCCCTAGTTAAACATTGGTATTTTGCTTCTCTTCATTATCTATAGATGGCTGGTTTTTATAATCCTCTCCTCTCCCTGATATAAAATTCAGCAGGCAGCAGTAAGCTGGAATAACAACCCGAGGGGGGTTATCAAGAGATCATGAAATAAAAGACAGTGCCCCTGGGAGCCTGAGGAAAGAGACTGCAGCATTTACTCATAAAAAGCGGCAAACAACACACTAAAAAGCGAGAGCAAGCGCACGTTTACGCACGCGCACACACACACTGGGAGACAGACTGACAGCCGATCAAAGGGACGCTTGTCTGACTGGCTTCTATCTGAGAACCATCCCAAGGGCTATATCACCGTCAGAGACAAGAGCAATACTTTATTCTTTCAGAGCCTTACACGTTTAGCAGAGGTTCACACAATACCAATCAACAGAGCCTCCACAAGGGTCTTATTGAACATGTAGGCTACAGTGGCTCTTATTAATAGTCAGGTCATAGTCTTCCTATAATCATCTGTGACCTAGAAAATATCTCAGGCTAAGAGGAATGCCAAAGCACTTACCTGTTAAAGTATGGTAAGATAAATAGTGCAGCCAGTGGTTGAAGTGGAGATTGAAAAGGCCTGTTATGAAGCAAAGAAAGTCCTACAATTAAACTGCAGCCACAGTCGTCTCCTGCAATCCCCCACTGCGCTCCCTGCCCAATGTGTTGTGGTGTGCTTAGTAAGCATGCATTCAAAGTCTGTATTCTCATTACCACCAATGTTTCCTTTTACAACTTACTCAACTAGAGTTTGCAAAAAGTGAGCGAGCAAAAAAGTTTCTACATTAGATTTAATGAAAGCCCAACCATATTTACCTTTCAAATGTGTCACAGATTTTACTACCATTAATAGGATTTATCAAATGAGCAAATATGAGCGGTTTGTTTTCCTGTGCCCTTGTATATGCACTGAGAAACCTTGAACAAAAGTGCTAATGAACAAAATAGAGCACAGTTGCAGGAGGGAGCAGACAGCAAATGTACAAGGTTAATATGGTAATGTATTGCCTGGTGTGAATATTTTCCGAATTTTGCATCTAATTCTTAAACTTTGACCAACTCTAGCTGTGCCCTGACCCTTTCACTATGGATGTTTCAACTGACATGCACTCACTGTATCCAACAGATTTACATAGTTTTAGTACACAAAATAATTTAGTAACAATATGTAATGGTTGCTCAATCATTAACACAGTCAACTAAGCACAAACATGTATGAAAAATGTGGTAGCTTACATTTCATTTTCAAATAGTTTGACTACTCTTATCCACCGTAAAGCATGATGTCATACCAGCTATGTTTTAAAATTTCTGGTCCACTTTGACCTGTCAGACAGAGTACTTAGATAGATAGACAGGGGATAGATTAACCCGTCTGTCCTACTGTCCAGTTAATCTGAAATGGATCTCTGAGTGCCCGGGATGTCTGATCTGAGATCGGTCTCCAGAGCCAGTTAGCCAAACAGCCCATTTCTCTTTTCTTCCATCGCTAGACATAATTTACATGTTAATATGCCTCACACCTCACTCACACACTCTGTGCTCGTTTAATTAGCAATTAGAATATGTAAATTGTAATGTGGAATGAATATGGAAATAATAGGAGAGATGACTTGCGGTGCGTTTGGGGGGTGTTCTGGATTTGGAGGAGATGGGGGTATGCTTCCCATCCCTCTCCCGCCTGGGGCTCTACACCATCCTGCACGTGTCCCTTAATTGCAGACCAGAGCCAGAAGAGCCGTGATCAATAATGGCCTCCCGATGGGTCGGATCAAAGTGAGCGGGCGGTGATCAGAGCAGACTACATCTCCCGGTCTCTGGCGTGCCGGCCTCACACCTCCACTGCTCGCGTTGGCGTTGTCTCCCGACTTCTCCCGCCATTGTGGCTTCTGTCACTTCCACTCCCCCGTCACCCACGCAGCTTGTTTAGTGCTGCTTTTTATATCACTGCGGTGTCCATTATGATCAGCGCTAAGCCGCTAACGCGGCGCATGCACAGATGCGCACCAAATTGTTATTGTCAACACTAAACCCAAGTCGCAGCCTTAACCGTAAACCCGCTTATTGTCTGCGCGCTAACATTACGCAAACATATATTTGTTTTATTTGAACTTGTAATCGCAGCGTCTTCATTAAAGCTGCATAAAACTGTCATTTCACTTTATTCTCAAGTGCCAAATCTTCCATAAGCCCCCATTTGTCAAGTGACACTGCACGCCTTTTCCCACTGCAAGTGTGAAGATGCCATGACAACATGTTATGAATACTTAAAGCCTGTAAGCTGTGCTCACTGAGGGATGACAAAAATGGTGACTTAAACTTTAATAAAGCCACATACTTTCAGAAGGTGAACCAGCAAGGTACGGTTTTCTATTTGTTGGTTTCCTCTTCCTCATGCTCCATGGACTTCCACTTATGTTACGGTTGTCATTTTGTTGTTGCATTTATTGCCCTAATGGTGCCTGGAACAAACTATTTGTTGTCAAGTGCTTATTCTAAATCAGTTGTACAGGAGAAATTATTTATTGGGTGTAATTGATTAAGATGGTGAATTGAATACCTGGCTGCTGCTGTGCATTTTGAATTGTTTGAATTGTAACTTATTTAATAGGTCTCTTCCCTATGCTTCTGTCATACAGAAGTTTCATTGTGTTCTCTTCAATAATGTGCTGTTTTTTGGCCTAACTGTCACTTCCAAACATAGTGGTCCAAACAGCTATACGAACAGTTGTGTGTGTTTATAACCATTAAATATAATGTGTGTCATTAAATAAAAGCATGTTTTTACTCTCTCACTATATTTTAACTTTATTTCTTTGTCCTGTTTCCTCTCTTGCCTTCATTTTGAATCATCCCCGTCGTCTGTGGCTTCCAGCCTGTGGACTATGAGCTGAACCGGGCCTTTATGCTGACCGTGGTGGTGTCCAACCAGGCCCACCTGGCCGACGCCATCGAGTCCTCCCCACTGTCCACCGCAGGGGTTACCATCTCCGTGGTGGATGTCAACGAGCCGCCCGTCTTCCACGCTAGCCCTAAGTCCATCCGCTTTGAGGAGGGCGTTCCCCCCAGGACCACACTTGGCACCTTTACCGCCAACGACCCCGACCGCTTCATGCAGCAGATCGTCAGGTAGGCCTCTGGGAAAAGCAGACGGCAGGCAGGGAGGCCGCGTCAATCAAGCAGGCTTTGTTCATTCATGTTGTGGGTTTTTCTGTCTTTTTTGTTGTTGTGGGGATGTGTGATTGGGGTTGGATGAACCACTGTTAACCCCTAGTGTGCCACTGGAAATGCTGAGCCGTGGACCCCGTGGTGTGGCCTCAGGCGTGTCTCTGACAGCCAGATTTCTGAGAGCGCAAGTGGCCCTGACAGCCCCGGCGTTCCAGGAATTTCGCACAGGTGTACACGATCCAAAATCCAGGCCGGAATCACTGGGTTACGGAAAATTCATTAGCTGCTGTTGTCATTTCAAAAGTACCTTTTCAATGAAATAGCACCAATTACACAAGTCAATTTCCATGCACGCCTCTGTTATAATGGGTAATTTTCTAGTGCTGCATTGACCTACGTCAGTGCGCTGACTTGTCTCATAGCTCATACAGACTAATGCAAGCTTTTAAATTTTTTTTACCACAGTTGTATTGGTCAAGTTCACTTTTATCAGTGTTTTAGCATACTTACTGATGGGGTTGGTGATATTAAAAGAGCCTGCAGTCAATGGAGGATCCTTCTGTTGAACATAAGAAAGTCAAAAGAAACTGTGACTCAAAAGATACGGTCTGTAGCAGCGTTGTAAGAAGGTCTCCATTTTGGAGCCCAATGTCTCTCATACAGCCTTGTGAAGGGGTGAAAGGTCCCATTGTAATGAGCTGTAAATTTCCACGCGCCGAATCCGGTATCTTTTCTCCATCTATTGATTGTCCCCAATATCGAGCATTCCGTTCGCAAGTTCCCCCGGCCAGCTGGCAGCATGCCACCTCTCCAGCATTGATCCACGGCTGGTCTCGCAGGGGATAACTCTCGGCTCGGAAACCTTTCAGTATTCACCGTCTCTGAATGCAAACAAAATTCAAATAACAAGCACCCTATAAAAGCTAACAGGTTAATCGGTATCGGTACGCCTGAATAATTATCAATGATTTTTAAAGAATAATACCTCGGCTTGGTGAGATGTGGTGCTCAGTGAAGCATCTCGTAACATCACATTGTTTAGGCTGCGAAGCACCATGAGTCACAGAGGACCCAAAATCTATACTGCTGTACATTAAAAGTTCTGAGATTTCCTCAGTAGCCTCCCGCTTCCTGTTTGTTGGTTGCAGCCACAGTCAGATAAGCGAACAGCTCGGTCCGGCACCATGGGCTGCAGACGGCTTGATTAATTATTAGCTAATTCAGTTTGGCAATTATCTCTGTAGCGGAACGAGAGATCTCCTGCAGAACAGACCAGAGGGACAGGGGAGTGCATCCCCTTTCTCTCTCCCCCGGTGATGTGCGCCTGCTTCCTCCATGTCTTCTCTGAGAGAAGGATCTAAACAAATTTACCAGTTAATTTCACAGCAAATGAGAGTAAATTGGGTGTACATTTTCATTTAGGAGGTGCAGGCATCACCAGCTGGACGTGCTTGCCCGCGCCAGCTTTGGCCAGCTGTAGATTCAAGAGCCGGGGTCCACGTAGCCTGGCAGCAGTCACCCCGCCGCGGTCCCTCCACGGCCCCTCTAGTCACTTAGCCATGGATCAACACGGACACCGTTGAATCTTCCAATAGCCTGTTTATTTGTCTTGTTAGCCCAGAGGAGAGCTCTTCTACTTTTTCCGCCCGATAATTTGTGCCCCCGCTGAGTGTGTGTCGTCATTGGCCAGCACTCTTGGCTGCATAGCCATGGGGGAGGGATACATAGGAAAGGCAGATACATCTCATTTTAATAGCAGGGTGGTCAGAGCTCCCAATTTTTTCTTCGTACTTGGTAAGACATAATCTGCGCCTGCATACACTTAGAAATAATGACATCTATTGTATACTACTGTAAATGTATTTCTGGGAATTTAAATTGATCCATAGGCCAGGTTTTTCTGCTGTGCATCAACGCAATTGTCAGTTTTCTTATAGCAGCTGTGATCAGGAACCCATTCTTAAAACCTTTTCAGTAAGTGTGGACTGTTGTTTATTTTAAGTACAGCAATTGAGTTTTGTTTTTTTTAAGTCAGAAAGCTCATGACATCCTTTTTCAATGGAGAGATTTGAGATTGCCGTCTCCCCTCGGGGTGGAATGGAATATTCTGGATGTTTCTCATCTTTTATCGCTGGTCCCCCGCGTTGCTTAGCTTGAGCCAGATCAATGGCTGTGTCCAACGTGTGGGCCTGGGAGACAGAGTGAGGAGAGCTCAAAAAGGGAGGGAGGGGAGAAGGTAGAGAGTGGGGTGGGGTGGGGTGGGGTGGGGTGGGGTGGGCGTTTGGACGGGTGCCGGAATATGACGAGCAGTCAGCCCCTGGTAGGAGTATAAAAAATGCATGCTGCCGCTGGGCTGCGGCCTCCGGCGGGTGTTCTGGGTATTTCCGTATGCGCTTTGTTCCAATCGCATGCTACGGCTCATCAGCCTCTTCTGACAGGTGCTGCTCTCCCTCCCCCATCAGATAATAAACCCAACACTAAAGATCAGTATGATGTATGAACATGTTCTCACGCACCCTGCGATGCCATTCTCCCAGTGCTCTCTTGGCAGACTCATGTGTTTGGCCTTGTTCTCTGCCAGTTCTCTACAGAAAATAAAAGGTGCCTGATGGTTTAGATGCCAACTATAGAGAAAGTGAAAGCTTAAGAACGGTCCAGGCTTTATGCGCTGCTTGTTCTCATTCATAACATATTATTCATAACATACATAACAAGCTATGGGAACATTATTGTGAGGATTATGTGCCCAGGATATTCAATGCACATAGTTCTTTATGATTCAGAAGTGGTATCCAGGGCTTGGATATAATCAACATTTATTCTCAAATTTAATTTTGTTTTGTTCATTTTGGTGTTTTCTCAACTCATCCGACAGTGTTTGTGAGGATAACAAACATTTTCCTTTTAATTGTGAATCAAAGTAATGTACAAATTTAACCAATGTTCAAAGTCTCTTGCTGCGTATAAAATCATAGCAGATTTTTCCATGTTATGTTTTTATTATTTTTATTATTCTACCTTTTCACTTTCTGACTTTCCTATAATTGAATGATAGGGCCACTGTTCCTCTTTGTGCTATTATCTCCCACGCCCAGTCCAGTGTGCTTGTGTTCTGCTTTCATACATTTCTGAGTTCTGCGCCTCTTCTTCCTGGTGATGTTAGCCTCATGCTATTTTTGACCATCTGTCTTCTTGCAGGGGACCCTGTCATTTGTTAATGAGGCAACGTATTCACAGTGTGATATTACAGAAGAAAAACGCTTCATGATCCTCGCCTGACAAAGTTATTAGCTCGTACCCTGGTCGGGGGTTGGGGAAAGGAAGATCACATCTTTTTTTTGTTATTACCAGCATCAGGCTGGGAAGCAGGAATCTCCAAAAAGTTTTTTCCACGGATTGTTTTAAGATTTGGTTTTTTTAGTTAATTATTTTTAGCCTCAGAGTACACATTAAGTACTGATTGAGCCTCAGGATTGAAAAGGACTTAAAATAATTAAAGAGATTGGAATGCTGCCTCTCTGTCCATGGCTACAGACGGGTACATAGACAGTGTGATAGTAATACCTATATTTAATGAGCTTTTCTTTGCAAATGAACTCTCCCCATACAGCAGAACGCCAGAGGCCCTGTTGTATTTCCCCCTGTTTTCCCCCTTGATTCTGCCTCCACAAGTCCTCCTTATAGTATGGAGGTGGGGGTATGATAAACCAGACCTTCTTCTGAGGTGTTCCAGGCATTCAACCTTGACAATTAACTCTATATATTCATTATCTGACGGTAATTAAAGAGTACTTGCGCCTGAGGGTCAGTGACGGGTTTTGCGGTGAATCCTCTTACTCTTCCTGGAAGAGGCAGAAAAATGTCCTGCAGCACTAATTACTCTAGCAACAGCAATCCTGGTTCCCTAGCCAACCAGCAGGGGAGGAGGTCACATGATACCACCTCACTCGGCCTTGCAGTCATACTCAAGGATAAAAAACCCTCAGCACTCTTTGCATTTATTTTCACGTAATGCTTCATTAACAGTGGCTACTCTGGGTCAACCAGGCAGCTGTTACAGTTGATGCACACAGCCAATTAAAAGGAGGACAGTTTTCCCCGCATTTTGAAACAAAATTAATAAATAACTTTGTCCTCCAGTTGTTGAACAAAGAGCACGACAGTTTAATTAACTTTACTTCAAACGTGACATAAACCTGGAAATTAATTAGTGCAAGTGGCTTTTCAACAGATTGAGGCGATGTAAGTCTGGACCCTGGACTCAGTTGACTGGGCATTAATGAGTCCATTTGTTTTTGATACAAAAACTTATATTAGCCACCAGATACTTGATGTAATACATTGAACACTGGCATACAGGTATTCCACATAATTATTATGTACTATTATGTGTTTTATTAGATCTGTCTTAAGTACCTTTTGAGGAACCTTTTGTCTTAGTGATACTGCAGTCAAAAAACGACTTTACTCGTTGAAAACCGATGTTTTGGGTTAGATTATGATGATACACAATTGTTTATGTCCGAAAATCTCATGTTTAGTCAAAATGTTTTTTTCTGAGTTTTTGTGTAGGCTTACCAATACGCTGGTTTCCGGGGATTTGTGACGTCACAAGATCATTAACATAAAAATGGTTGAGGGCTTCTCATGCGTGCTCCGTTTGTTCAAAATTGAGTCAGTTCACCAAGGCACACCCTTTCACTCCTTGACTGTATGAATATTCATAATATGACTACGTGGCATCATCGTCATATGACCACACCTACTCACAAGTTCCAATTCAAATGGAAGCAGTAAAAAAGGCCTTAGAAAAGGCTTTGCAGTATTTCTTTAAGTACTGTCTTAAATAGTGAATGCTTGGCATCCTTTTATTTCAGGGTGAAGGAGAATAATCGTAACCAGGATCACACAGTACAGGATATTAACCTGTTTCTGTCTGTCCAGTTTGTTGACACAGACCCTGTACATTTTAAACTCTGCTCTATATTCAAAAGGAACCATATGCAAGGCCAACCATTGCTGGGATATTGCCCAAAACAAAGAGTGTCTTATATTTGAATAGGCATCTCGTCGTAGGCTTTTGGGGCCTTTCAAAGACGGATCTGCACAAGCAATGATGTTGGAAAAGCATGAAGGAAAGTTCCAGCTCATACAGCATACAAAACGTTCTCTCAATGCTGCAGTAACGTAATCACACTGCTGTATGTTACTAATGGGCATATTGTTGTGGTTCAAGCGGCAACAAAGTAAATGTGTGATATTCCGTTACAGCCCCCCTGTTTTTTTTGTTCAAATGACTGACATGGCCCCTGTCATTACAATTTCACACACCACACGCCTTATGTGGGTAGTCATGCCAACCTTCATACTATCCCTGTTACGTTCGCTCCCTGATCCCACGCCGTAGCCGTGTAAGGAGGAAGATCTGTCGGCTACCTGCAGCTTTATCCCTGCTTTCTGTATCTGGGCTGAGAGATTAGGGAACAGCCTTGTTCCTACATAGGCACGGTCATGTGCTCATTCCAAAAACTGCGGGCATCTCCGCAGTGGGGTTCATATCCCACTGGTTTTTTGATCCCTTTGCAAAAACATGTATTCAGAGAGCAGGACAGAGTGGCATAGTGTTCTGTCCCGACCTGCCAGATATGGTCTGAACAAAGAAGGTTAATTAGAAAAAACACTGACGTGTAAATTAAACAAGTGTGAGGCTTCTGTCCCTGGAGTGCCGCTGGCGGGAAAAAGGCTGGAGTAGAAAACAGGAAAAATTTGTAAATCCTCTGGATTATTTCTATTCCCACTTCTTTATTTGCTCTCCTTTTGTCCTTGCCATGCCTCGTGTGTTAAACAGAAGAGATAATTGGTTCCAATGAGTTGTACATAGGAGTGGAAAATTAGGTGAAATTGACTGTAGGCTTCAGGCTGCAGGCTGAGGAATTGGAATTTATTGGAATTTATTTCTTGTCCTTCATTGGGAACAGCTTTAATCGTTACTGATGGTGTATGTGTGTATGTGTATACATATCTACCTTTTTGCTAACCCATGTGAGAACCATGGTGCTTCATGGTACGCTAAGTTATATTTTAATTTTCTGTCAGACAGAGCAGGGTAACTGAAAGCTGTCTCTTGAATATTAATGCCCTGTTTGAAGAGGTACTTTTGATGTCAGGTTAAAGACTGCTCAGACTAAATAGGGTGACACTGTTATTTAATCTTAGGGGATCGTGTGTACATTTTTGAGGAGAGGATAATCAAGGCGTCATATTTGACTTTATTAATCCAAAACGTCAGTTGCTGCAAAGAAGGCTTTTCACTGGGGAAGTAGTTTAAATCGTGTCATTTTCTCCTCTTTCCAGGTACTCCAAGCTGGCTGATCCAGCCAACTGGCTTAACATCAATGCCAGCAATGGGCAGATTGTCACTACAGCTGTTCTGGACCGGGAGTCCATCTATGTGAAGAATAACATCTATGAGGCCACTTTCCTAGCTTTGGACAATGGTGAGCACCAGTTTGAGTTTGTGTGTGAGTGAGTGAGTGAGTGAGTGAGTGAGTGCTTGTCTGTGTATGCACATTATGAGGACTGAGAACATCTCCCCTGTGACCACATACCTTAAATGAATGAGTGAGAGAGACAGAGTGAGTGTGTATGTGTGTGTGAGTGTGCATGCCTGCACACCTTATTATGCATTTTGTTGCCCAGATAAATATGCGTTGTGTGTTGGGTAACATCTGTACCTCCCACATGACCACAGAAATGAGTGAGCAAGAGAGAGGGTATTTGTGTGTGTGCGCGTGCGTAAGTGCTTGTGTGTTTGTGTGTCTACATGCATGTTATTCAGACAATGAAACTAGAAAGGTTTCCTTTCCTTGAGCGGATGTACAGTATAAAAGGTTTCTTGCTCTGTGCCTGGGAGGTGTGTAGGACAGGACCACCATGGAGAGTGCAGTCTGTGTTGCCTTGTGATCCATACAAAAAAATTGATCCATCAAGCAAGAGGCTGGCTTGCACTGCTCTTACTGTGAGGTACACCCATGCTGGCTCTGGGGGCGATGAGAAAAGTTGCTTTTGAGCAGAGACTGTTAGACCAACAAGCTGTTCATAGCTATTGATCTCTAAACCTCTCTCCCAACTCAGAGTTCTCTTTTTTTTTCCAGTCGCATGAATGAGGTTCCGGCTTGTTTGTTCCGCACAACCACAGCATGAGCTCAACAGAGTACAAATTCAATCACAGTAAACAAACATAGTTGGCTTTTTCTGCAGCGGAAGCAAAAAGCCATATTTTTCCAAAGAGAACCTTATCACTGTGGCACAGTGCATTTGTGTATTTACCTAAACTTGGGGACAGCTTTTGAAATGTGATTGACACTGCCAGTATCCATGATGTGCAAGTTCCTTGTGTTTTCAGGAAAAGGGATTAGACTGCAAACCCATTAGGGCCGCCACACTTCTGTCACCCAAAAGTGCATTACCATCGCAAGTCGCCGCTATTTCTCTCTGAGCTGTGACAGTTTCAAAGGCTTTTGCGGTCTCGACACGGCCGGATCTGAAGCTTCCGCACGCCTCGTTCCTCGGTTCGAATTGACCGCTCCCTTGGCAGGGTTTTCGGCGGTGACAGGCTGACGAGCAGCGGGGGAGGCCTGCGAGCCCCCCCTCCAACAGGAAGCACCGCGTTTGAAGCCGCGGCTTTGCCTGCCTGCCTGACTGCCTTCCCGTTCAAAGAAGGGGCCTAATTCGGGAGGTGGGGAGGGGCTGGAACGGATTCATTCACTCACCATGTGAGACATGCTTGTGAGTCGCATTAACTGGTGAATTAGCCATGTGAGCACAGACAGTCTGCGGTGTAGTGGGAGTGTCAGCATCGATAATGCGGAGGGGATTATGGTAATGGAGGCTGGGGGCTGATGGCATTTGGAGAGCAAACACTGTCAGAGAATGCATTAAAATCTCAGCCATCGTTGTCATAATCTGTTCGGCACAGCTTTTAGAAAAACACTTTTTGTACCTATTAATAGTTTGTTTTAACCTGGATTTTTGTCTTTTCATAATTTTTTGGAGTAGCATAAGTAATGGAAAAGCTTCCCAGAACCCCTTCTTCTCAGTGACATCCTTTAGCCAACATAAAGAAAATAGTTAATACGAATCCCTTCGAGGAATTTACACAAACATAATTATTTATTTAGGTGTTTAAAACCCACGTAGTGCTCACATCAGCTCGAGGAAGCCATCACTACATGTCCCCATACAAGCTTGTGATTAACAAAGTCAGGAGTCTAAGGAACCGCGTGTGAGGAACGAAGGAAGTGGGCGTTTGTTTTCTGTGTGGTTTAAGAAAGACCAATCCACTAAGATATGTTCAGCGTGCCAAGTAGATAGATAAATAATTACAAAGCAGAGCTGCTTTGCAAAGCAAACAAAGAAGGATCAGTCCTGTAAGTAGTCTAGACTAGTGTACTGAACACAGTATAGTAGTACAAGGCTGCAATATGATTCACCCCTTCGACCGAAAACTCAGAGTGATGAGCCAGTGTACTACGCCATCTAGCAATGCTCATCTGGACTCTCACTCTCAGATTTAAAAAAAAAAAAAAAACACCAAAAACGAAAACTTTTGCATTCAAAATTATGTGTCTGAGTGGATGGATTGCACAGTTATTGAGCAAATTTGTTGTCAAAGTGAAGTTAAGTGCATACTAAATCACGCTATTATTTTTTTCTTTCTCCCCGAGGAATTTGTCATGTTAGTCTCTTAACTGGCTGCTCTCTTTCCCTTCCTGTACATCAGTAAATGACAAAATGTATTAATTTAGTTGTGTTATCCATAAAAAAGCCATTTGTCTTTGTACATTACAAATCATATTGGGCCTCATTTATCATTCATGCGTACATTCAAATCTGATCGTAAAGTGAGCGTACGACCATTTTTAGACAAATTTCCGGATTTATCTAAATAAACGCGGGTGTACGGTACAATGAAATCTCATGACAGCTCTTGAACTTGCGTACGCTTTTTTTCCCCCAGTGGCGAGGCAGCGACATTGCATGCAATGAACAGCGAGGGAACAATAGTTGTGCGGCCTAAATAATGAAAAAAAGAATCGGTCAGAGCACTGTCGAGGCAACAGGTGATAAACAAAAAGGTGCTTTTTAGAAAACATAGGTTATGTGAGCTTAAAAATCTGATTTAGCCAGGAACTGATCATAAAAGTCACAAACTAGCATGTATTCCATTTATGAAAATATTAAAAGCCGTTAATGCATCTGGGACATATTTTTAAACTTGACAGACGCGTTGCAGCTGTAGATGTATACGTTGTGTAGCCTAAATGGCAGAAACTTTATTACTTTAGAAGACCTAACAAACAAACAAAAAAAGTCTTGACGAATCAAGTCACAGTCGCCCACTTCTATAACTTCTTCTACGCGGCCGCTTTCCCAGTGATACCCTCATCCTCTCTTCTGAAGGCAGTATCTGCGTTCCGACGTGGCCTGAAGACACACCTCTTCAGACTCCACCTTGACTGATATACTAATCTAGGACTTTTTTTCATAGTGCTTGTTCTCTGTGTTTTTTGTCTAACTGTTTGATGTTATAGTTTAGAATAGTATTTACAATAGAATTATAGTATAGCTGATTTACCCACAGCTTACTGTGAACTACATTCAATGTTCAATACTAGGAATAGCTGCTACGTTATGGGAAGAATGTGCTTTGTCTTATCTGTTCTGTAGTTGCTTCGATGACCTTCTGTATGCACTTATTGTATGCACTTTGTATAAAAGCGTCTGCTAAATGACTGTAATGTAATGTAATGTAATGTAATGCAGACGAGAGGTCCGGGATGCCCTTTCTTCTACCTGTACTGGCAGAACTTTTTTGTTTGTTTTGTTTTTATCTCAGCTGTAGGCTATAGTTCACAATAGAGATTAAGCATTTTAGCCACTGGTTATCCTCTGTGACATAGCGGATTTTGAGCTAGGCAGCACACTACTACTAACGCTTCCAAAAAGCACACGTTTATTTTCATGTTAATTCATAAGCATTTAAATTTAACCCTCACAGAAAAATAGTTCTTGTTTGCTTTCCTGATGCCCTCCATGGCCTGTAATACTGGAGGAAACCAGAGGAAGTGGTCCTGCCAAATATGGTAGTAAATGGGCGTGTGAGTATGGTAATTCATAATGATGTGCACGCGCTTCCTAATATACCATCAGGTCTGATTTATCAACCTGCGAACACATTTACACTCAGATCAGGGATTTACACATGGTTTTATGAATCACGTGAGATTTTTGTACGCTCGTTGGTACGCTCATATATACATTCATTTTTACGACCATATTGATAAACAAGGCCCATTGTGTTTTACTGTCCTACGATGTTTCTCAGGAATGTCCCATGTTTTGTTTTGTTTATATCTCACTACCCCCCCCCCCCCCACTTGGGGACATAAATATAATGTTCACATACAATGTTCACTCTCCATGCCCCACCTATAATAAAGACAAAACACAGTATATAAAGACTCATAAATGTTAATGGTTTTAGGGTATAAACTGTGCCTCTTTGCCAGACATTACACCAGGCTGTCCACAGCTGCTGTTTTAAATGCATCCAACAACCAGAATTTCTGCTATTAAAGAAAAGGCATTCACATCACATCTCAGTCACCAAGCCTCTTATGTTCCTCCAATAAGTATTTAAAGTGTTTATGCTGTTTGGCTACTTTAACTTGAGCGATTATTTTGCACTGTAACCATGTTAAATTTCTAAATCTGTTGGTTTTACATAAATCTATTTAAATGTTATGCCTCTTATCTTCATAATGAAATATGCTATCTGTCAATTACCAGGGAAACATTAGTTCAGATTCTGCTGAATTACTGTGAAATTGTCATAATTACAGTTGGCTGAGGGCTAATTCTATCTCAGACTGTTGACACTCAATAACGGCACAAAGCTGAAAGTTCATGGCTATCTTGAGGAATGAAAGCGCTGGTGTTTTGTAATTCTCTGTCTCTGTCCTAGTTGTAATCTCTGTTTGTGTTCTGGCTTCCCAATTGCTCAGGGCAACCATTGCATGTGTCTGTATCTATTCTGTCCCTCTCTGCAAATTGCGTGTATTGTTCTCCTCAATCAATGCAAATGACAGATGTTTGTGGGGGTTTTGTCAGATTGCAGAGAAAAATGTCCATTATCAGAGGCAGATGTCTGCCTTACAGAAATGCTGATATAAAATACCACCAAAAAAAGATAACTGAGAATCTGAAAAAGGCAGTTTTGTCAAATATCCATGCAACATTTTATTTGGTTCTATTTTTTTATTATTGCACATGTCTTGGGTGCTTTTGTATGCTTTATTTTTATTTTGTTTCTTTTTTTGTTTGTGTTTTTTTTTTTTCCTAGAGAGAAAGTTGTTCTGAAAGGCAATCAGAATTGTCAGTATTTCTGTCATGTAGAGAATCATCCTGAGGCATCGCTGCTCTCCAGCAGCCAGTACGACTATACTTTGCGGTTCACAGAATAAGCTCGCTCCCTCCAGAGAAAGTAAGGCATTGTTCCGCTAGAGCTTTGTTTGAAAAGGGCAGGCAGAAGTCTTATCAGTGCCGTGTGAGGCAGCTAATGGAGACAGATGCCTGAAACTGTTTGCTTAATTCCGCGCTCGCCGGTAATTATAGCCTTCTTTCAGCCGGGGCTTGCTTTCTGACCTGATGTGTCTCTATGACGGCGAGTTTGCGCGGGAGTCTTCGGGGTCTGAGAACAGCTGTGAATCTGCCCCCACAGGCTCTCCCCCGGCCAGCGGCACTGGCACGCTGCAGATCTATCTGATCGACGTCAACGACAACGCCCCCGCGCTGCTGCCCAAAGAGGCGCAGGTCTGCGAGAGAATCAACACCAACTCCGTAAACATCACGGCGGCCGATGCCGACGTGGACCCCAACGTGGGGCCCTTCATCTTTGAGCTGCCCACCTTCCCCCCCAGCGTGCGGCGCAACTGGACCATCTCCCGCCTGAATGGTGAGGGGTCCCCCCCCCCCCCGCTGCACCCACTCCCAGCACCCGGCTCACCCCAAATCGAGAATCTAGATGATGGGTGGTGGGTGGGCCATTCCGATCCTGTGGGGACAGTCACAAGATAGGGTCCTGCTTGCCCACCCATGCTGTGGATGTTGTTGGCATTATATGTGAGTGGCAAGTAGGGGGTGATGCCAGTTATTTGGGGTGACAAGGGTGATGTTTTTAACCTGTCTGCTCACCTCTCTGGCCCATAGGTGACTATGCCCAACTGAGACTGCGGATCCAGTACCTGGAGTCTGGTGTGTATGATGTGCCGGTGATTGTGTCGGATTCGGGGAACCCTCCTCTGTCAAACAGGTCCATCATCAAGGTGAAGGTGTGTCACTGTGATGAGAACAGGGAGTGCACCACCATCGGTGCGGTGGCAGCTGCTGGCCTGGGGACCGGGGCCATCATCGCTATACTTATCTGCATTATCATACTGCTCAGTGAGTGACCCCTCTCTCCCTATCTCTCTCTTAATCTCTTTCTCTCTCTCTCTCTCTCTCTCTCTCTCACACACACATAAACACACACACACACGCGCACACACACAAACACACATACAAACACAGACATTCAGGACGCCCGCATTCTCACAGAAATACACTTGCACTCACTCCCTGAGAAACTAATACAACACCTGGTTGTTTCAGTCACACCAGTGGAGCGGTGAGTGTAAGATGAATATTTAAAAAGCACTGGCAAATAGCAATGTAGGCAGGACCCCTGTGAGCAGGGCATTGTAAGCCTTTGTGTTCTCAGCTGCATGGAGCCTTTCTGACGGTGTCTTTGATACACTATGTGTAACGTTCCGCTCCCTTCCTGTCCGTTCTCCATGTTTTTCCCTTTCCTCCCGTGTCATGTCGGATTCCCTGTGTCCGTGTTTTCCCCGTCGCTACAGGCTGGGCGTGCCCCTTCTGTCTGTTTCTCTCTGTTCCCCCACTTCAGGTTCAGCCTATCTCCTTTCCCCCTTGTTGCATGCATTCCGCACCAGTCAATTAGTCAATCACTCTTGGTTACATTCCTCACGCTTTCGTTATTGTTTTCAATTTCACTCCCTTACTTAAACCTCCCGCTGGCTGCTATTCGGCGCCAGTTCGTTAACGTACTTCGTGTGTATCCTGGTCCCCTGTTTGGGTTGCGGTGCCCCTGCTCCCAGTTAACGTTGCCTGCGCAGTGGGGTGCTCTGCCTCCAGATCCAGTTCCTGTTGGACCTCCCGGTCCAGATCCAGTCCAGTTCCGGTTCGGAACTCACGTCCCGTATCAAGTCCAGTTCCAGTTCGGAATAACCTTCGTTCCCGAGATCCAGTTCCTGTTGGACCTCCCGGTCCAGATCCAGTCCAGTTCCGGTACGGAACTCACCTCCTGTATCAAGTCCAGTTCCAGTTCGGAACAACCCTTCGTTCCCGTGATCCAGTTCCTGTTGGACCTCCCGGTCCAGATCCAGTCCAGTTCCGGTTCGGAACTCACCTCCCGTATCAAGCCCAGTTCCGGTTCGGAACAACCCTTCGTTCCCGTGATCCAGTTCCTGTTGGACCTCCCGGTCCAAATCCAGTCCAGTTCCGGTTCGGGACTCACCTCCCGTATCAAGTCCAGTTCCGGTTCAGAACAACCCTTCGTTCCCGTGATCCAGTTCCTGTTGGACCTCCCGGTCCAGATCCAGTCCAGTTCCGGTTCGGAACTCACGTCCCGTATCAAGTCCAGTTCCGGTTCGGAATAATCCTTCGTTCCCGTGATCCAGTTCCTGTTGGACCTCCCGGTCCAGACCAAGTCCAGTTCCGGTTCGGAACTCACGTCCGTCCGCAAGTCTCTTTACTATTGTGTTAAACTTGTGTTCAGCTTGGGACTACCCCAAAGCTCCTAATAAATCCTCAGTTCTGTTCACCTGTCTCTTGGTCGTTGCATTTGGGTTCAGCCCGTGTTTGGTTCGTGACAGAACGAACTGGCCTAAAACATGGACCCAGCCGACCTCGAGCAGGTTCGCCACGCCTTCCGCTGCCA
The DNA here is from genome assembly GCA_022702515.1 of Ilyophis sp. 1 JC-2022. Classification (NCBI taxonomy): domain Eukaryota; kingdom Metazoa; phylum Chordata; class Actinopteri; order Anguilliformes; family Synaphobranchidae; genus Ilyophis; species Ilyophis sp. 1 JC-2022. Next base: position 45,099,930 of record CM040402.1, read on the forward strand.
ATCCGCGGTCAGCGACCAACATGGCCGCCGGATGGACGACATGTTGGAGGTACTGAAGGGGCTTACGGAGCAGGTTGCTCAGCTATCGCGTCACCTGCCTCTCCCTCGGATCCCTGGGGGTCCGACCCCTCCAACACCCGAACTGCCTCCCGAGGTTCCGGTTCCCTTTCCTAGCCGGGAGCCCAGAGTTCAACACCCAGAATTATACCGCGGGGGGCTGGGGAGGTGCCGCAAATTTTTAATGAAGTGCGACATCGTCTTTCGCATGCAGCCCATTTCCGTAGCCTCCTGTCCTGAGCGGCCGAGCCCGCTGGCCTCCTGTCCTGAGCGGCCGAGGCCGCTGACCTCCAGTCCGGAGCGGCCGGGCCCGCTACCTCCTGTCCTGAGCGACGCAGCCGTCGCCGCCGGCCCCCTGAGCGACGCAGCCGTCGCCGCCGGCCCCCTGAGCGACGCAGCCGTCGCCGCCGGCCCCCTGAGCGACGCAGCCGTCGCCGCCGGCCCCCTGAGCGACGCAGCCGTCGCCGCCGGCCTCCTGAGCGATGCAGCCGTCGCAGCCGGCTCCCTGAGCCAGTCTCCTGAGCGATGTAGCCATCGCAGTCTGTCCTGTCTGCGCCACCGTCCTCCGGAGTGGTCCTGTCTGCGCCGTCGTCCTCCTGAACGGCCCTGTCTGCGCCGCCGTCCTCCTGAACGGCCCTGTCTGCACCGTCATCCTCCTGAGCGGTCCTGTCTGCGCCGCTGTCCTCCTGGCCCGTCCTGTTCCACGCCACCAGTCCCGTCCCGTTCCCTGCTTCCTCTCAAATTGCGGGACCAGCTAACCTCCCGTCCTGAGCGGCCGAGCCCGCTAGCCTTCGCCGTAAGGGCCGGGGCTTCCAATACCTGGTCTACTGGGAGGGTTATGGCCCGGAGGAGCGGTCCTGGCTCCACAAGAGCCTTATTCTGGACCACTCTCATCTCCGACTTCCACAACCAGTTCCCGGACAAGACTAGGCCTCCAGATACGCCAGGTGGCGTTCTTTGAGGGGGGGGTACTGTAACGTTCCGCTCCCTTCCGGTCCGTTCTCCATGTTTTTCCCTTTCCTCCCGTGTCATGTCGGATTCCCTGTGTCCGTGTTTTCCCCGTCGCTACAGGCTGGGCGTGCCCCTTCTGTCTGTTTCTCTCTGTTCCCCCACTTCAGGTTCAGCCTATCTCCTTTCCCCCTTGTTGCATGCATTCCGCACCAGTCAATTAGTCAATCACTCTTGGTTACATTCCTCACGCTTTTGTTATTGTTTTCAATTTCACTCCCTTACTTAAACCTCCCGCTGGCTGCTATTCGGCGCCAGTTCGTTAACGTACTTCGTGTGTATCCTGGTCCCCTGTTTGGGTTGCGGTGCCCCTGCTCCCAGTTAACGTTGCCTGCGCAGTGGGGTGCTCTGCCTCCAGATCCAGTTCCTGTTGGACCTCCCGGTCCAGATCCAGTCCAGTTCCGGTTCGGAACTCACGTCCCGTATCCAGTTCCAGTTCGGAATAACCTTCGTTCCCGAGATCCAGTTCCTGTTGGACCTCCCGGTCCAGATCCAGTCCAGTTCCGGTACGGAACTCACCTCCTGTATCAAGTCCAGTTCCGGTTCGGAACAACCCTTCGTTCCCGTGATCCAGTTCCTGTTGGACCTCCCGGTCCAGATCCAGTCCAGTTCCGGTTCGGAACTCACCTCCCGTATCAAGCCCAGTTCCGGTTCGGAACAACCCTTCGTTCCCGTGATCCAGTTCCTGTTGGACCTCCCGGTCCAAATCCAGTCCAGTTCCGGTTCGGGACTCACCTCCCGTATCAAGTCCAGTTCCGGTTCAGAACAACCCTTCGTTCCCGTGATCCAGTTCCTGTTGGACCTCCCGGTCCAGATCCAGTCCAGTTCCGGTTCGGAACTCACGTCCCGTATCAAGTCCAGTTCCGGTTCGGAATAATCCTTCGTTCCCGTGATCCAGTTCCTGTTGGACCTCCCGGTCCAGACCAAGTCCAGTTCCGGTTCGGAACTCACGTCCGTCCGCAAGTCTCTTTACTATTGTGTTAAACTTGTGTTCAGCTTGGGACTACCCCAAAGCTCCTAATAAATCCTCAGTTCTGTTCACCTGTCTCTTGGTCGTTGCATTTGGGTTCAGCCCGTGTTTGGTTCGTGACACTATGAACCAAATCTCTCTAATTAAAACAGAATCCTGCTTCCCTCCAAAGTACACAAACAAAAATATGTTTTCTTTTTATAGTTTTACTTGGTATTATTTCTAAGTGTATTTCTTATATATATACATTGAAATAATGTATGTTATTGCGTAGAATGAATTTAACTCAAGATGGTTAAGTTGACCAATACATTTTTTTTGTTCCTAGGAATATACTCTATACATTAATATATGTGTTATATATTATATATAATATAAAATCATGTGCTAATTACTTTTGCTCCCCTGAAATGGGGGACAAAGAAAAATCTGTCACTGTCCCAATACTTTTGCATATGTATATACAAAGGTATATATTGTCATCATCAAATTGAGCTTTTTGGCAATGAATACTAAATATGGTTTTGGCATAATAAGAGGCATAGTTATGCAGAAAAGAGCCGTATTACCACTGTGAAGTATGGCGGTGGATCTGTGATGTTGTGGGCCTGAAGAGGAGAGTCCACAAGCGAAGACCAAGGAGAGGGATCTGGAAAGATTCTGTATGGAGGAATGGTCTGAAATCCCTTTATGTGTTCTCCAACCTCATGCTATCTTGGCAAAGGGACAGCGCACAAAGTACTAAATACAGGGATACAATAATTGTGACACACATCTTCTTCAAAATGAAGATTATTTTGCATTAAAGAATTGTTTTTCTTCTGGTCAATGGTATTACACTTAAAATAATTTTAAAAAATTTCTGAGCATAGAAGACATTTGATAAACAATGAACTGAATTTAATCCTGCACTTATTGCTCATATTAATTGAGGTTGCCAATAATTATGGTGGGGACTGTATAACATACAATGCAGTTTGTAAGTACTTGGACAGTGACACAATTTTTATTGTTTTGGCTCTGTACTCCAGCACATTGGATTTGAAATGGAACAGTGACAATGAGTTAAAGTGCAGACTGTCAGCTTTAATTTGAGGGTTTTTACATCCATTTTGACTGAACCGTGTAGGAATTGTAGCCATTGTTATACATAGTCTTCCCCATTTTAGGGGACCAAAGTAATTGGACAAATTAACATAAACGTAAATAAAGTCATCATATTTAATATTTGGTTGCATATCCTTTCGCATGCCATGACTTCCTGATGGCTGTGACCCAAAAACATCAAAAGACTCTTGATATCTTATTTTTAGGTACTATTACAAGGGATACTATAACCTCTCTGCATTTGAATGGATCTCTAGGCGTCAAACGAGCCTGAAATCATCACTCTGCTACCAGATACGCAGTATATATGGATGGATCATTTTAAGAATTGTTTCTCCTGATTAATTTCCCTCTTGAACTCTATGGAGTCAGGAGAAACAACCTTTAAAGTTATCCATCCATATCTACTGCATATCTGGCAGCAGAGTGATTTCAGGCTCGTTTCATACCGACCCTTGACGACTTACAGCCATTTAGCCAACCATGCGTTCCATACTATTCCAATGTAATTTACAGCTTAATCTAGTCCCACCCCCCAATTCCCATAGAGATCCATTCAAATGCAGAGTCATTGTCCAAATACTTACGGACTGCACTGTATATTTATATAATATTTAACAAATTATGATTTGTGTGAGGATGTTGTGCGATGATGTTGTGAAAAAGGGAAAAAGAGCATTTATGATGTTGTGTGAGGATGTTGTGCGATGACGTTGTGTGTTGTGTTCCAGCCATGGTCCTGCTCTTTGTGGTGTGGATAAAGCGCAGGAAAAAGGAACGATTATGATGTTGTGTGAGGATGTTGTGCGATGACGTTGTGTGTTGTGTTCCAGCCATGGTCCTGCTCTTTGTGGTGTGGATAAAGCGCAGGGAAAAGGAACGATTATGATGTTGTGTGAGGATGTTGTGCGATGACGTTGTGTGTTGTGTTCCAGCCATGGTCCTGCTCTTTGTGGTGTGAATGAAGCGCAGGGAAAAGGAGCGTTTATGATGTTGTGTGAGGATGTTGTGCGATGACGTTGTGTGTTGTGTTCCAGCCATGGTCCTGCTCTTTGTGGTTTGGATAAAGCACAGGGAAAAGGGACGTTTATGATGTTGTGTGAGGATGTTGTGCAATGACGTTGTGTGAGGATGTTGTGCGATGATATTGTGTGTTGTGTTCCAGCCAAGGTCCTCCTCTTTGTGGTGTGGATGAAGCGCAGGGAAAAGGAGCGTTTATGATGTTGTGTGAGGATGTTGTGCGATCTTTGTGGTGTGGATGAAGCGCAGGGAAAAGGAGCGTTTATGATGTTGTGTGAGGATGTTGTGCGATGACGTTGTGTGTTGTGTTCCAGCCATGGTCCTGCTCTTTGAGGTGTGAATGAAGCGCAGGGAAAAGGAGCGTTTATGATGTTGTGTGAGGATGTTGTGCGATGACATTGTGTGTTGTGTTCCAGCCATGGTCCTGCTCTTTGTGGTGTGGATGAAGCGCAGGGAAAAGGAGCGGCAGACCAAACAGCTGCTGATCGACCCAGAGGATGATGTCCGAGACAACATACTGAAGTACGATGAGGAGGGAGGAGGGGAGGAAGACCAGGTCAGTTCAGATCCTCACACACACACACAAACACACACACACACACACACACACAAACACACCCTCAGGCTTTCCATTTATCTCTCTCTCTCTCTCTTTCTCTCTCTCTTCCTATCTCTGTTTCTCTCCCTCACCCCTCCCTCTCACCAGGACTATGACCTGAGTCAGTTACAGCAGCCCGAATCTTTGGACCATATCATCAGCAAGCCCCCAGGGGTTCGGAGGGTAGACGAGAGGCCTGTGGTCCCTGAGTCCCAGTATCCCATTCGGCCAGTTGTGCCTCACCCCGGAGACATCGGGGACTTCATCAACGAGGTACAGTACAGTTCTGCAGTCACCGCGCTCCTATGTTCCCTACCGGGTGCAGTATGAATACTACTCCGCAAAAATTACTGCAAAATCGTTTTCCTCTTTCTCACTCCCTCTACCAGCTGTGCTGCAAAATAGAATGATATTTCTATGTTAGGATTGTGTTGCCCTTACGTGGGATGAAATGCAGGACGATGAAGAACACACTGACGACTTGAGGTTTATTTACAATGCGCAAGAGAGAGACAAACTCACTCGGAACATACGGGCTGCCTGTGCTGAGAATATCTCTGAAAAACTGAAGTGTGCGTGTGTTTTAAATACAATACCTAGCATTGCATTTCAAAGGGTTGATACAGTGAATACACATGGATAGCTGGAGACAACTGGTTCTGGCCCACCCAACCAGAAATGTGCCATTAGCAGAGGTATGCTACAGACACTATAGAAATGCAAATGGTTGATTGATTGTTGGAGCTGGCTAGGGCCAAGGTGGGGACACATACAGAGGCATGCAATATACAAAATAGTATTGCCAGTTACAGTTACCACAATACAATATACCTTGGTGGTTATAATGAAAACCCGGGAACCTCTCAATATGAACTTATATATTGCTCAATGTAAAATGCATCGATATATTTAAATGCATAAAATGTATTGTACAAGGTATCATCGTCTAGGTGCAGGGTGGGAAATTAGCACCCGCCAAATGCGGGTAGATTTCAGAATTGTCGGGTAAATGTATCAAACCTTCCCGCCACAGTGGCGTGTAGCAAAGTGGATACAAGCAGGAATAAAAAAAACTTCAGGTTTCTTTCTCTCTTTCTCGTGAGACAGGAAAAAAAGCACTTGTAGGAATATCCCGAGGCAAGCCCGCCTTACTCCGTGTTCACAACTCATCCGTTGTTTTTACTTACCAAAAATCCTCAACGCAATCCCCGCCCCCAGAGCAACGCAGAGCCATAACAGATCTGACGGAAACAACGAGACGGGAACCGAATAAGTTAGCTGGAGTTCAAGGAAAAGTCTATGCTTCTCTCCACATCTCAGCAGTGGGTGAACCCAGTAGCCTATCTTGCAGAGTTTCTTCTAGAGCTAACGTTAGTAGCAGAACTTTGCGAGTCTCTCAAGTTAAATGTAAGAAATAGCCTAGGTTACTTCCCAAAATGTACTTCCCAAAATAAGCTATGGTATTATGTCATATCCTCGATATAAAGATAAATTTTGGACAGAGAATATGTGAATTATTTGTCTAATAAAATTTGTATCATTTAAAAAAAAAAAAAACCTTTCATAATGAAAACAGATGTCATTTAATATTGCCTGTTAACAGCATTTTCCAGTTTGCTGGAAAATAAAATAGTTGTTATCAAAAAAACAAGCAGTGAAATAAAAAAAATTTCTACTTCTGGAAATTCCGTTTCTCAACGCAGAGTCCAGTGCAACTGATATCACCATAAAGCAATTTTAACAAGCGTCGCACAGCGTCACACAAAAAAAAAACTGACCAGTACCTTTACCAATACGCTCTGAGGTAAAAGTGATATCTCCAGACAGCTCACTCTAACGTTAGGCCTACTGGCATCTGTTCATTCAGAAAACCGTTTCTAGTATTAGATAATAGATTATATGAAATGATACATTTATACACAATGTTTGACTGGTTGGCCTGTAATACATGATATAATAAATACTATTTTATTAGAGCTGCTAAACATGAGTGCATTCTGAAATGTTATTCTAGCACAATGTATATAAAAAAAGAAACAAAAAAGGTGTCTGGTAAAATTTTGGGGTGCCTGGTAAAATTTGGCTGTGGCTGGTAGATCAGAAAGTTAATTTCCCACCCTGTCTAGGTGAAAAATGTGAAATACATTGTGGGGTCGATTTACTAAGATCCCAAATAAGGGGTGTTATTTTGCATGCGCAACCAAAGTATTTGCATGCGTTATCATTTCACACCTTGCGGGTGATCAACAAAGGCATTATGTAAGTGACTCCAGTAAACAGTTAGGTATATGCTACAGTCTACAATCTGCCATTTTACTACATACTGTTTCACTGGATGTCTCTTAGTTTCTGCTGGGAGCAAGATGTTTGTCAGTACTGAAATGATCATAAAGTACTATACTACTATACTACGCCATTAGTGCCACATCACCTCTGAGGATTTTTTGTGGGTGGTAACGGTTTTACACGTGATTTTGTACACGCAGGCCTTTAGTAAATCGACCCCTATGTGTTCTAAAGTTTTTTTTTTTGTTGTTGTTTTTTTGTGCATTTTTGTTTATGTACTTACATATTCATATTTCCTTTTTGGTATGGAATATACTGCTGTGTTGTGCAGAGTCCAGTTCCTCTCATTGAGCTCACACTGGTGCCTCCAGGTCCAAGGCCCCAACCTTTCTGTGAGCTTAAAAGGCAAAATGCTGAATATCTTGCAATCAAACTGATGTTATTTCAAGTGGAAAATGTATGTATTAACTTTTAATGGACTTCACTTCCCATCAGCCACTCTGAGAGAGATTGTGCACTGGATGTCTTGGCGCTTAGGCTGGAGCTAGATGCTCATCATGCGTGGAGTACAGCAGGCTGACAGAAAGTGCCTGGAAATGTAATGCATCATGATAACTTGATAAGGAGTCATAGTCCTTGCACACAAGAGAAAACATTTTTATTGATTTGTACTATCTTGTTTTTTTAGTCTACTGTCTTGTTGACAGTAGCCAAAATGACAAATCCCAGATTGGCTGAATTGCCTGTTCTTGTTATTAACAGTTTTTATGTTCTACGTTTTTATGTACTCCACTCTGAGTCATTGGGTAGCAGATGGTACTTTTTTACACACGTCCCACACAACACGATCAAGATGCATATTGGCCCATATTCATAAAGCATCTCAGAGTAGGAGTGCCGATCTGACATTCATTTCCCCCCCCCCCCCCCGCAGGGCCTGAGGGCTGCAGACAATGACCCCACAGCACCACCCTATGATTCACTGCTGGTGTTTGACTACGAGGGCAGTGGTTCCACCGCCGGCTCGGTCAGCTCCCTCAACTCATCCAGCACTGGTGACCAAGACTACGACTATCTCAATGACTGGGGGCCACGCTTCAAGAAGCTGGCCGATATGTACGGGGGAGGGGATGACGACTAGGCTCCTCCCCGCCCCCGCCCCCCCCAACACTCTTCAATCACAGGCAGAACCCAAAACCCACCCCTCCAACTGCGACACCAGTGAGGACCGTACAAAGAGGCAGCTTTGTAACCTATCCCCTCCTGCAGACAGTATTTAAAACCTTGTCCTTCTTTTCTTCTTTCCTTTTTTTTTATTTGCTATATTTAGGAGCAAGGCTTCCTTCTGACTTTTTTTATTTTGTTTGCTTAAACACAAGCTGTCTACTAGCATGCTAAAGTGACTTGCTTCTTGTCTTCAGCCGTAGTGTTCCACTCCATTGCAGACAGCTGGGAACACCTTTTCCCTTCATCTCTAAAGAGGGTGTGAAAAGGCCTTCTTTCTTAACTTGAATTCTTAGAACAGAAGCACTGTTGTTATAAAAGTGCCTTTTGTGGTGCATTTTATTGGATTCCCTCTATCTCAGGATTGGTTGCCATTAGAATGGCTGTGTTCGACACACTTTCATTCCTTCCCCCTCATCTCCCTCTATGATAATCCTGAAAAGCCCGCTCAGTACCATGACACTAAGCCAACATAAAAAAATAAAACAATATTGCTTTTGAATTTGTTTTTTGAAAAACAAACTGGGCAGAGGGTTATCTATGTAAGGAAACACTAAACATGGATGTTTAAAAGTGCTTTGTGGAAGTCATACGATAAGTGTATCTTTCAGTGTGAGCTAATAAATGTTTCTTGCGCTGGCTCATCCGTCTCAGATGCGCAGCCATATTATGGGTAAGAGAAGTGATTTAGATTCATGATTTTAATACTGAACAGTTGTTCCCTTGAATAATAGGGATTTAAGAGAAAATGAAAGCGCTGTCCCATTGAAACAGGTGATTCTGGATAGCCATCGGTTTGTCTGACCTGGTGAGCGTGCGATGGAGGGGGAGCAGCAGTGTGTTAGCACATGTAGCTCTTTTTGAGAAGGCTTTAAATAGCTTGAAAAACTAATGTAAACGTGTAGAAAAGAGGATACATTTTCTTTTGTACAAAACCGTTTTCTCTTCAGTTTGATAAATGACTTGGAAAAAATGCATGATTTTTATCTCCCCCAAAGGTTTTCAACATGGCACTTAATATTCAGTGGCCAGATTGGTTAATGTGGTTGAAGAAAACTAAACTGTAAAAAGACTAAAAAGATGTAAAATAACTATTTTTGAAGTACCAGGAAACTGCAAGTAGTTTGTGTCATGCCTTTTCCAGCTCTATAAATATGGAGAATTGCTCGATGATTCAAGGCTTCAACTTTTTCTCAGATGCTTTAGGCATTTGTTTTGCAAGATTTGTTCAAGTTGTTGTAAAATCTGTATTTTGATACATTACTACTAATGCAATTCCATTTTCAATCCTGGGTACACATCCCACAGACCAACAGCAGTTATATAAAACGTTTGGGAGAAAATGGGAGCTTTTACGGTCATTGATGGTAATAGTGATCTTTTTTTAATCTTCATCCATATAAATATTGAATGTGTGTTAGAAAATAAAAAAAGAATTTAAAACTGCACTGCAAATCATAGCAGTTTTATTAACAAACGTTCTATCTTACCAGGACTGCAGTACCCATTGCAGCACATATACAGAATAATCCCACACTAAGTATCCATACAAGATCATTTGACTTTCACAAAGACTACAGTACACATAAATAATCATCCAGCTGTCTTACAAGAACTACAGTACCCATAAATAATAATTTATCTTGCTCACAAGGACTACAGTATCTATAAAGAATCATTTAGCTCTCAATAGGACTACAGCACTCCATAAAGAGCCATTCTGCTGCCCTTCTCTAAGATTAATAAAGCGCCATCCTGAATACGTAGAGCTCTGTATCTAGTGAGCTGTGGTGAAAGGACAGAAGAAACGATAAGACTGAGGCGCTGTAACAATATGATATGCAAACTGTATTTGCCTTGCAGTTCTGAATCTAGTGTTTATGCACTCTTACCCTCTCCAGCAAATTAATTTTCTCTATATTCATTTGGTTCATTTTGCAATGATCTGGAATATTCTCTTAATGCAGATGGAGGGAAAATGATGGTATGTAGGGAAGGGCATAGTTATATGAGCGTGAGATACCACCTAGTATCCTTTTTTTCCACCACAGTTGTGGCACTCCTTTGCATGTGATTTTGTGGTGAGTGTGATGATCTCTATAATGTTCAACTCCGATGAGTATGAGTTGCAAGCAGGGAATCAGAACAGCAGTGAGGTGTTAAGATTCACCGATGCCCCTTCAGACTGCAGATTTTCCGTTTCTGAGGATTGGGGATTTATCATTCCCTCATCTCTTAATTAAGCCATTAATTACTTGAGGAAATCCTTTTAATGAAGGGGGCCTCTGGTTTTCTGGTGAGAAATGAGCTGGACCGCAAAGCCACCAAGATAGCCTCAACATCTCTTTTTCTTAGTCCACTTTTTTTGTGGAATTGGGAAATTGCCTTACTGAGCAGAGGGAGAGGGCAGTGAATGTGCTTGGTGAGGCCTGCTTGAGGGAGCAGTTCGAGGTTTGGTTTAGGAGAAAATGCCTTTGCCAAATCAGGGTGGAGGCTTAAAGAGCTGCACTAATAAAGTGCTCCAAAGGGAAGAAGGCCAGGCCTCGAGGCACTGCAGTGTCATGACAATACCTCTCCAACATGTGAACAACAGAAAGCTGATTGGAATGGGTCAATTGATGCCACTTCATGTCCAAAGTAGCTTGAAAGACAGGAAGTGGAGAAGCCAGTTGTTTATTGGTTTTTGCTTTCCACTTTGATTTTCTACAGACATGTACAGGGTAAATACACCTTGCTTTTCATTATTTACATCTTTTAAACATTTGTTTTTATTGTGTGCACACACACACACACACACACACACACACACACCTTTTATATACATTACAACATTTTTGTTATCTTGTACATACTTGTAAGCATCCCTATTGATTTGTGTTGTGTTTGTGTTTTATTTAAAACAAAAATACATATTGTCACCCCAAAATTCAGGATACAAACTCTTAGATAAAAACCCATGCCTATATCATTTTACTCTCTTACTTTTTAAAGAGTTAAGTACAATGTTTGCATTCCTGCCATGGTAGAATGTCCCAAAGGTTATCCGGGCACGCCCTATAGCTTACTTGCCTTGCTGCTATTTTGACAGGCCTTTCATTATTATTCTGCCACACCATGCATTGTGTAAAGCCCAGTGAATGTCCACAGTTATGTAGTTGAGGTTATAACTTATATCTGAATGTCCACAGGCACTCTCTCTACTATGTATACTGGATCACAAATGGGAATGAGGGATATAAAAAAATTATTAATCTTCAGGACAGAATCCATTTTAAAAAGGATATCACCCACCCCCTCTTCCCACACACAAAAACACATCAATGTGACCACCCAAATCCCATTCAAAACTAACATCCTTCTTCAACCCGAGTTCGCAGTCACAAGCGAGTAAGCCATATTCATTTTAAGGAACAGCTTTTTTTCATTGCTAACATTACTAATATATTTTCTGCTTTAATTCTGCTTTTTTTGTGAATTTGATCGCTCATCTTGAAAAAAAACAAAAAAACGCAGTGCCCTTTAATAGCTGAAACTGCACCTCGAGCTTAAATGAAGACATTTTTATTTGCAGTGTTGCTTTGCTCAGAGACAGAAATAGAATTGGCTCTGCTAACAGTACCACATGTTCTCTTTGATGATTTTCACTCTCATGTAACACCTTGCTCTTGTGAGAAAAAAAAAAAAAAAAACTAAATTTGCAAGCAAATACCTTTGAAGAACATTTAATTTTTGCATTTGACCAAGAGCAAACCTGTATATAGGAATATGTTGTTTTTTAACTTTCACTCCATCTTTCATTGTACCATAACCCAGCAGTTTATTATTATGTTGCAGAATAAAATATAATTGGCTGGCTTGCTGACTTTTGCACAACAGTCTCTTATACTTTAAACTGTCAATCATTTAGTCTTTCATCACACACCAATTACTGTAACAATTATCGTAACTATAATCATGTTCATGTTCCGAACACTAAACACGGAAGAGAAGGGCAGACCTTTACCTTTCCTCATACACACACTCACAAATCTCTGGAAGATCAGTTCAGGTTAATGACTTGTCTACTGGGGTCAACTGTAGGGGGCCTAAATGAACGTTAAGCAGATTCTTATAATGGTATATTATATTTTTCTGTCACAGAGCCACACTGAACAGACATGGGATTTTATGTGGATCTGCTGACGCATTTCGAGTCGGTGGATGTTCGCTCTGAAAAACAAGCACTCAACTGGGTGAAGCTCATCATTGTCCTTTTTGCAATCACTTTTTAAAGTCTAAGCAGCGTGTAAGAGGGTACTGCAGCTATGCTTTTCCTTGTCTTCGAACAACAAGGTGTACCCATCGTTAAAAGCTGTTGCCGTGTCCTCTCTAATTGGCACAGCAGTGCTGTCTGTGGTGCTAGACTTCTGTGTGCGTAATGTGCTTGTTTTTATGTGAATTGCTCAACAGCGCCCCCAGTGCCCACCATGAGGTTTGCACACATTCAGTTTCCCAGGAACCTCCCCAGAGTGATGTTGACCTTTTGAAAGTAGTGCAAAGTTACTTTGGAGAAGTCTATAAATCCGGCAAGCTTATACAAGCCCATGGAGTGTGCAGAATAATAAACAGGAAACTTCAAATGGGGGTAAGGTTAGCATTAAGGTAAATTTACAAAGAAAAAAAAAGTTTGTCTAATTGGCGTCACCCAATGTTACTCACTTTTGTGTGTACATAATGTTGTAATTGCTTGAAGCTAAACAGATCAAGTTAGGCAAAGTATACATGTACAATTGGAGCTTTTTTGCATGTCTTTTTATAACAGACAATTATATAGTGATTATTATATTGAAAATTTTAAAAAGTGTAGCAGCCCGCATGACAGTGGTTGTTTTCCAGAAGGAATTCTGGTGTGTACCATATTCACACTGATACAACAGAAAAAAAAGAATAAAAATAAAAAGTATAAAAAAACAATCATTGCACAGTTAACAAGTTAAATACTTTTTTTTGTAAACTGTCAACAGCACAAATATTTTGTATTGTTGTTTGTACCATTTTGTACCAAAAAAGAAAAAAGAAAAATCAACAAAAAAAAAGGGATTTTTTTTTTGGTTTGTTTGTTTTAAGCGTGTGTTTCTAGTGCCACTGCGGTCTTGGTTCCAAATACATAAAAGCAGCCTTGCTGATTAATCGTGTAAAATAAACGCTGAACTGGTGACCTTATGCCAGCACCCCTGTGTTATAAATAAAGTCCCCCTCCTTTTAAAATGCTACGTTTGTCTGTTGATTTTCTTCCAACATTTTCAACAAAGGTACAAATCACAGGGGGCAAGCAGGAGGGAAGAGTCCTATTTGAAAATGACTTGCAATTCGTTATTGAAGGGTTTAATCCATTGTTTTCAATTCAGTGCTGATAGAGTGTTGTGCGTCAAGCAAAGGGCACGTGAAGCCTTTACTGTGGGCTCAGCTGCTCTTCCCATTTTGGTGTATTGCTGTGAAATGGCTGTGATCGCATGTATGCACATCGGTTGCTCCTCGGCTAGAGAAGCGCCTTGTGCTCTGCTAAATTGTGTTCATCGCAGCACACTAAATCCACCATCAGATTAAACAACTGTACTGCAGTATATCTACCACTGTAGCAACACACATGACACCACCACACAATGGCCTGGACTAAATCAATGTTTGTCCGTAAATTTGACTTACAAATAAGTTCAAAGAGTAAAAAGCAGCTGGATGATTATCCCCATCTTCTTTGTTTTCTCACATTAAGCTGTATGTAAATAATTAATATTAATACAAATTAATAAGTCAAATAGAGAACTAAGGAAACAGAAAACTTGATGATGATCATTTAGACATTAATGGTGGCTATATTAATTAACATATAACAACCAGCAATCATATCTGTATAGGATATGTTCAGAACTATACATTCAAATGAAATGTTATATTTGTGTATTGGCAGATCAAATGCTTTTTCTTTTAGATCTTATTTGTATTTTACACGGGAATTCTGTATATTGATGGGTTGTGGGTGTGTTTTGAACCACGGTAATAGAAATTACATATTGAGAAAACCATTACACAATCACATTGCATTAATTTGCATATTATTAAATGCCGTAAGATTGGCAAGTGTTTTTTTCAAGTAACAACCTTTTTTTTTTTTTTTTTTTTTAAAGAGGAGTATATGACATGTTTGAAGGCTGCATTTGTCTTAGAGTAGTAGAATAATTTAAGAATGCTACAAAAAACAAAATGGTGGAAACTCAAGAATGGCATACATTAAGTGTAAATTGCCAATTGTTCACCATGTGACACATCCATCTAAATTAAAAATGAGACGTTCAGAAGTTTTGTCTTTTTAAAATGTAAAATTTTTTGTTTCTGATTTTTTCCCCCTTTTAGTAGCCAATTGAACCCCTATTCTAATTCTAATGGTTAAGGAACTGGACTTGTAACTGAAAGGTTGCAGGTTCGATTCCCAGGTAGGAGGCCGCCGACTGCCCCCCCTGAGCACTTAACCTAACCTGCTTTGCTTCAGTATATATCCAGCTGTATGAATGGATAAATTTAATAAGAAGTATGTAAGTCGCTCTGGATAAGAGCGTCTGCTAAATGCCTATAATGTAATGTAATGTAATTCAATTCCCCCCATGTAGCAACCGCTTGAGAACCACCGCTATACAACCCTGTCAGCCGGTAGTAGGAAGGAGGGTGCCACGTCCTCTACAGGGCACAACCCCTCGAGCTCCTGACTGTGATTCCAACTCGCCCAGGGCCATTTTGTGCGCAGCGATTTTCTCCGAAACCCTCCCCCCACCCGGAAGCAGCCGCCAATTGCCGCTTCCACAGGGCACCGGCCTCGCTCGGATCTGGCAGGACCGGGGCGCGAACCCGCGAACCCGGGGCTCTTACCGTTGTACCACCGCGGTCCCCCAGAAGTTTTGTCTTTTTAAATTTTATCCACTGAAACAGATTTTCATCAATGACATCAAACACATTTCCATTCTTTTTTCACCACGGTTGTTGAAGAAACATAATTTTGCATCCATCTCAGTTTTAAAAATTACCTCAGTTTAAAAAATGACATTTAGAATTGTCATAGTCTATAGACTATAGTCTCATATGTTTCGGTTTTTCCACGGAAATATATTTTTCATCAGAAATTTTTTCAAATACATTTCAATTATTTGATTTCACCACGATTACTGAAAATACATGATTCCGCATCAATCTAAATTAAAAAGGACATATTTAGAACTTTTTGACATGATTATGTATTTTTACTGTTTTTCCACTGACACAAATTGTCACCATCAAATGTCTTCAAACACAACTTAATTAATTTATTTCAACATTGTTGTTGAACTAATGATTTCACACCCATTTGATGAAAAAAAGCCCACAGGGATTCAATTGTTTTCTTTTGAGACTATATAGTCTTATGTATTTTGTTGTTTTCCAATGAAATAATTTATCATAAATGTCTTCAAAAATAGTTTTATTTTTTTACATTGACATTGAGCAAATAATATTTCCAATCTATTACAGTGGAAATACACAAGTCTATAGAAAATGATAGAAAGATTTTTTATAATATATGTCACATGTTCACTCATCATCATGGTTGTTAAATAAAGATGATTTCTAGTCACCTTTGGCATGACATTCCTATGTCCAATGGCAGGTTGTGTTGTGATGATTATACTCTTCCAACTCTATTATACAAAGTAACTAGAATATTTTCTCAGTTTAACATACTCAAGGAAACAGACCTGCTCTAGAACTGGTCATCTAGCTTGACCTTACTGCCTGCTGGAGAAAACATAATGACTAAAAATAAAATCAACGATCAGACTCATCCATACATTTCCTTTCTGCGGAATTAATTCTTTTTTTTTTTTTTTTTTTTCATGCAACAGTCATATTGATAAATACCGTAGCACCAGAATCATCGGTAGAATCTAATTCAAAATATAGGTATGTTTTATATTACAGCATAGACTGAATGTCCAACATTGCATCACTCTATACTTTGTCACGTTGGTTGTACACTTGGCAATCTTTCGTCTGTTGATCCTGACATGTAAAATCACAATAACCCACACACTATTTGCTTGGTTCACACCATAACTGCCAGACCCTGTTTCTTTATTAAAGGATATAGGATAGCTTTTAAATATGAATCATTAACTCTAGCAGACCGGCTAAGCCTTGTTAATTCAGTGTGCCAGTTTTTGGAACCGATGCTGCGCTTTGTGGAGAACCTCAGCACTGCCCCACCCTTGGTGCCTTTTGTGCTCCATTGGAGGAAAGGGTTATTGTGCTCCTTCAGGCTGCTCCTACACATTTTATTCATTATTCATGTCTGTTTCTCTCCCTGATATGGGGTTATTGATCTGCCTGCAGATCCCGCCTGATCTCTCTCTTATTTGTTCCTTCCTCCCCTGTCACACACTCTCCATTCCTTTCCCCCTCTCTCTCTCTCTTCCTTCCTCCCTCCCTCGCCGTCTGCTCAGGTGACAGGAGAAACGGGGGATGTAGCATGACATCACCCCCTCCACGTAGACCTCATGTCCTAAGCATCAGCCATGCGGCCTGCTAGCGGTCTGCAGGGTTCTTGACAGGTTGTGTAAATTAAAAGCACTATTTCATGGAAATATAACTTATCTTTTGTGTAAATCTTTGCTTGCTTGTGTTATTTTTTGCACTGGCACAAGCCAGGAAATTTACCCCATACCTGGTACCCCACGTCTAAAAATGAATGCATCTTATCGAGGACTTGATCAAATTTCATTGTCAGAATTTATGAAAACAATTTGCATAAATAGAGAGCAGTCTTGCTGTTTCCCCCTTCACAACAGACTAGAAAGTTCACCAAAAGCACCAATCTCCATTATGCGCCTGTCAAACGTCTTGCTGATGTTAATCTTCGAACCGTGCCATTTCAAAAACGACTCTCTTAGGCATTCATGCATACCCAGCCTTTCTTCTCCATAATTAGATATAAATTAAAAATTTGTTTTGTTTTCAAATTGCGGCTCACGTTCTTAGTTTAATTATGAGAAATCAATGGAAAAACAATAAATAAATTGTCACCCCATCACAGAGGGACAGAATCTATAGCAGGTTCAGAATCTGAAAAAAATGTTCTCCTGTATGCCTGTACTTCTTTATTCTGATGAGTACATTTATCACAAAACTTCCTCTTTCAGAAAATAAAAAAAAGTAGCTTGATTGATTTCATGGTTCTGAGGTAGTGTGGCGAATTTATACAGACACTGGAAACGCATCAACAGAAAGGGTTTGATGGAAAAAGCCATTAATGTACGAGAGAACGGAGAACCTATCAGGCCCAAGAAGCCCTACTGGAGAGACAAACTGGCACCAACTGGCACACTGCCTGCTGGGCTTCAACAAAAACATTCTACAAACAGCACTGATGGACAGAATATTTGCAGTCTGATGCAAAAGTGGTTTATAGTAAACATTTCAATTTCGTTCACAATATTAAATACTACCTTGTTCAGGAATCTTACATAAAATGAATAACTAAACTCCTCAAAAAAAGTTTGGAAACGTTATTTCGGTCGATTATTCCTCCCCTTTAATAATACCAATTGGTATTGTATTTTATATCGTTGGAAAGCCTGATTAGTCACCTTTACAACGAGGTACAACTTGTAAGGATCATGCATTCGTGGAATGAGCAACACAGCTAACCGTGTGGGTAGCGGCCCAAAAAAATGTGCCAAAATCCCCTGCAATATTCTTCTGTTGGTATTCACTCTCGTTTTGAGCTTCAAGTGCTGGCAGGTGTATGCCAGTGGGATGGAATGGGATGCCATCCTGCCAGTGTAAAATGAATAAAGTGTAAAAATGGCCAATATGTGTTGTTTTTTCCTTATTACTGTGGGAGAGTGCAATCATCCAGTCCACCAAGCAACTCAAAACGAGAGTGAATACCAACAGAAGAATATTGCAGGGGATTTTGGCACATTTTTTGTAAAGGTGACTAATCAGGCTTTCCAACGATATAAAATACAATACCAATTGGTATTATTAAAGGGGAGGAATAATCTACCGAAATAACGTTTCCGAACTTTTTTTGAGGAGTTTATTTATGCTGAGACTTCAAGACTGTGTAACTATAGTATAGGGTTAGGTTTAAGATTAAAGGTTACGTATTAGGCTTAGGAAAACTGTAAGCATTACAGTTAGGGCTAGGTTTACAGTAAGAGTCTGGGCTAGGGTTTGATTTATGGTTAGGGGTTAAAACCTGTTTTTAGTAAACATTTTTAATTAATTAAAAATATTAAATGCTAATCACAAAAAAACCCAAATGGTGTATATATATACAGTATTTACACACATACTGTAAATGACGCTTTTCTGTGCAATCAAAACCGTATGTCATTCCTGTGTAATACGTATATCACAACCAAAAAAGAATACAAGATCCCATAAGTGCTTTTTTACATAAAATATGCCATTCAATGTGACTTCACTAAGGGTGTCACAAAAGTATTGTGAGGCAAATTATTAAGAAAACACAATAACGTTGCCTGTGCAAACACAGACACACAAAACACAAAAAGGACATAAAAGTCCCAACAACTTACATGACATTTGGAAGGTCTTCTAAAACAGTTTATCATAAAAATATTTCAAACACTGTCTAAAACAAATTCAGTGGTTGAGAAGGGAGGACATACCATCTATAATGTCTACAATATATATAGGCCTCAGAGCACACAGTACTGTATAAACACACACTCACACACATACATAGACTACATATATAAGATTACATTAAGTACTATACTGTTTATTGTAACAACTGAGAACATTACTTGGTTGATTAAACTGCAGTCTCACACATATTGCCTCGAAATTTGAATTCTTTGCTTGTATTAAACCTCTAAGCAAATGATTTAATTTCCACAGGTCAATGAACAGGCAGCATATGTCATCTTTTCTACATTGATTTACTTGTCAGAGGAGTTCAGTGAACAAGCATGTGGAATATTTGCCTGATCCATTTTGGAGGCCCACGGTACAAAAAACTCACCAGCTCCTGCAGAGGAAATCTCAATGCCCTTCGTCAATACCATTATAAAAGTGTTAGCAGGAGGCCCGATCTCTTAAATACTTTCAAACAGCACTTTGACACCATGCAAGATGTAACAGTGTAAGGTAACAGTGGGGACGCAGTGTGAGCTTAAAGAGACAGATGCAGTATGCATAGATGAGTCCTATTCATAAAAACGTTAGGGATGGAAGAATCATTCTTTTAACAGAAATAAATCGTATAAAGATAAAACTGTCACAGCATTCAATGTAAAAAAACATTTGTGATAAGGCGCCGCCAGAGCCGATAGCACAAAGCACAAAGCACAAAGCTCGGTAGTATAGATTGCCGAGTCCAAAGAAGAAAAAGACAGAAACATTACATCCTCCTGTTAAATTCCCATGTCTTCTCTGCGTGACTCAAAAGCATTAATGACACCAGTCCCTGCTCCCATTCAATTGACTTTATTTATTTATGTTGTTGTACCAGGACCACCAATAGTTTGAAGACATTTCAATAATGTGGAGCCCAGAGGCAATAGCAATAAAGGGACAATTCCATCTACCACTGAGCATGTAAACTCCAGTGATAAAAGATTGTGGAATATAGTGATGTTGGAAAACAGCAGGTGACACACAGATCTGCTGGCGTAGTTGCACTTCGAATGATGTACGTAAGTTCAGGAGAGTGATTTCTGCACTTTCCAATTCTTTTTTTTTTTTTACATTATGTGCTCTCAGGCACTACAGTCAGGAAGTACAGAAAAATCTTTTTCAGCTTCAAACAAAACCTTCACTGGCACTCCCTCCTCTGAGGGTCTGAGCTTTTTGAATTTGCCTGTCTTTTCAAAGTCCAAATTTCAAGCATTCAGTTGGGGAAAAAGGAACTCCTAGGATTACTTTGGAGACATTATTTGAAAAGGGATTTATGATCTTGGGATTCATTTTGTTTGATGAAATATTAACTTTAAGTGAACTGAGAAGCTTGCTTCTATGAGTATGAACACGTGTCTGTGCATTTTCATTCTGAAATTCAAATGGAAGAAAAATCAAAGATGTTGAAGCAGGGATATTGGATTTTTTTTTGTTAAACACTGTGTTATGCTTTTCACACAAATAACAAATGACCATTTAAAAAATTCAATACACCACTAGTTCCAATTTGACACGGTTTAATGTATTCTCTTAAAGACGGGCCATATGAATTGAACTAAGATCATTCACTACAGAAAAGGTTACTCTGCGGCACTATCAGAGATTTGAATCTATGGAGAAGAGCCTGTTCTTGGGAGAATGTGTCTTTTCTTGTTAACCCCACTCTCAGAGAGCCATGATGTGGATTGCCTAGGAGCAAGCAGTCTGTGGACGCATATTAAGAGGCCAACAGACTATTAACCTCAGAGTCAATATGTCACAAGTCAAAGCCCAACTGCAAACCCCAGAGAGATGCACTCCATACGTTGTCATTAACACTATTATTTTGTCATGGGTACAATACATAGATGCCCATAGACTCTTAAAACCTGAAAATACATGCCAAAAACAAAATCATATGCGAATACAAAAAAGTCATAAAAAAGTAATGTTTATTTTCCGTGATTCATTTTTAGCAATAAAAACGTTTGTGGCCAACACACTCAAGTGTGCTTTTAAAGCAAAGCAGAGATATTCCCAAAGCTCTATCTTACTCTGTACTCAAGCAGTTTCAGTGATCAAAAGAAGAACATGGGCGGTATATTATTATTTTTTTAAATCACAAAGTATGAATATACTCCCCCACCAAAATACAGCTAAGATAACCCCTCTCATCGTCAAAAAGTAGAGTGCATGTACTGTAATGAATTTTAGTGGCGGATAATCAAACACAAAGGTATGGGGATCAGAAACAAGTCGCCCACGCAGTGAGGACCAATAAAGGGAATAACAAAATAAATGCAAAGAAAGAAAAGACAGGAAACAAATTTCTTGTGGCTAAACAGCCAAACGAAAATCAACCCACTAAAATAGGGCGAACTCGAATAACGAGTGAAACACAAACTAAATCCCCCGAGCTCAATACTGGAGCCAAAACGGAAAAGAACACCTACACGGCCGGACGAGTGTAAAACAAACGAAAACAACAAAAAAAACTGTCTCAGAGAGAACAGCAAAGAATAAAATAATTAGCACAGAATGCTAACAGGAGGAATAATACCTATACCTGAACTAAAAGCTAATAGCAAGTCCCCCGTGAACATAAACAGCGTTTAATATTACAAGGTCGCTAGTACCTGGCTATACCTGGCTATACCTGGCTCAATGCAATGTCGAATGACAAAGAAGCACCGGGGAAGCGGAAGTGAGGAACTAAAATACCCCGCAGGTAGATGCACAGGTGAAAACAATGATGAGGGAAAGCAAACCCTGGAACGGAACGTGGAAAAAAAACGATAGATTCTCAATAGGAAAATAAGGATGAGAACCGCAACAGAAAAGAAAAGAAAAACCCACGAACCATGACATGTACAATATTGCTTCAATTTCAAGATTAACTGACAACTCTGAATATTTCCCACTTTTTTATTTGTAACTGTGGCAGTGTGCTTAGGGTCATAGTCATGTCAAAGTCATGTTGCATTGTTAGATAACTTAATACAAAGGTGTTTTCTCAAATATCAATGAACAAAATACTCCTGCAATCTTATTTGCTTTTTATAAATTGTATATTTAATAAAGTCAGTTTATTAGAATATCCCTTAAAAACTTGTTCACATCACACTTTTCATCAGTGCCAAGGTCAGTAATGCTAAACTATATTGTTCTCAAAACAATAAAATGTATATATTTATTACTAATCAGGCTATTATCATTTCTTTAGATCATTGTACATTATTTTAAAAAAAATCTGAGATAATTAGAATAATTTTCTGGACAATCGAAGATAACCTAATATGGCTTCCCTTTTCTTGTTGCTCGTGTGAATCATGATGGTGTCAAAATGTTTTCAAGAAAGCTTCTAGAATTCCTCATGTTACTGGATGACATAAATACCAATGAATGATTTATGAATGTTACTGGCGCATTTGTCTGTACATATTCAAGAAAAGGTCAGCACAATCACTGGGGCAGTGTTTTACATCGTGACCTAAGAATGACCTCAGGGATCCTGCCACTGGACCAAATGAGTTCTTGAGAATGAAAAATTAAATATTTAGTGTACTCACTCTTGAAAATCACACTGAGCGTGCATACTTGTTGAAGATCAGAGTGATGTCTCAAGAGCTCAAAACCTGAAGCTCAACATGGCTGCAAGGGCACTGCAAAGCATCTCAAATTAGAAATCAGAGGGTTTAGTGATGTCATTGAGTCACAAGCTTGAAACAAATATGCTTACAAGGCATATACAATGAAAAATTGACTTTAACAGAACACACACAAACTAAGATACTTTTTTTCCCCAATACTTAAATCACTTAAATGAGGGGGCAAAGAGAATTAATTCAAATGTTAATTTAAAATGGTAAAATGCATGTAGAAGTACCCACAAATAAGCTGTCACATTCTAAACATGCCCCCCACATTCTTATTTTTATCACAAAAGTGCATACTTTAAAAAATCACTTCAATATCTATTTACATCTATTATATATATATATATATATATATATATATATATATATATATATATATATATATATATGAAAAAGTATTCACCAATTCACTACCCACACATTCAATACTTTGTAGATAGGCCTTTGGCAGCAATTACTCCTTGTAAATTTGCTCTAACTCTGCCAAGTTATAAGGAGAGAATTTTTAGGTTATACCACAGATTCTCAATGGGATTTAGGCCTGGGATTTTCAAGGCTGTGCCATTCCAGAATACTGACATCTTATTATTGAGCTATTCCTTTGTAGTTTATTGCCACATGCATGCTGAGGATCATTCTTCTGTTGGAACATGTCTTTTTCCTAAGCACAGATCTCTTGTGGACTAAAACCGGTTTTCCTCAAGTATTTGCCTGTATTTGGCTCTATCCATCTTTTCCTTGATGGCAACAAGTTTCCCTGTCCCTGTTGCTGAAAAGCCACCCCATAGCATGATGCTGCCATTGCCATGCTTAATGTTAGGGATGGTCTTACCTGAGTGATGGGTAGCATTAGATTTGTACCAAACAGCGCTTTGCTTTCAGGCCAAAGAGCTCACATTTAGTCTAATCAGACTAAAAACTTCTTATGGAAGGCCTCCGGGTCTATCACATGGCTTCTGGCAAACTCAGGGTGTGATGTAATTTTGGCCTTTCTCAGAAGTGGTTTCTGTCTAGCCACTCTCTCAGAGCACTGTGAAGTGCTGAAGAGATCGTTGATCTTTGGGCAGTTTCTCCCATTTCAGCCAATGAGATCTGTAACTCAGTCAATGTTGTAGCTGGCCTCTTTTTCACTTCTCTGACAAGTGCCCTTCTTTTTCTCCAATTGCTCAGTTTGGTAGGATGGCCTGTAATTGGTAGTGTCTGGGTTGTGCCAAATTTCTTTTCCATTTTGTTACAATGGACTTATCAGTGCTTCTATAAAGTTCAATATATATTTTTTAACCTTCCTCAGCTTTTCACCTCCTAACAAGGCAAATTGATCCTAAATTAATGCTCAACAATTTTTTTGAACATGTGAATAACTTTGTGGTCCTTACAAAATTAACTTCTTAGATACTTATGTCATACATAATGGTAATTCCTTGTATACCACCCTTTATGTTAAGCCTAGAATAGCCTTCTACATGCATTGAGTCATCCAAAACCACTTAATAATGGCCTTCCCTACAGTCAGTTTCTATATTAAACATATTTGTATGAAATTATTTTTAAAATGAAAGTGACCATTTGATGTCCTCCTATGAGGCTATTTTCACAAATGTCTTCGCAGTGCTCTTAAGGCAATTTTTTTTAACAAGAATTTAATTGACTATAGAGAGTCCAAAACAAAAATGAAACCTTCTGCTGTCTGCTGTCTTAGCCATTTCGGGTAGATTTGGAGACACTACGGGACAACAGGGTACACTGCTTACATTTTGCATAATAGATCTTAGTAGGTCTGCATATACACTCAGACTTTGCATACTTGTGGACAAGGAGTGTATGATCCAGGAAATGTATAGAATAACCAGTTTTACATCTGTAGCTCTTAGTATTTAATTGCAAACAGTTTTTTGTGCATTTGTGGCACTTTATTTGTACCTAAATTATGAAAATACACTAATCAAAATGGCACTGTCTTGCTTCATTTAAGCCATTTTCCACGTTCCTGTGTGATGCTCACACCTGGTGTAAAAGAATGTGTAAAAAAACGCTCAGGATGAAAGTCAGAAATCTGAATCAGAAATTTTTAAAAGTTGCATTTTCTTCCACTGCCTTTCTGTCACGGTGTCGCCATATCACACGGGCTCCAAACATTGCGTACGTATGGTGTCCAACATGTGCAGAGGTACGCACATTCTCACAGCACGTGTTATATTATACATTTGAATTTCTGCGTCGAAACTCGCTTACGCAGCTTTCTGAGGGCATTTTTCTGCTCAGCACTGTTTATACATGTGGCCCCTGGAGTTATAAAATGTAAATAGAACAGTACCCAAATAGGCGAGAATTACCCAAAGTTGGCATCTGCGCGAAGAGTTTATTATCCGCAATTGCCAATATACTGTAAAGAGCAATGTTTGAATGTCAAGCAATCTGCCCAGCCGTGAGTACATGTTGCTTTAAGTACAGTAGACATATACAGGGCTGTAGCAGTTGTCAAAGCTCTGTGACGTGTGCTGATACACTTTGATGGAGAGCAGGCTGATATTAGCATTAGGGCTGATCAATTAGATTTTCTGTTTTTGAGGCTTTTGGCCTACAAACATTTAATTTAAAATGTACTTTTTGATCAATTGGATTCAGTTTGCATATTCCTACTAATTGTTTCCATCTTGTGGGTGACAATTACTAAGTCATCCGTTTCAAAAACATTTCCACACTTATTTCCATTCCAGAAAATGTAGCTTTTTCTCTATTTTCTGTCTTCTCTCTGTGGTTGATCATGTCGCTGGCGACATGGAATTGGTGCTCATACGTTTTGTTTAATAACCTCGCTTTTGTTTTGTGTAGGAACTGTGAATTGAATTGTGAAGCCTAGCCTAACCTTGTAGCTACAAGTAGAGCACACCCCCATGTTTCTAGACCAACCAGAGGTTTCTATATTGACAAGCCAATTGGAGGCATTTTTTTGTGAAGTGGGATGCAAGCTACCTTGCTACTCTCTGTTTCCTGCACAAAGGCTGCATCTCAATATTCTTCACTTCTCACCTCTTTTCCTCCACTCCCTCACTACCACTCCTCTCCTACCCGGAAGTATGCAAAACTGCCTGAACGTACAAGCGATACTATAACGTCTCTGCATTTGAATGGATCTCTATGAGAATTGGGGGGTGGGACTAGATTTAACTATAAACTATGCTGGAACAGTATGGAATACATGGTTGGTAAAATGGCTGTAAGTCATCAAGGGTCTGAGGTATCAAACGAGCTTCAAACCATCACTCTGCTCTCAGATATGCAGTAAACTCTAAGTTATTGTTGTTCTTAAAAGAACTGAGCCATGCTGCCACTTGAGGGTCATATATAGACTCCTGTCACATAATCTTCAACAGCA
Source organism: Ilyophis sp. 1 JC-2022 (assembly GCA_022702515.1). Lineage (NCBI taxonomy): Eukaryota > Metazoa > Chordata > Actinopteri > Anguilliformes > Synaphobranchidae > Ilyophis > Ilyophis sp. 1 JC-2022. The sequence continues at coordinate 45,125,921 of CM040402.1, forward strand.
GTATTGTTCTCCAAACAGACAGCTCAAAAAAGCCCTCAACAGCCAACAGCCACTCTAAAGAAGATGCTGAACACAAGAGGCAGGGAATGCATTGAATATGATGAGAGCAGAGTGCTTGAGCAGACACACAAAGAAGCAGGCCTGCATGCATGCATGAGGTGGGTATTCGTATTTTGTAGTGCCAGTGGCCATCTATCGTCTCACCTTGGAGCCAGAATAGTACTCATAAGCGTCTCACAATAATCACAAGAACAGACATTTTGTGATGCCATTTTAAAATGGAGGCAGGAACCACTACCAAATATTTCTTGTGGTATCATTTTAATTAAGCCAGTCCTCATCCCCATCCCCATCCCCATCAAAACCCTTCTTTAAGATTGCTACCCCCAAAGGTAGCCGTAATCTGCTCCGAAGGCGAGAGATGATGAGGCTGGCGGTTTCCTGGGAGGGGGCTGGGGGGAGACAATCACGGAGAGCGTCCTCTTCATCTCTCCGACCCAGCTGGGGGTCCAGCTCAGGGCTTGCCATCAGAGATTTAATAATATGCAACTTTCAGCGGTGGGGATGAGAGGCACAGTAAGGAACAGCCCAGAGCAGATAGCAGAGGATTGGACTTCATTTCATTCCATCCCTGCTGATCGACTTGAATCTGACTTTTCTCCTCATGCTGACTGGAGCACTCCCACCCATCTCCTCATCCATCACTACACCAGGCATGAGCCCCTATCTTTCTCTCTGTCTCTCTCTCTCTCTCCCTCTCTCCCTCTCCCTCTCCCCCTCTCTCCCTCTCCCTCTCCCTCTCTCCCTCTTTCTCTCCCTAGACACAAACTGCACTGCAGGAGCATGGGGAAGGAGGGCGATGTGGAACCCCTCAGAGGTTCTCCATTTTGCCAATGAACCAGCTGCATTCTTTCTCTGCCATCCTACAATACCCCTCCTGGTCTCCACTGTGGAACACAGCTATAAAATCACATTCATATTGTTCAACTGCAGGTTCTTCGACTGAGTAGACCATGCTAATAATTTTTATATTCAAGCATTATCCGGCAATGCATTCTGCTCTGGAAATGCACACCATGCAATGAGTTTTACTCCATAAATGGGCATTACTTGCAATGCATTTTGACAGGTTTTAAGTTTCTGAATGTTGCAGACAATAATGTTCATAAAGTATAGAACAAAGCTTTGACTGGAATATTGTATTTATCCTTGTAAAGGAGGGAGATGAAAAAATGTCAGTTATAAGCTCATAAACAACATGTGCACAGCTCCTACAACTACCAATTTTGTATTATCTCCACTCCTGCTGTATTTCACCTCTCCTTCTCATCCCAACTTGTACAATAGATTACAAATACATGACCCCAGGCCAAGGATGTCCTGAACTATTCTACATATTTATCAATTACACCATTTTGTAATTTGGCATCCGTCGTCAATTCATCACATCATTTTTTGGGAATTTCCTGTTGCCCAGTGGACTGTTGCAAACAACATCATAATGAACCCACATTAGTAAAGCCTTCTCACCCACATAGAGTCTACCACCAGTATTTTATCTCACTGGACCCTTCTCAGTTCAGCACCAGAAAAAAACTCGCCTTAGGCACACCCACACAAATGGAAAACATGCATGCGCAAAATCCGTCCGTCCTTTCCACACTCTTCTCCCCATTACTGCTGCTGAGACAATCTCTGCTCTCTCTAACCAGGCCATTTCCAGCCGCAGACCTGTGAACTCCTGCGAGGCCTGCCTGCCACCACCCTGGGAGAGAGTGCTAGCTTTAAACGGACTGAGAAACATGCGGTTAGATATGAAATTGCCTTTGGGGGGGTTTGCGGAGGCACGTACACTCTAATGCTTCATATGCTCCCCTAGTGATTAGGATTTCAATTATGATGGGCGAGGGAATGGTGGTGTTGGGAAAAAGGGGGGGAGGGGGTTTATGTGCAGGTATTTTGTCTGATATACTTCTGCACTTCAGATGGCTGTGCTTAAACCCCAGAGAATATCAAGAAAATGCACAGACAATGGCACATGCATTACAGTTACAAGGAAATGTATTTGCACAGAGGGATACATTTCTTTTTGCATAATAAGGAGAAAAAGGCAAGCTGTGGCACACCTGACAGTGTTATTGTTTTGAAAACCCATTGATTTATATGGAGCTGCAACTCAGCCATATGTGAAATTGAACATGGCCTTGATGTGAACCTATCATCAACCGTCAGTTGACACATGACACAGGCTGACTTACACGGCAACTAAAGGATAAAAGGTTCAAACTGCCAACAATGCTTACAGGACCACAATCCTTTTATATTACGGCATACATACTTGAGAAATGTACTATAAAATATGTCTGTAACATCTGTAAAATATTCTAACTTAATAATGACTTGATGGAACCACCCAATATAAGATTTTTATAAAATGCTTTCCCTGAAGCATGTGTCAGAAATATTCACACCCCTGTGTTCAGTATGTTGTGAACTCACTATTGAGTCATCTTCTATAGAGCCTTATGAAACTGTTGAATAGGGGGATCTTTGGCCATTCCTCCATACAGAATCTTTCAGATCTTTTGATCTGGCATTGTGAGCCAAACCACAAATTAATGTTGGGTTCAAGTCTGGAGACTGATATGACCATTGCAAAACAGTCATACAAATAATTTCATGGCACCTTCACGTCTTTTCCATTTGTAAAGCCCTCTGGTTTTTCATGCCTTCCCTGTGTCTAAATTCTGTCATAGTCCCCACTTCCTCAAAACTTTATAATTCTGCTGTGGAATACAAATTAGGTGAAAACACTGAAAATAAATAAAATAAATGTACTCTATTTGCTCAACATAAAGCTGTTTAATGAATGTAAAAAAGCAAAATTGAAATCCTCCAAAAAAAAAAAAAAGCAAAAGAATTGCATGCCTTCTGTTACTTGGTCAGATATAATTTCCCTGATGATATTTTAATGATACATTAGTATTCATTTTCTGCAAACCGCTCCATTCATCAAATTTGAAATGGCTGTGCTTGTCCTGCACTCAGTATGTGTATGCCTATTATTTGAGACAGAATGCAAATATTTAAAAGACTGATGAATATTATGTTTCTATAGACAAGAATTTTCTCTGCCAAAATACTGCTGGAAATGTAAATGATTTTACCAGTCAAATAAATCGGCTTGATTTATTGAGAATCAAAATTATTGCTTTTATAAATCACGTTCACAAAAAATTACTTGAGGATATTTCATACACAGTATACATATTCAAAGTGGCTACCTGAAAGGTCAGGGCATTTTTTATTTATTTTTTTGAGTTTTGAATGTATTTTTCAGCTTTGTTAATCATTCCTTTCGGGGTAGCCGTTGCTGGCTAACTTGACTGCCATGTACAGTACAGTGGGGCCCTCGGAGAACTTAAACTTAATGGTGATAAAACATAAACAGATGCAGAATATACATAGAAAGCAGGTGGGTTTTTCCCAATACAAATTGGTAAGAGGCAATTTGACAGAAATGTAATGATGGAATACTGATTGAATAAATGGAACATTAAAGACATTTCTCATCTGACCATAGATTTATCTTCACCTTACCATACAATAAATCACCAGTGACCATCGCCTAAACAACACTCTATTGAGATGTGTACACTACGATTCAATGATACTGCCCAGAGTAAAGGTATCCCTGTTGGTGGTGTGGCGTCCAGCCACACTTTCCTCGGAGAGGAAGGAAGACGGGGAGACAGAGGTGAGTTCAAGGTAAGTATTTTATTTTTCTTTAAATTTTTAGAGTGGGTCCGGAGGGTAGCTCCCGTTCCAGCGATCCTGATCCGGGTTTTTCTCCACGTCCAGTCCTCCGGTTCTCTCTCTCCTTCTCTCCGGCTGTCGGGGTCTCACTGGTACTCTCAGCTGCCACCTGAGAGTGGGGTAGCCCGTTGGTAGGGATAAAGAAGAGGAGAGGTTAGTCTAGGGTGGGTCGGAAGGCCCGTAGTGGAGTGGGGTCGCCGTCGAGAAGGGGCGTCCCTACGCTCCCCGCTTCCGTCCGCGATGGGGAATCACCGGTTACTCGGCTGTCACCGAATCCGTCGTGTTCGGAGTGATTGGGATTTCCACCAGCCGTGAATCCCGTCCACCTCCGTGTTTTCACGGTGAGTTTCACTTTGTAGCTCCGTCCATTCGTTAACTGTGTCTCGCTTTCCCTCACGCCCTTTTTCCTCCACAGGTTCCGGGAAGCCGCGGCTCGGTCACCACCAAGCCTCTTCGGCGTGCTATGGGGAACGAGGAAACAGGTTAGTGCAGAGAGGCGTACAACAGTTAATTATCCTTTATCTTACTTGTTCATTCTAATTCTTTTTCTCCGTCTTTCCTAGATCGGTGAAAGAGTCTTCGTCCGTTAGTGAAGGGGTGTCGTTGCAGCGCACACTGCCTCAGTCCTTCACCGTGGCTGTCTTCTCTCTCTCTGAGCCTGTCAGGCTGTCTTAAGTAGCCTGACTGCAGGTGTGGCAATTGCTCCCAGCTGGTCTGGTTCAGCTCCGACCTAATATAATTATTAGTCGGAGCTGACCTGGGTCCTGAACCTCTCACTGGGAGTGGCGTCTGTGGCTTCTTCACCTCCGCTCTGTGGCGAGTTAATGCCCTCCTGTCGCCCCATTGCCCCCTAGTGGCACCTGGCGGAGGCGTAGCTGGAGTCGGGTTGCCACATATCCCCCCCCTTAGCTCCGACACCCGTGGTGGAGCGACTGTCAACCCGAGTTCCTCCCGTCTGGATAGGGCGTCTGCGTTGCCATTCTGCTTCCCAGGTCGGTGTTCCACCTGGAATTTGAAATTTTGTAACTCTAAAAACCATCGGGTTACTCGGGCGTTCTTACTATGGTTAGCCGCCATCCATTTGAGTGGGGCGTGGTCCGTTACCAGGAGGAATTCCCGTCCCAGTAGGTAATACTGGAACTTTTCCAGTGCCCACTTCACTGCGAGAGCTTCCAGTTCTACGGTGGCATACTTTTCCTCGTGGCTCAGTAAGCGGCGACTGGCAAAGATGATGGGGTGTTCCACTCCGCCTTGGATTTGGGACAACACGGCTCTGAGCCCGGTTCCGGATGCGTCCGTCTGTAAGACAAACTGGCATTCGTAATTCGGGGTGGCTAGTACGGGTTTGGATATTAGTACCTGTTTTAGCTGATTGAAGGCGTGCTCTGTCTCTTCGGTCCAGCGGACTGTGGAGGGTTGGTTGTTCTTAGTGAGGTCATGTAATGGACCGGCGATCGTGGCGAAGTGGGGAACGAACTGCCGGTAGTACCCCACTAAGCCCAGGAATGTTCTCACCTGTTTCTTCGTTGTGGGTTGTGGCCAGGTCTTGATGCTGTCCAACTTGTTAACCTGGGGTCGGACGCAACCTCGTCCTACTGTATGTCCCAGGTAATTGGCTTCTATGAGCCCCAGATGGCACTTCGCCGGGTTGGCCGTTAGTCCGACCTTTCGTAAGGCTCTAAGTACTGCTCTGAGCCGGTCCAGGTGGCTCTTCCAGTCGGGGCTGTGGACGATTATATCGTCTAAGTAGGCGGCGGCATACTCACGATGGGGCCGCAGGACGATATCCATCATCCGCTGGAAGGTGGCCGGCGCTCCATGGACCCCGAATGGGAGGACCCGGTATTGGAATAGGCCATCCGGGGTAGCGAAAGCGGTCTTCTCGCGGGCTCGGGGAGTCAGTGGTACCTGCCAATACCCTCTGGTGAGATCCAGGGTGGTGATGAATCGGGCGGGACCTAACCGCTCGATTAACTCGTCCACTCGGGGCATTGGGTAGGCGTCGTACCTGGAGACTTCGTTTAGCTTCCGGAAGTCGTTACAGAACCTCCAGCTCCCGTTTGGCTTCGGAACTAGTACTACCGGGCTGCACCACGGGCTGTTGGACGGTTCAATTACCCCGAGCCGCAACATTTCCTTTACTTCCTCCCGGATGGCCATTCTTCTGGCTTCCGGGACCCGGTATGGTCGTAGCCGGACCCTCCTTCCAGGTTCCGTCACGATATCGTGCTGTGTGATGTGGGTTCGGCCGGGCTGTTCTGAGAACACATCTCGGAACCCCTCGATGATCTCCCTCAAGTCCTGTTTCTGGGGGGTGGAGAGTTCTTCTCCCATCGGTACTTCCGGGGCTTGAGGGCTACTCTGGGTCGTGGTGAGCGCCTGTATGGGTTGGGGTATTGGGGCTACCCAGCGTTTCAGCAGGTTTACATGGTAGACCTTCTGTTCCACTCTGCGTCCGGTTTGTCTCACTCTGTAGTTCACGGGCCCTACCCGTTCCACCACTTCATAGGGGCCGTGCCACCGGGCGAGGAACTTACATTCTGTGGTGGGGACAAGTACCAACACTTGTTCTCCTGGTTGGAACTCACGTATCACCGCTCCCCTGTCGAACAACCGCCTTTGTTCCCTCTGGGCCTCCGCCATGTGCTCGTTAACCAGGGGCCAGATCTTCATTAGGCGTTGTTGCATGGTCTCGACGTGATCAATCAAGGTACGGTTTTGCGAGGGACGTTGTTCCCATGTCTCTCGTGCCAGATCGAGCAGTCCCCGGGGTCTCCGTCCATAGAGCAGCTCGAAGGGGGCGAATCCAGTCGATGCCTGGGGTACTTCCCTGATGGCAAATAGTAGGTAAGGTAACAGGCGGTCCCAATCCTTACCGTCTGTCTCAATCGCTTTCCTTAGCATGCTTTTTAAGGTCCGGTTGAATCTTTCCACTAGGCCATCTGTCTGTGGGTGGTACACCGAGGTCCGGACCTGGGTTACCTGCAACAGTCGGCACATCTCTCGGAGAACCTGGGACATAAAGCACGTACCTTGATCAGTCAGAATTTCGCGCGCAATGCCTACCCGACTAAAAAGTAGGAAGAGCTCCCTGGCCACGGTCTTTCCCGTGGCGGTGCGCAGAGGGACTGCTTCAGGGTAACGGGTGGCATAGTCGACGATGACCAGGATATAACGGTGACCCCGGCTGGACTTCGGGAGGGGTCCCACTATGTCCATTGCGATGCGGTCGAATGGGACGTCGATAATGGGCATCGGGATCAACGGTGCTCTGCTGCTGGGCCTTGGACAATGCAACTGGCACTGCGGACAGGCTCTGCAGTAGTCCTCCACTGCCTTCTTGATGCCCGGCCAGTAGAACCGTTGTTGGATGCGGTCCAACGTCTTCTCGATCCCCAAGTGGGCTCCCAGGAGGTGAGTATGCCCCAGATATAGCACGCGGTTCACGTGCGTCTTTGGGACCACCAGCTGTTCAATCCGCTCGCCCCGTTCTCTGTGGACACGGTACAGCAGGTTATTTCGCACACAAAAGATGGGAGTGTTAGTACGACTAACCATCTCCGGAGAGGGGTCCACTAGGCTTCCCCTCCATGCGTTGATCAGACAGGGGTCTTCAAGTTGAGCTCATCCGAATTCCACTGTGTGACGCTCGGGGCCTGTTTCGAATCCCGGAAGTTCAGGGATCTGCTCTTCTTGCTGGAACGGGGCCGGATCGGAACCGTCCTCTCCCACCTCTCTTCCGTCCTCGGCGACGGTATGTACTGGGCCACTCACCTCCCTTTCTCCCTCTGGCTCCGGGGTTTCGAATCCGGACAGGGTGTCACTGGAGTGTGGGGCCGGCTCACCGCGCGGTTCTGACCTGGGGTTGGCGATCCACGCCTCTGGAGGGTTTCTTTTCCTCCCCGTGGGGGGTCACCTCTTCTTCGTGTCTTCAGCGGGGCCGTGCGGGTGCTCCCAGTAGGCCCTAAACAGGGGACAGTCTCTCCCCGGGAGTACCGGTACTGGTAATTTATCCACCACGGCGACCTTTATGGTGCAGGTCCCTCTTGGACTGCGAATCTTGACTAGGCCGGTCGGGTAGGCTCTCTCATCCCCGTGGACACACCCCACTGTTACTTCTGCTCCTTCCGGCCGGTCTACGAAGCTGGCGTGTACGAGGGTGATGCCGCTACCCGAGTCAAGGGTAGCCACCGTGTCCCTTCCCTCTATCGACACCGGGATCCTGGGGGGTGACATGCCCTCGTGGGCCCAACAAGTGGTGACATACAGGGAGGAAGTGGGGTGGTTCTTACCGGTCTGGCTCTGCGTCCCCATGGATTCTTCCTCGCCGGGACAGTCGTTGACCAGGTGACCCCTCCTACCACACCCGAAGCACCGTCTCAGTGCCGAGTCGAAGGATGGCCTTTCTACTGGTCGGGTCGGCGTTTTCCGATTGGGACCCCGTGTAGGCTTTTCCTCCGATGGCTTTGGGACGGGCGTCGTGGTTCTTCCCCCTGTCAGTAATCGGGTCGTGGCGGAGTGATTCTCCATCAGTTGAATCATTCGGTCCACACTTCGTGGTCCGTGTTCGGCGACGTACCTTTGAGCTGGTCGGGGTAGGGCCCGTAAAGCTCGGTCAATGAGCAGTCGTTCTTTCCAGTGGGGTCCCTCACCTTCTTCGAGCCAGTTGTCTAGCAGGCGTCCTAGTTTCATCATCTGAGCTCTAGGGGGCGCCTCTGGATCGAAGGTCCACTCGTGGTACTGCTGTGCTCGTTCCGCCAACCCGTAGCCGTAGTAGGCCAGCACTGCGGTTTTCAGGCTGGCATATGAGGACACCTCTGCTGGGCTGAGATGATGGTAGGCCAGTAGAGCTTCCCCAGTTAAGAACGGGGCGAGGATATAGGCCCACTCTGCTTCGGGCCATGTTTCGCGTCGGGCCGTTCTTTCAAAAATTTCCATATAGGTCTTTACGTCATCTGTTTCGCACATCTTTAGGAGTACGTCTTTGGGTTTTCGTCCCGCCTTTCGGCCCGTGTTCTGTCGACACAGCTCGGCCACGGCTGTTTGGAGCATGGCTTGGGACATGGAGAGGTTCCCCAGGGCCCCCTCTATTCAGGATTGAGACCCGGCATCCATGTCTCCGATCTCCTTCTCTTCCATCTCCTCGAAGAGGACAGAGGACAAATGGTTAGCTGAGAGGTGACGTTTTACCTTTAATTCCGGTTTCGCTGCGCTAATCTTCTCTTGGGTCCAGGGAATCGCTATGCCCGCATTCTCCACCATATGTGGCGTCCAGCCACACTTTCCTCGGAGAGGAAGGAAGACGGGGAGACAGAGGTGAGTTCAAGGTATTTTATTTTTCTTTAAATTTTTAGAATTCCAGCGATCCTGATCCGGGTTTTTCTCCACGTCCAGTCCTCCGGTTCTCTCTCTCCTTCTCTCCGGCTGTCGGGGTCTTACTGGTACTCTCAGCTGCCACCTGAGAGTGGGGTAGCCCGTTGGTAGGGATAAAGAAGAGGAGAGGTTAGTCTAGGGTGGGTCGGAAGGCCCGTAGTGGAGTGGGGTCGCCGTCGAGAAGGGGCGTCCCTACGCTCCCCGCTTCCGTCCGCGATGGGGAATCACCGGTTACTCGGCTGTCACCGAATCCGTCGTGTTCGGAGTGATTGGGATTTCCACCAGCCGTGAATCCCGTCCACCTCCGTGTTTTCACGGTGAGTTTCACTTTGTAGCTCCGTCCATTCGTTAACTGTGTCTCGCTTTCCCTCACGCCCTTTTTCCTCCACAGGTTCCGGGAAGCCGCGGCTCGGTCACCACCAAGCCTCTTCGGCGTGCTATGGGGAACGAGGAAACAGGTTAGTGCAGAGAGGCGTACAACAGTTAATTATCCTTTATCTTACTTGTTCGTTCTAATTCTTTTTCTCCGTCTTTCCTAGATCGGTGAAAGAGTCTTCGTCCGTTAGTGAAGGGGTGTCGTTGCAGCGCACACTGCCTCAGTCCTTCACCGTGGCTGTCTTCTCTCTCTCTGAGCCTGTCAGGCTGTCTTAAGTAGCCTGACTGCAGGTGTGGCAATTGCTCCCAGCTGGTCTGGTTCAGCTCCGACCTAATATAATTATTAGTCGGAGCTGACCTGGGTCCTGAACCTCTCACTGGGAGTGGCGTCTGTGGCTTCTTCACCTCCGCTCTGTGGCGAGTTAATGCCCTCCTGTCGCCCCATTGCCCCCTAGTGGCACCTGGCGGAGGCGTAGCTGGAGTCGGGTTGCCACAGTGGATATTCCAGTTTTTACAATTTAATTTCTTAAAGACTTTTCTGAACCTTACAACACAGGCTTTGTGATCAGACATCTTAGATTTAATTCAATTTCCTGCTGATTTCATTATTATAGACCTCTCTTGCTGGGATACAAACTTACATAAACTTGAAAGACAGCAAGATTAAAATGAATAGGCAAAACCCTCACTTAGATAAAGGCACTGAGCCACGAATGCATGATGACCCAAAGTGAGAGTAACATTTCTTATGAATATTTATACTTGACACTGTTCATTCAGAGCACATTGGTGCAGTTCTATAACATTTTGCCAGAACTGCGGATTTAAAATGGATTTAAAGCTTGAAGAAATCCTTTGCTTTGTCTCGCACCTCACTATGTCCATAACTATGCCAATATGCACGGTGCCACACAGCATCTTGAGCCTTATTCCGATCTAACGTGAGGTGGCTATTCCAGCCAACATTTAAGCCTGGCACCACTTTCAGTCACTGACTACAACAGTCAGCATGCTGTCATTATCATAGATTTTAAATGGCTTACTATGATTGGTTAACTTGTTGTGTGTCAAGTAGGTAAACACCATTGTGGAATTGATTTGACCGGAGCAATACAGGTTGAGCACCAAAACACTGGCAGGTTTTATTTTTTATTTTTCTGCTTTTGTGTTCAATATCAGCAAGCAATGTCCATTTTGATGCAATTTAGTTTTTTTCTTTTTCTTGTTTTGCTGAACAATCCTATTTTATATACCTTCTGGCAAAATAATGTGAATGCTCAGTTTCATTTCCACGCGTAGCTGCCAAACTCCCCTTCTTTTGAAGAAAAGATTTCTGTATGTTTTCTAGCCATCTGTGATAGGAAGAAAGCTTGGTTGCTCTCTAATTAAAAGTTAATCACAATAAGAAATGACATACAGTCTTTTGCAAAGCCTTTTACATCCACCAGCAAGCAGCATTTTACAATAACTAATCACGACTCCCACCAGAGATCAAAAAAAGGTGGCTCCTGCCAAAAAATATGACATCATATCACTGAATGCAGAAAAGATCAAACTTACACTGAAAGAAATACCAATTTAGAGGAGGTTACATGTTTGATGGGAATATTAAGGCTTCTTTAGGCTTAATATGAAGGCTTTAACATTACCAAAGGGTTAGCAATGCAGGCTAAGTTGTTTCAAATACAGCCACTGTTCTTTGCCTCACATCGTACGACATTAAAGACGTTGTTAATACAGCTAATACAGCTAATGTAATACTGCATGTCATTTTTCAATTTGGGTGGATTTGGTGACATCTGTGGTGAGTGGTGGTCACAACAGTTTGTTTCACGCTCAAAATACCGGAGTTCCATTTGAAACTAAGCTACAGGGCCAATCAAAGCAGCATGATTCTTTTTTATATGAGACCTTATGCACACTGGGATGCATTTGGTTAATGAATGGTGCACAAAACCAGTGTGGAAGCCTCTGCTTTGCATATACCTTCTGTATTATCTGCACAGGTCATTCTTAGAAACTAAAACATAAGTCATTGTTAAAGTCTACATCTCTTATAGACACTAACCTTCTAAAACATTTTTATCAAAACAAAAGTACAATAACTACTGTAGGTAGCCAGCTAGTATAATGCATTTGCAGCATTGTCATGCAAACTGGTCAGAAATTAAACAAAACACTTCAGACAGCTTAATTTTTTTTTTAAAGTAAGAGTGGCCATTCTCTCTTATTTCCTCTTCAAATGTATCCCATATATTGACAGCATGACTATACATGTGAGATGTAACTAAGCAACCATACAATTTCAACTACTCTGTCCCCTGGGATAGTTATGTGCCCTTAGCGGGATTTAATGTTGACTTTAGTCTGAGACAACCTGTGCATTACATGCATGGAAAACTAATTACTTTGGCAAAGAAATTGCCTTCAAAGGGTTTATTTTTAATCACAGAGTATGGGTAAATAAAGCCTGTCACACATAGCCCATCCAGTGATATCAACTGTGAGATGATTAATGGGGGATGCCATCCATCATATAACATAAAGGATATTACTTTTACGCCAACCTAGTAGGATTGCATTTGTAGTTTAGCTGTCCAGCATGAGTTCAGTGTTGACCAAAGACACATCCATGTCTCTAAAGTGCAGCCTATTGGGGAGCTAAGCTTCCCTCCCAGATAGGAAAGTCGCAGAGTCATTCAGTAACTAGGTGATCATTCAGTACCTGTGACAGCAAGGTCCATAAAGAAGAGTTATACCAAAATGTATCAAACCTGAAAAACCTGGTGTGTGTGTGTGTGTGTGTGTGTGTGTGTGCGTGTGTATGTATGTGTGTGTGGATAAGTGATAGATTTATATAGGCATGTCAAATCTTACATTTTCCTTGGGAATAAGTATTTATCATGAAAATGTGTTGGCTATCATAAGAATATCATCCGAATCTCAGCGGATGTTAGAAATCTATGTAAATATGAATTTATAACATGCTTTTGACACTTATGCCAATGAAATGGGGATTTGAGACAGTAAACCATGCCAAAGTGGAAATAAAAACAATGGGGCAGACTGGGTTTTCAGGGTCACTCAATAATGTAACCTACTGATGTTGTCAGGGTGCACCGTTTCCAACAATGCAAAACTGTGACTTTCTTACAATGCATTACATTTATCACTTAAGCAGTATATCGGTTCCTCAGGTGAAGTTAAATAAATAAATAAAACACCAATTCCCACTCAATATCATTTTAGGTAAGGTAAGACAACTTTAAAACACTCGTCTGGAACTTGCGTTTGCTTCACCTAGAGTCATGTCAAAATACATTTCAGAGAAACATTTACTTTAACATTTAAGAACAATTTAGTTTGTTTGGATCAATTAATTGCATTGCTTTTGAGCAGGGTTTTTCAACTTTTTCTGATCCAGGGACCCTCATCCGGGTATAAAAGCATCCTGTCCACCCCCCGCCATCATATGTTAAAAATGGTTATATTTAAAAAATGTTTTATATTTGGAAATATTTCCCCAAAATCTATATAATATTCTATATATTGAATATGAAGTCTGGCCAGGGACCTCTCTACAGTACTTTAAATGGTTAAAACACCTCTCTCTGGATGGATGGATGTACACTGCCACATACGCACAAGTGTGACGCCTTTTTTAAATAATGCACAGTAGTAATGGGACTGACACTATTATTAGCAGCTGAATTGTAATTTTGTTGTAATGTGTTTAAATCAAGATAACCCAGTTTATATGGTAATATAGCAAAGTCAACTCACATGAGCAGTAGACAACTCCTAGCACACTGCCCTTGTAATTGATGGACACTTGGCATGCATGGTGCACCCAGCGATTTGTAGAATCCATAAAAAGAGATGTCGAGGTAATTATGTTTGTCATGATATATTGAAAGCAGGAATCGGGAGCTAATCAGAATGCCTGACAGCTGTAGCGTACAGATGCTATCAGACCTCTTGTCCAAGACTATAAAATGAAAGCAGGTCATTTTAACAGGTAGCAGCTGTTCATGGCTAATTTGTTCAATTAACGGAAGAGGCTGCAGACAGAGGTTGTTTCCTGGCCCTGGGGTGCTTCTAATGGGATGTTCTCTCCCTGTACGGAGACAAAAACCTGCGCACCCTAGTATTTATATCTGTGTTCAATATGTGTTTAACTTGCATTGTCGCTCCATAATGCAGCTTTATATTGGTCTATAAATGGGGGAACTACTGTACTTCAGATAATCATACACTCATTTACATTATAAATAAGTGTAAATAAGCATATATGAAGACCTAAAATATTTATTTAAAATTAGTGTTTATTACGACCATCTTGCAGATGATGTGATTTTCTGGTTTCTGTTCCAAGCGTTTGTTCGCAATTATCGGTATGCTTGTTTGATCTATTAATTGATCACTGGCCTCTATTCAACATCTCTTGAGGGTTAAATTGCTGCAGATATTTTATAAGACAAATGTGTGATTGTGCATTTATTTGTGCTTGCACGGATACACATGTTTGAGCTGGTTCAATAGTGCTGTAATGTCTGCCCATTCATTGTATGGCCCCCAAAACATTTCATTTAATAATTTAGTCATCTTCATTAATATTTAAATTAAATAATACTAATAATTTCATCCAGGGGTACAAATTAACAAAAAAAAGTTATTATTAATTATTACAAAAGTCTTTCTAATGTCCATTTATTTAATTTATTACTAAAAGCAGAAACATTGCCTTTCAAACCAAGATCAGCATGCAGTCAATAAAATATGGCACATTTCAGAGCTTAGTTTGAAACTAAACTGGTGTACACAGTGCACGCCCAGGGTTGAGAGAAAATGTAATTGTGGCACCCATCTGACAGAGTGGCCCAAAAGTATTGTACCTGTCTTTCCCTGGGCTGGGAAAAGAACCTCCACAGATGTCACCGGCATTGGTCACGTACATCTTTCACAAATATGGAAGCGCACAAAGAGCCATGAGACCACCGTCTCTCTCCTCCAGACCCGCAACCCTGCTCTCTCCCCTCTCCCCGGCTCACTGCAGGCTCCTGCAATGGGAGGTGTATGATTCTCAGTGGCCTGCTGCTCCTTCAATCAGCTTTAGTGCCGGCACTCAGAAAACATAATTGTCGCCGCCCCCTCCAGGGCACAGGGAACATCAAAGCCCATGACTGCAGAGAGCTTTTCCCCTGACGGGGTGACTGGAACAGGCCCACCTTGCAGTCCTCTCCTCCCCTCTGTGCTGTGGGAAATGGCGGCCCATTGGGAAGAGCCTGCACTAATCTGACATGAGAGTATCGCTTCCTAATCCTCTTCAGCTGACAGGGAGGCGCTCGATGAGTGTCATCAGTGTGTTTCTCTCAAAACAAAATACGTTTCGCCTCTGGCGCGCAAGTATCTGACACTGTAAGGACACAAAATGGCAGCTGTCACCCGGTATTACTTTTGCTGAAGCCTTTTCTTTTTGGAATGCTTTGGGAAATTTGTGAAGAGCTGAAAATGCTGTAATGGGGCCTTTTCCTTGTATCTGATAAAAATAATGCTTTGCTATATACTATGGAAGTTTCCACAGTTTGTACATAGTATATCACACTGCTAGTGAGGTTAATTATGTTAAAAAAAATTATTATCACGGGGGATCCAATCATATTAGTGACTGTAGTTTAAGATAATGTTAAGCCTACTGTTAATGCTGTAGCCTACTGAGTTATGCATAATGCTCACCTAAACTGCTGTCCTGGCTTGATAAACAATCGTGTGCCAACTGCAAGACTATACAGTATGAACTGGTAAGTATACACATTAGTACATGTTAGATAGATTAGTTTTCCTATTTTACCTATCATGTATCACCCATTTTATCCCAGCCTATGTAGGTCCAGTTGTCTGATTTTCTTGTGCTGATACATTCATAATGCTGATCAATCATTCATTCATTCTATAAAGTCTACATGTTTGTTTTTTTAAAGCTGAAATGTGTGTGGGCTTAATGTGAATGGCTAAATTACTCAGAATTTATATAATTAAAATGTAAGTGCATTACAAATTTAATTGAAAAGTTCCATTATGACTAAAAGTTAGCATTTTTATTTTTTGGTGACCCCTGTAACACACAAAATATGAGATTCACAGTCCTGATTATTATCATCCATACAGCACTCTCAGGGATGGATTTAATAGAGGTAAATATGTGGCGGAGTACATAATTGGAAAATGTCTCTCCTAATACAAATTTGAAGGGAGGTGCAAGTGCAGCTGTTGTGAACAGCAGACATTCACATTTGGTTGATCTACACTTACACCAATTACGGACAGACCTCTTCACGTTTTCATCACTCCAGGAAAGCACTACGGCTTCTGCTAATGCCGTTGATGTTATACCAATTAGCCTTAATCAATACGTGTGTCAAAATAAATACTTATGTCCAGTGGTTTAAGTGTATGCATCAACATGTGAAGCGTGGTTGAATTTTCTGCATTGAGTACGATTCACAAGGCATGTGCAAAGTTTTGATGAGTACATTGAGTTTGTTAACTACACGTTTGTTAATAAAGCAAGTGTGGTGCAGAACAGCTGACTGTGGTGTAGCACAACATTGCCCTCAGGTGGACAAATGTCAAAGAGCAACCATTTTAATAATCTGGTTAAATGGACACAGTTCCATCTTGAGCCAAAGCTCCCTCGTCGCTCACCCAACTCATGGTAAAGGTACACATTTAATCCAGTCTGGGCAAATTGCATTGTTTTTTGCACTGATCATGCATTTGGGCCAATCCATCCTTTCTAGCAGAGGGAAAGCACATTCTGCCCATCTGACTATGCTATACTTTACAGAAGCTTCATACATCAGAGTGCAAAAAGCTGCAGGCCCCGCTGGTGTGTTGGTGTTGGTGTGTGTGTGTGTGTGTGTGTGTGTGTGTGTGTGTGTGTGTGTGTGTGTGTGTGTGTGTGTGTGTGTGTGTGTGTGTGTGTGTGTGTGTGTGTGTGTGCGTGTGCGTGGGGTACAAACAGAGACAAGAAAGGTTTATTGTCTTCATTTTTAATGAAGGAGTTAATTCTCTTTCAATCCTCTATAAAACAATAGCAATTAAAAACTTTTCTCAGGTAAAATATTTACATATAAACAAAGACGACTGTGCAAAATGTACAAGAAAAGAGAGATCCATAGGCCTCTAGTTATCTTGTTTTTGTTTTCTCTGTAAAAAAGGAATGGGGAAGGTGTGTAACAGCTACCAGACAGCAGTAAAAACACTGATAAACAGACGCTTAGAGGCTCTTTCCACTGAATAGTCAAACAGATCTGTTTAGTGAAGAACTACCACACTACCAATAAAAAGGGGAAACGAAAGTATGTACAAATCATAAAAGTATCTTTTGACAATTTTCATACAATGTTGCAAAAAATATAAAGAACCAAATAAATTGTATATTTAATAAAAAAATAGGTACAAAGTGGGAGTTTCCCCTCTGTCTTATTGTCTGATTGAGAGTAGACCTGCAGTCCTTTATCAGCAATTTCACCACAACTATGTGCCCAGGTTATACAGGATTGCATAATTTCCAGGAACTACCCTTGATCTTCAGCTGAAAACACATCTTGTTCTCAGAGACATTATCTTTTGATTTGTTCTAATCAAAACAGTGCAATTAAAGTAGATTTGCAGACATAATGCTTTAAAAATATTAATAGGAAATGTATCAAAAAAAATTTTTTTGTCTAAAGGGATATTGTTGCTTTTTTTTTTCTTTTCTTCATCAAACATTCAAAAATTGACATTTATTAGACTGGAGGCCTAACCCATGCAATACACTGCTAGTAGGGAAAGAGATTACATATAAATACATATATTTATAATTTTGTGTGTGTATATATATAACCTCCTCAATAAAAACAGAAAGTTAAACTGACATAAATAATTAAAACTGATTTATGGAAATACAATAAAACATAAATCTTGACAGATTTATGAACAAACAAAAACAAACTAGTAAAGGAGAACTAACTGGAGAACAAGACCCATTGCTACGTCTGACTATAAAAGCAAACTGCTTGATTAATTGCTTAGCCTTGAAAGGTCAGATACAAACACATATATATGGCTTATATTGGCAAGAAGGCAACTCGCTAAATGGAGCTCAAACTGTCCAGTTAAAACAATCCACAGGCCATAATAATGGTAATAAAATAACCAATGAAAAATTATTAAAACTATATCTTATAGAAACTGTCTTTTCTTTAAAATGAGCATCATTTATAGATACATAAACATTTTTGAAGTTGACTGTCATTTTTACAGTTGTTCATTTGCATGTTTACAAGAGGCGCTCTCTATAAAGTCTACATATATATATATTTATATATATATATATAAACCATAATAATAAAACAGTTCTGTGAATGCTGAACAAATGTCTTCTGCCAAGAGTAAGCCTACAGTTGGCGGTCTCGGTAGCCGCCAGCAGGGGGCACTATTTGAGGAAGCCGTGGTATAGCGAGTGCGAGTGGCTGGTCTCCCGCTCGTTCTCCAGGCAGAAGAGCAGGTCCCTGAGGTTGACGCGAGTGATGCGCTGGCGGGTGAACTGCCTAGACCCTCCCGTGCCCGAGCCCCCTGTGGCAGACGGGTTGGGCCCCGAACCCTGGGAATGAGAGGAGAGGGGTGCAGGGGAGAGAGCGTTTCAATCTTTTTATCTGTACCAAAAACCGACGAGAACAGGAGACTGATTAAAATTGCTGTCGGTTTATTTAGCGTAGCTTCTGACTCGTGAGAGGCATGTGTGAGAAGACGCGCTGTACCTCCGCCCCGACCGCGCTCCCAGGAGAGTCCAACTTGCGCTTCTTCCTGGGTCCGATGGCTGCCAGCGCTGTAAGATTGGCGTCTCGCTGCCTTATCTGCGCCAGCTCCTGCTGCTGCATCTGAACCACACAGCGGTGCTTTGTCAGACGTGTTTTAGCCTCACTTGTCAAGCAAATAACCTTATGGTTCTATAAGCCTGACCAGGTTGACACTCTGATGCAAGATAATTCTGACAATATTCTGGGGATGTGTTTGATATTAAGTTATTACTTCTGATGAATCATGATCTTGTGTGGGTGTGGCTCCAATCGCAGGGAGAGATTCAAGCTAACTCAACCATTCAGTGCTGGATGACAGATGTGGCGATAATGATAAATATCATGATGCCATATCATTTAACATAACATGGATTTCTTCACTACTGAGCGTATCAGATAGAACACATATCTGATGTGATAGGCACGTCATTTAATGCACCGAGCCTTCTTTCTGTCCAAATAGATCTATCTGATCCATAATATGAGGCTCACAAACTGCAACTTCCCTTTCCATACGCTAGAGAGAGCATCTGGGGTCAAAACAAGATACTCATCGGCACGCATCACACGCCTACCTCTTTGGCCTTCTGTTTAAGCCGCAGTTGCTCTGGGTCTTCTTGCCGTGATCGAGACTGTGGGGCAGATCATAACAGAGGCTACGTTCACATTACAGGGCTTAATGCTCAATTCCGATTTTTTTCCCAAGATCCGATCTTTCTGCCTTGACTGTTCAATATTCATGTTTGTAAGTGACTCATATCTGACAACAGTGTGAACGGATCTCAGCCCTGAAGCGCCCCATATGCAACAAACAAAGTAACACACACGAGACAGACAAAATGAATGACATAGCAGTGCTAGCGCTCATCTCCTGAATTATTTGCTGCAGAGGTGACAATTCGTCATATGTTGAGGACGAGGGTGAAAAGCCATAGCTATAGCTGTATTAGCAGCTATTGCTGGTAGTTCTGTGGAGAGAGAGGTGTGGGTGTGGGAGAGGAGTCAGGAGTGGTGGGGCCGCGATGTGGAGGGTTTCACGGAAGAACAGTTCCTCCACAACTTTAGGATGTCCAGGGCTATGTTCCAGTGATCTCTGCCTGCGCAGTGATGTACGATGTGGAAAAACACACATGAATTCTGATATGACCGTTCTCCCAGGTCACATGGCCAGTGATCAGATATGTATCGGATTTAGGACCAGATCTGATTGGAAAAAATCTGATTTTTGTGTCCACACTGCTCTGAAAAAATCTGATCTGTGTCACATGAGAGCAAAATAAATCAGATTTTGTCCATTTGCTTGTAATGTGAATGTAGCCAGAGAGAGCTCATCAACACATCTTTGTAGGGGCATGGACGTGGGACACTGAATGTCCTCTCTGCTCCACCACATGTCACCGCACTCACAACTGCACACTTTAAGATTTTAATAAGGTACTGGGCACTGCCATTTGAAATTAATTCAATCAAAGTTAATATGTGGCTACAATGACATTCAATTACTACTGAATTTACAAAAAATATATAATGGTGGCTGTGAACCACACACGCCTGAAGTAAACGTGAGGAATCTGACATCAATCGGGTGTGACTGTTGATTCTACGGGCGCGAAGGCTCTGTGAAGGAGTAATTTGGGTAATTCAGGAGACATGGAAACAGCTTTATCGCACCCCTTCAAACACGTACTTCTTAATGGTGCTAAAAATGGAAGTGAATTTTTGGCACCTATTCAAAAACTTAAAGGTTTATTAGAAACATTAGTTATTAGTTTATTAGTTAACATTTGGTATCTGTGGCTAGGCAACTTTGTACTTGTTTAGGGACATTGCAGGCAACCAACCTATAAAATACACCTGTGGTGGTCTGGCTCCGTTACCTTTGCCGCTTTCATCAGTATCTCCCGCTCCTGTTCTTCTTTCCTGTGCTTCTCCATCTGGTCAAGCTGCTCGAAAAACCTGAGCTGCGAGCGCACGTCGCTGACGTGCTCGTATCGATCGTCCTCCTGTGGAGAGAGGCACATGAGGCGGACTACCCTTTCACACAGGCCCTCCATGGCCATGGTTAACCATGAAATGGACAGAAATGACAGACGCGTTTAAGGCTGTTGCGAAAGGAGACGCCCCGTTTGTCATGAGTCAGGAAACAAGAACTAAATTTAGGATTATGCTTTTATAATGGCTTGCATTTACATTTACACATGTGCCTTTCACCATTTCAAATAGCTTTACAGTGAATGGGGGCATCGCATCCACCACCAATCTGTAACCAACCTGAGGGACACGAGGCAGACGCCCTGGATGAGGCCAAGAGGGACCCCTTACTCTTTGCTAAAAGTGCTGTGGATTGTTAATGACCACAGTGAATCAGGGCCTTGATCTCATCTGACAGGAACAGCAAAATGCTTTGATTTGTAAAATAAATACAAAAAAAAAGCACTTTACAATTGAATCAGATTCTTCTTATCACTGTAGTTTAAAAAATATTCTGATAATTATTATTTTTATTTTTTTTAAATGAAAACCAGCCCATCTTCATATCGTCACCTTCTTAAAATAATCGCCTAAGTCATTTTTTAGTCATCCTTAATAAGGATCTAGGCAACTTTACCAGAGGTGGCCAGCATCATGAAGAGCTGATTTAAGCAAAAATCTCATGTTCCTCAAAAAATGGCGATTATTTTAAGAAGGTGACGATATTATAATAGCCTGTTTATCTGGGAGACTACATGCTTTGGCAAGCACAATGCTAATTCAATTCACTATGGTTTGAATTTTTATTTTATGGGACATCAGAAAGATTTGTTGCATAAATGTTTTAAACCAAGAGAAAGTCAAGAGTCCTTCAAGAATCTCAATACATCAAGCACGTCCTCATCCACAAGTCCAGTACTTCCAGGTTTCTTAATAAGCCGTGAAATTCCTGAACTGAAGACACAGCTGAGGTAACGTGGTTTGAGGAACCTTACAAGTGATGGATGCTAAGACGGCTTTTGAAAAATGTCATTTCCCTTTAGTCAGAAACCATTCAAACAAACAGGATTTTCTCAAATGGCTAACAGAAACAGAAAACACCACTACCCAGAAAACGGTCTAGTTCTATAATACAACACACCCACGGACAAATGGATGAAATTTCGTACAGCCAAAATGTTGTATGAAATTATAGAGATAAAGCAGCTTCCAACCGCATACAGGAAACTCCACATTAAGCCAACCATACTCATTATTAAACCAATCATATCTGAAAATATTTTTTGCCAAAGTAAAAAATCACTTGAGTAAAAAGAAAGAGATGAATGCTATAAAACGAGCATCTGCTGTATAACGATCTCACTGCAGGGCAGCGGACGGGTGTACAAAATACCCATCTAGCGCACAGTGCGTTAAAAAGGCTCTTTTAAATGTGGAAAATTTGTAGCCTGTATTGTATGAAGATCCGGCTTGCTTCGAACTTACGTGAACTGCCCACTGGCATGGGCTCGGTTCCCCAAACTCCTTCTGCATGCTGGATACAGATACGGCCTTTCTTTACTCAACATCAAAGCCATAACTGTAGTATACGTGGTTGGGTCAGGCGTGAACAAAAAAACATTTAGTCTCACAAGGTGCGCTTACTACATCTATTAATTCTGCCTTTGGGCAGTAGAGAGCTCATAACATGATCTGAAAAGCTCATCAAACAGCTTTCACTGTAGGATCCTGTGGTTGTGTTCTCACAAGGTGCCATTTTGGCTGAGAGGCAAGTGCAAGCAAATAACCTGTGACCTGGAAAGCAGGATTTAATGAGGCTAGAAGATACATGTGTGACGCTCTCCAATTTTCTTTCTCAAAAGTGTCTTTGATACTGTGGCTCCCAGTCAGGTGACTGTATTTCCAGAAGGATTTCCATGGCCCTACCACAGCACACGGCGCTTATGACAGGAATTTAGCACACGTGTCTCCTGCTAACAGTATAGCTTCCCCTCTCCCTTTTAAAGCCTCTGGAAGTCATATTTTGAAAAGAGAAGAAGGTTATTAAAATTTTGCTTTCAAGCCATCTCTTAAAAATAGCGACAGTTTTGACAGCCTGCCATCAGTCTCGCACGATGCACCATTTTAAATGTCTGGAGGTAAATGCTGACAGACTAAATTAAAATCACATCCAGCCTCTTAGCACCATGATAATTTAAACTATATACAAACCACAGCTGAGAGATGCTGACAAAATTATGCCATAGTGTTTATAACACTACTCTCAATGCAAAATGATCCCCATTTGATTGTAATCTTGGAAATGTAAAAATGACATCAAATTGGTTAATATGGATTCTGCAATGACTAAACCCATGAAATGAGGCTAGATGTATTTTCTATTACTGTTGGTCAACAGCGAAAAATGTGTCATTTCTAGGTAGATGGTTAGGACAACATGTGTACCGTCTTGGACTAGCCAGGCAATCTTCCCTCTCAGATACTACTAATGACAACTGACGGTTTCAAATACATTGCATACTTGCATACAAATGCACACCAGGGTTCTCCCCAAAGAATGGAATAGAGGCGCTTGGGCCACAATGTTCCCTCACTTGTGCCACTGTGTAACCAAAATAGTAGCCCCTTGTTGCCATTCTACTCGCCCTCAGTCAGGGGAGAGATGATTTTGCAAAGCCGGAGAAGGGCAATGGGCCGCTAATCAGAACAAAATCACCGCTTAAAGGCTGAAAGAAATGTCCTCTTTCCTTCAGTAGTGGACTTTCTGTTTGGTACGTGCTGCGTCTTGCTTTAATGCAGGTGCGGAACTTTTTTTTGTGTGGAACTTAAATTCAAAACTCCGCATTCTCACTCCCTGGTGACTTATGCCTCATGCCTTATTTTGTTCAGAAATAAATAGTGGCCAGTTAGCCATTGTTACATTTTAATAAATGAAAAGCTATTTTATATTTCACATAAAAAAAACTTTTCTGCTGTACCGAAAATGAACCGAACCGTGAAAGTCAAAACAAATTTTGTGTACTGCTACACTACTACTTTTTCACTCCTAGGACTTTTCACATAGCTTATTACATAACACTTCTTTAGTGGGTTTTTACATTTTTTTATTAGATTAGTATTTTGACTTACCTTAAATGAGCAATTCTTCTGTTGGGCGATCTCTGACACCTTCTCCAGAAGATTCCGCAGCCTCTGCTGTGCGGCATGGGAGACAAAGTTGATCACCTCTGGGCCCAGCTCTGTGATCCCGTACGTTTTACCTGCAGAGAAGGAAAAGGGCAGTATCTTCCATAACTACCCTCAAGTTAGGTTGAAATGACCACGGCGTATTTAACACTGCGCTGTATTTAATGACCACACTGTATTTAACATTAGCTGTCATTGCAAAATGAGGGTACATCATTACAGGATTGTGCCATGATTAAAACCATGAAATATGGCTAGATTTGCTTTTTGTTACTGTTGGTCAACAATAAAAAATGTGTTACTTCTAGTAAGATGGTTAGGAGAATGCAAAAAATGATGGAGCAGGCTGGCTCACCGATATCCAGCACCCGTCTGTGTAAAGAGGGAGTGTAGAGGAAGGCCTCGTCCTTGCAGGAGCGGGTCACCGCGCCCACCAGCTCTGAGTTGGTGGCCAGAATGCGGGCGCTCTCCTCCGACAGGTTCACCCCAGCCATGGAAGCCACATCATTGATGTCATCATCGTCCCTGGACAGATGGACAGACCTTTACGATCCGTCCCCAGCACCAAAAAAAAAGCCCCTAAAAGCCCAACGTCCTGCTCTGACATTTCATCCACTGTTCACGGAAAGCTTAAAACGTGAGGTACCAAAGACATACAATAATGCAGGCTGCCGAATGGAAATGTAACTCTTTTTCATTTGTTTGTTTTTTTATCACAATACAGCCCACTTGGTTCCCTAGGTCAGTCTTACAGAATTAGATTGCTGTGGTGGACATAAAATAAGGGTTTAATTGTCAGGTTAAAATACATCCTTTAGACTGACGATACATGATCTACACTGTTGTTGTGTTCCACATTATATTGTTGTTACAAACTATAATACTGTCAGTCAATTTGCCTATTGTAATCAAGGGTTAATCAATCCAGCTTTTGGTTTGTATCCCTATCCATTAACGATTTATGTAAAATCTATAAGAGCATTACTTTCCTTTGCTTTTGTGCCCTTATTGCACCCCCTTGTGGACATAACACACAGGAAGAACCTAAAAGTACCCCATACCCGTTATGCCAGGGATCTCAAACTCAAATCCTGGAGGGCTGTGTCTGATGGTTTTTGATGTGTTCCTGCAGATAAGCGCTTAGCTTAAGTCACTGATTGAATAAAGTGTCTGTACACCTTGTTTCCAAGGCCTAAATTGCCTCCAGGTTGAAAGGAAATCACAAAAACCAGCCGAGACCGGTGCCCTCCAGGACCGAAGTTTGAGACCCACGTGTTATACCAATTCAATTTAACCAAATGTCATTTTTGGTCCAGTTGACAGCCCTAATATGTGTGAACCTTTGTGGCAATAATAACTTAATTTCCTCCTGGATAACAGAAAAGACAGTGGGAACAATGGCATTTATAGGGAAGATATAAATGTAATTTGGTACTCATGTCAAATCTATGTTCAAATGTATCACAGCACATAAAATATAAAGAACGAAGACTTTGTCTCTCAATCTGCTGACCTGAAGAAACCTCCGGCTGCCTCTTTCAGTTTGTTCCTCTGGGCTGCAAAAACCTGGGACTGAAGACCAGGTAACATTTTGGCCCCTGGTAGGATGCCTTGCTTCACAAGTGGAACTGAGTCAGAGGAAGAAAAAGAAAAAAAAAGGCATGAGGAACTCAAGTTGGAATTAAATCTCACTACCGATGCTGCTTCCTGTGCAGCATCCCACATATTCGCTTATCACCCACAAGAGGGCAGCTTTTCCCAGCTTGTCACAAGACAGTGAGAAATCACGAGAAGTCACCTGAGTGAGGAAATTTGGAATACGATTTGTCACATTGTCTCTAGAAGCTAATGACTCAAGACAAAAGCAATATTATGTGGCCAGATGTGTTCCGTCAGAGCCTCTCAAACTGGAGGAGAGGTCAAATGACTTGTAGGAGTCTTATAATTTTCAGTTAACTGGGAATTGAATAGATTTACACTCACTGGGCACTTTATTATGTACACCTATCTACTACATTACATTACATTACATTACAGGCATCTTATCCAGAGCGACTTACACAACTTTGTTAGAATTTTATTTTTTATTTTTTACATATTATCCATTTATACATCTGGATATATACTGAAGCAGTTCAGATTAAGTGCCGTGCTCAAGGGTACAACGGCAGTGTCCTACCTGGGAATCGAACCTGCAACCTTTCGGTTACAAGGCCAGTTTCTTAACCATTATACTACACTGCTGCCTACTACCGGGTAGGACCGCCTTTTGCCTCTAGAACAGCCTGAATTCTTCACAAAATGGATTCCACAATGTGCTGGAAACATTCCTTCAGGATTTTGATAACTTGATAGTATCACGCAGTTCCTCTTCGTCATGTCTGCATGCTTTATATATTAAGTTGTAGCCACATGATTCGCTGCTTGGAGGAGCAGGCTATTTTCGCTAACGAGCAGGTGTACATAATAAAGTGGCCAGTGACTGTATATAACCAAAGAGAAATAATGTATGCTGGATTAAATGGACTTTACCTCCTAAATTATCCATCTGTATTATGCACTGTAAATATTTTAAAAGGATTTAGTCACTATGAAGACCCTGCATCTGCAGAAGAGAGACGAATGGCAAAAACACACACTAAATCATGGTCTTTCTCACAAACAAACACATGCATACATGCGCCTCACACCAACCTGTCTGGAGCTGCTTGACCACCTGCGGCTGACCCAGCATTAGGCGGTTGTGCGGCTGGCGGAGCGTGACCATGGGTGTCTGCGCCAGCGTCACCTGGGGCGGGCGCACCATAGCCCCCTGGGACTGCTGGAGGATCTGGAGGTGAACGTTCAGAAAGGCTTATCTCACACACACACATGCAAGGCCACCTTGGATCACCACGTTCATTAGAGATCAGCGGTCGGCTCACAGCTCTGTATCAAGCCAGGGGAGGCAGTACAGTTGGCACATGCAGCCAGTCGGGTCATTCCCCTCAGACCATTGAACAATGCAGAAAACATGCAAATCAAAAGGTGATTTTTAACATCCCAGACAAGTCACAACAAAAAAAAACAAGCAATATCAAGTACTGGAAGCAGGCCAGCAGCAGGGACACATCTTTAACATGGCATCAGTAAAGCCTTACCCTGCTCACAGAAACATTTCTAATGACAAATACAGAGCGTTTCTAATGAAATGAAAATATTTGTCAAGGAGAAAGACACGTGTAACACTGGAGGCGTTGCGATGGATAAGGTACGACAATATCTGAGGGGGGAGGTGGGAGTGGTCAATCACCTAACAAGTGCCCATTGTCAGAGACACATGTGAGGGATGTCAGTAGATTGGGGAAGAGGTGCTGTCGGTGTACCAGTGATGCTGGCTGGCCGGCTTTGCTCTGCCCAGGCTGTGTGAGGCTGACGACAGGCTGGTGCACGGTGCTGGTGACGGTGGCCGAGGTCTTGCCGGCGGCGCGTTGCGCAGGGTTGCTCAGGACCACGGCGGTCAACGCGGTGGTGGTGGGCTGGCCGCTGGGCTGGGGAAACTGGCTCTGCTGGATGAAGGCGGCCGAGTCGGGGGTAAGCTGCCGCAGGGCCGGGAGGCTCCTCTGAGCAGAGGGAGGGGGGGGGAGGGGAACACAGCATGGATACATAGAAGAAGGAGACATTGTAAACGTTTTAATGGAGTGACCACTGCACTAGCAGCCCATTAACAGACTACTGCTCTTGAGAGAGAGGCGCATGTATTCGCCAGCCTTCAGTGTTACCTTCAGGAAAGGCACAAGGTATGGCTGAGGTGAGGAATTGAGTTCTCGGTAGAGCCTGCTGGTGAAATCTTCAGCTTCCAGCTTCCCTTCCTTAAAGGATGAAAGACAAGATGCGAGAGGTGAGAGCAAGTTCCTTTACTTCTTGCGTGGTTGATTAAGGCTCAGCTGTTAGCCAATCAAAATCCGGCATCGGCGCAAAGATCTCACCAGGAGGTTTTTCACCAGCTCCTTCACGTTCGCCGCTGTCTCAGATGATTGCTTCCCACTGGAGGCCAGCTTGATGAGCGTGGAGAGGAAGTTCTTGCACTTCTTCACATTTTCCAAAGTTTCCTGCACACAGAACACAGACCCAGTGTTGGGAAACTACTCTGAAAGTGTAGTTGTACAAACTACCAATTACTTCACACTGAAAGTAGAACTACAGCCAAGCTACCCTAAAGTGAAATGTAGATTGCAAAACTATTGCTCAAAAAATGTAGTTCAGGCTACTTTGTTTATAAAAAATAATAATAATAATAATAATAATAAAATAAATTGTAAACTTCAAAACTAAATTGTAAACTTCAAAACTAAATTGTAAACTTCAAAACTAAATTGTAAACTTCAAAACTAAATTGTAAACTTCAGCAAGTCCACCAGCTTACTCTACTAGCTTTAGCTGAGTTTTATAAAAATACCTAACATATTTTTACTGGCAACATTTTTCTTGCACCCTTCACAAAATTGTATTTGTTTATTTACAAAAAATAGGGGTTTGGAAAAAAAATATTTAGGGCCAAATGTAGTATGTACTATGTAAATGTGGTAATTCCTGTAGTTAACTACACCTCAAAATGACAAAAAAGTAATCAACTACTACAACAGCTACACAAATTTGAATGTAGTTGAATACCAGAAAACTAATGCAAAATGTAATTAAACTATTAGTTTAACTACATGTAGTTAAACTGCTCCCTCACAATGCACAGATGCCATCAAGAACTGCCCACGCAAGTTGTGTGGATTTCCCTGCTGCTTGACCTGAGACAATTGTGTGGATTTCCCTGCTGCTTGACCTGGGGAAATTCGTCGCAAATCAGTGGCCGAACCGTGTGTGTGAAGATCCCTTACTGCTCACCGTTGTCGTGGCTGCGGGGGCTCCGGTCGTACCCGTTGCCGTCCTCTGAGCCGAACCCGGCTGCACCGGAGAGGCTGTTCCAACGGAGGTGGCGGCAGCTGATCCGCCAAGCATGATGGGATTCTGGAGCAGTGGCGCATTGAGAGAGAGAAAGCTAATCAGACACGGCACACATCGGTGTCACTGTATCATTGGCTTTGTTCCGGCAGCTGGTTCTACCGACTGTGAAATACGAGTTTCACGACACAAAAGCAAAACAGCTGGATGTTGGTACTGATGCACTGATATATTTTAATCTCGTTCTCGTTTTTTAGTCCACGCTTAAAGAGAACTGTGTATTATGTAAATACACTTGTTTGAATCGTCTTCTGATGTACTACAGACACACCCCTTTTTTTTAAATTGTATTTCTTGAAATTCAGATATGACATGGTTTTATTCACAATAGAAAGGCATTTATTTTCACAAACAGGGCAATTTTACATCGGGATAATAAAAGAGTGATGTATACGGCCTGCCCACTAAGTGCACGAGAAGAACACTCAATGGCAAACAAATACTTGAACAAAAGAACAAAAGTAACCTGTAACCTGACCATTCAATTGCCTAAGCACAGATACCAATAGATGCAATACATGCAGAAAGGCTGGAGAGCTACCTCACTGTCATTAGAAAAGAAATCCAGCCTTTCACTGAAGGCACTGGCACTGTTAATGGATATATAGGGGTGCCATGGTGACACACGCATACCTGAATTCCACAATAAAGAACAATGACTAAATCACAAACTGCTGAACATGAGACCGCAATAGATGAATACCGGGGTAAGAGAACAAGTAGAGGGCTTGTGGCCCGTTCAATGTTCCTGTGCTCACCTGCAAAACAGGGGGCCTGTGTAGGGTGGTGGTGGTCTGCACGGTGCTTTGGGTGGGCGTGGCCTGCTTGATGATGGTTGTGGGTGTCACCTGACGAGTAAGGATGGGAGTCCCCTGTGCCTGGAGGGAAATGGATAGAGAAGGGTTTTGACTCTCAAAATTTCCTTAGATCATGGTCAATTCTGTTTTAATGTGCTTTAGATATGTTGATCATAAGAATCAATACAGACCAAGAGAAACAAACAAGCTTTTAGGTTATCAAGCCAGTATTAGTGATACTGGCTTAACTGCCAGAACATTTTTCCTCAAACGAAAAAAGCAAAAAGATGAGAATCTTATTATTGTCTGAATGTGACCCAACTTAACGCTTTAACACCCAGAATGCCCCAACAGCAACAGTCACAGCCTCTCTCATAGGTACAGGCCCATGCAAGCTTTGAAGAGGTGTCAAAAACCCATCTTATCCAATCTGATCACAAACTTACAGTCCTGATGAACTGAAAGGAATCCCCATTTTCCAGAAAGCAAGCTATCACAGCTAAACAAGTGCCAATGCTATTTGCTATTTGCAGCTATTTGTGGCTTACCTGGACTGAGGTAAGCTGAACTGGGGGGCTGCTGGTGGGCGTGGCAGGTCGAGCAGCCATGGTACCCTGGGACTGCGCTTGCATCTGGGCCAGTGTCTGCTGGTGGATCATGAGCAGCTGACCACTGTCACTACGCACCAGAACCATACCTGTAAGTCACACACGCACACACACACACACACACCTGGGTCAGAAACAGCACAGAAGAGGATGACCTTGTATTGACAGCAGCACCACGGACTGCTTTCTGCCCACTATTTACAGGTAAAATCCAAGCAACTGAAGCTGGGCGACCTGACCGTCACCTAATTC
This sequence comes from Ilyophis sp. 1 JC-2022, assembly GCA_022702515.1. Taxonomy (NCBI): domain Eukaryota; kingdom Metazoa; phylum Chordata; class Actinopteri; order Anguilliformes; family Synaphobranchidae; genus Ilyophis; species Ilyophis sp. 1 JC-2022. Next base: position 45,156,140 of record CM040402.1, read on the forward strand.
AATAAATGGAATAATGTTGATTTTTCCCCAGATCTGATTCGAATACACAATGGAACACAAAAGGGAATGAGTTCAACAAAATTATTTGCAGTAGGGTAGTGGTGGAAGGTCAACTTCAGACCATCATGCTGAAGAGTGAATTTGAATGCTCTGGGCTTCCCCTCTTCTCAGCCCCTGTGAAAAAAACATTCTGTAAAACTGTGGCTGTTGAGCTCAGTCCAGGAAACTTTCATTTCAGGACTCATACAGTAATATTGTATATTGCCAGATGGGCAATTCCTGTGTTACTCACGATACATTTACTGTGAGTGAGTGTTGTATTCACCTGTTTTACTATTCAGTGATGGAACATCCTTATTTTTGTACCTTATAACAACCTTTAAACATTGTTAAAGTCAACATAAGAAAATACAATAAAACGCTTGGTTAGTTATTGCGTTGCTATAAAGTTTGTCTACGTTGCTCACGTTACGCCAAAGTCACATGGCAGTTTTTTGCCTACGTTTCGTTGACTTATACATACCACAAGAAAACTGATAAATTTCATTTGAAACTTTATAACAGCATATTGACTTTATAACTTCTATCGACAACCAAAGAAAAAATCATGTTACGTGACTCATGTTTCATATTGACTAGAAAGTAATCCAAGCTTAGTTTTGTAGTACCAGATTTTCTCCAAAAGAACACTTGAAATTGATACAACGCTCAGCACCCCTTGATTATATGCATTATGATGTCCATCTTCATGTTGACTGTCCAGCCCCATGCCCACACACCCCTCACCCCCGCACCCTTGAATAAACAATAATTAATTTGCTGCTCTTCATTAGCAAAAAATCTAAACAATATCCTCTCATCTTGCAGCAAAACACTATACTGTTATGTTACTTCCTACAAAAGACTATGTTACTCACGTTACATGTTACTTGCATTACATCTTGACGGACATATGGAAATTTCCAGATTTAGTTTTTCCTGAATGTATTTGGCAGGGCTGGTAGAGATGATCACAAGAAATTGCCAGTCATATCCCACAGCATTATGAAACTAGAGAAACGTTAGCTTGCGTTTGTCACTCATGTTACAGATACCAAGCACAGTCCCTCTTATGGCCCTGTCACACTATTGCGTATCGTACTAGCGTATGCCAGCGTATGAAAAATATCACTCATACACCGATATACGCTAGGGGTACGTTAGGCATAGGTTGTATACGTTTCAAGCACGGTCGCATACGGTGGCATACGCTGACATACGGCGAGGCACAAAAAGTTTTTTAAGCATGCTTAAAAATTTCACACGTTTTCGGACGTATGGTTTATACGCTAAGCATACGCTAGGCATACGCTGAATACGCTGGAATTACGCTAGAGGTACGTTACTCATAGGTCGAGTACGCTGGTCATACGCTGACATGAAGGTGTACCGTAGTTATTTTATGAATTTACATACGCAACTCATACGTTTCTCTCATACGCAATAGTGTGACAGGGCCATTACTGAAGAAATCCAAATAGTAATTTCGGCACTTTGACATCTATATTAACCCCCTTGCACAGATCCCCTCGTGGCCACGGCACCGGCACCAAGATTTTTCTCAACTCAGATATTAATTTCTACTTAATTTCAACCAAACTATGAGTGGAAACAACAAATTTTGTATTTTAGCTTCATTAGTACACGATTTGTGACTACTCCGCCGAATACGGAATTTCTAAGTGTCACTATGTGGCCTAGCTATTCCATTTAACAAGCAACCCCCCACCCAGTCTCGCCTGCAACTATACCTACCCATGCGTGACACAGTGGACAATAGCGTCTATGTGTGACTTCATAAAAATATTTTTTTACCACCAAAAATGTATATTTCACCATAGCAGCAAGACAAAGCCAAAAATATAGCCCGTTCATATGTCAAAACAGCCGTGAAAAGCTCTGCAAAATAAACATTATTGTGTAATTATAGCACGTCGTTCCACTATCAATATCTGCTACTAAATATGAAATAAATATCCAATCCTACCGTTGCTTGTACGCATAGATGCCTCTCATGCCTGGAGCAATCCGTTTGAAAAATACAAAGCAATGAAAGCACTTTATAATGCTATTACACCATCTAAAACGTTGACGTGTCATACCCCCCACACTCTGCAAACCGGTCTCATTCATTCCAGTTTTATTGACTATTTTGCAAGGTGACGTTTCACCAAATGCATGTTCCACACTAATCATTAAAGTGACGGTCAAGAAAACTCCGTAATATGCTTATAACCACGTTATTTATGACTATTAAGGTATGTATTGAGCACCAATAAAGCGCAAGGAATGAATTCCATTGCAATCTCCTTCAATTTCAGTTTATCTATCTCTTTATTCTTGTATGCTGAAATAAAGGGTTGAGGCGAAATGGGTCCATGGTGACGTAGACGTGAAACTTCATCCAATACATACTTTGATCTCATTACATAACTCCTCCCATAGTTTGAGGCGAATAAAACCGTCCTGTCCCTCTAAGAAATCCTGTCTAAAGTCTGAACCTAACGCTTGTTTTGTTTCCCCTTGAGAATAGTTGTCCGCATCGTCAGCATTTGGATTTGGAACAGTTAGTTAGCTAAAGTGTTTCTTTTTTCCTGCTCTCCCTATCCCTATACCAATTTTATCACGCTCCCAATCTTTCACTTTTTTATCCATCCCTCCGTGGTGCTAGCTAGTGACATTAGCTTGCTCCTTGCACAGCTCAGCATGGAAACGAGCTAATCACTCACGCAACATTTTTACTTGGTGCACTGCTCATTCGTCAGATAATAATCGAAAAGAATAGATAGATTTGACCAAATAAACCATGCCTTGGGAATGGTTTTGTCGTATTGTTCAGTGGCTGGTTACAGTAACAAAAATAGACGAGAACCATTATCCACGAAGTACATAGTTGCGTAATTTTCGTTCGATTAGCAACCGAAATTAATGAATGGGCCTTTAAATACATTTTTAAAACTCGATAAAACCTACCATTATTTAATTATTTGTGTGGAACATGCATTTGGTGAAACGTCGCCTTGCAATTTAGCTTGCTTTAAATAGACTAACGTTAGATCAAACGGCTTAGCGTTTAAGTTAACTTAACTTTGATTGCAAGCTTGTGTGTGATATTTATCTCTTGATAGCAGCCGCACTGTATTTTACTTTGAATTGATTGCATGAATTCCTCGCTGGTTCGAACCTATGGTTCGAACCACAGAACTGTATAAAAACAGTTCTGTGGTTCAAACATGTAGGGCTGGATGATGTCGATGGCACTTGGGTTGAGGGCGTGGCTTTAGACCACACCCCTACAATCCTGAGTCCTTTCAAGACTGAGTTTATTAGCTGACTTTGAGATGTATATTAATATACCTATTCACATTTTCTTGAAAAGATATTTGGTGGGTGTGTAGTGGACACATCCCTCTATGATATGTTGTTGTTATTTAAATTTTTTTAAATCCCTTGAATTTTTTTTCTCCAAAATCTCTCGTATAAATATGTTTATAAACATATACTTACCAGTATATTCAGCTACAGCTGTTTTCTGATTAACCCTGAAGAGTTTACCTTATTACATTTCACCAAAGTCCCGTACAGTCCACATTTCCACATTTCCACAGCGACCATCTATCGCACTTAGGGCTAAAATACATTGCTGTTATTGTGTAGAAACACACACGCTTTTGTAAGTTTAAAAAAATAGAAAACATATTTAAATACATTAGGCTACTTATGTTATGGTTATTATGTATATAGCTACTAGTGACTATTCTGAAATAAATTTATTTTGTTCCAAATATACATTATTGCAAATATACGTTATTTTTCAGAAAATAGCCCAAGTTTGGGGCTTTATTGTGTGGATGTGTGAAGTTGTATCTGAATGCTGTGCGGTCACATAAGGTCAGAATGTACAGAAGTTAATGTTTTTAAGGGATGAGAGTCTGTGGTCATTGTGGTTACTTCAGTAGAAAACCCTGAAAAGTGCCAAACTCTGCGCTGTATAGGTATGGGGCATGCCCCGCCAAGCCGTAACTTGGCGGATGGCATACCTGCCATCCCAATCTTTTTTTTACAAATGGTAAAATCTGACTCAATAGAGAAAGGGGAGATGAATAAATAAAATACAGATACAAATTAGAAATATTGAGGCCTAGTAAATAGCCTGAATACTGAATTTTACAAACCTATCCCCATATGTTCACCTCCTTAAAGGGTAAGTACACTCTAGATCACGTTTTTCCACTGTAAACGTGTTTATATATCTACCATATAAGGAAACTTATCCATGCATTCCGTTATTTCAACAATTCTGAAATAATATTGTATATCATAAGAAAATGGTAGAAAAGCACCTTTGTGCTACCCCTAATGGTTGAAATTTCCTTTCTGCTCCCCACGCTGCCCCTGCCCCAATCGTGATGTCAGAGTACCTCTTTGGTGGTACCTCTACGTCATATGATAATTGTTGTCGCCCACAATGGAAACAGCCGGCACCTGATTGGTTAGACCCACTACATTACTTTCGTTTCGGCTCCACGTTTTTAGACCGGAACAACATGGCGTCCTGTTCATAAACTCTCTTATTCCACCTAAATAGTCCACTAAAATGTTTCTGAAAATATTTCAGGTGAGAAATAGGCCATGCAGTTGCTGAATCTTGATTCATATTTGATGTGCAACGTCTAGTTTCACAGTTTGATCCGAGTTATATGAAATCATTTGTACAATGTACCTTAATTTATGCAAATAACGATGGACACAGCTCCTCCGCCCCCACCCCTCTCCCTCGCTCACCCCACGAAGTATTTTTCAAAATTGTGTAGTAGGCGGAGACAGGCTGAGACAGTGGGTGTAGTTACTCTTTAATGAAGCCTGTTTGTGGGTCAGATAAAGCAAAATAAGTAGAATAGTAGCAATTCTTTTAACATGTCAAATAATAACAATTATCAGTTGTGAACACAATTTTGTCAACAAAAGAATGTGTAGGCTTTGTAGGACCACACATATTTCTATTTGAGTACAAATATTCCAACTAAACAAATAAATACGTAATAATGCATTTTATACTGTACTTTTCATAGACCCAAAGCACTGAATACAGACAATTGTTCAAACATATTGTGTAATCATTTTCTTTCTTTTTTTACATTTCTAAGTGTAACACATATTCATTGCAGAATATTTCCACTATGAATGATTGGCATTTGACAATGTGATGTGGCACAAAGTTTGAATGAGCACATTCTCTTGAGATGAAAAAACATGTGGAATAATGTGTCATACATTAAATAATTTAGGAAAGATTGGGCAGCATTGCTTTGGAATAGAGGTAGCTTAATTAGTGTGAGCTACAATAGCCAATGTTGTTTGTTGTAACTTGGCCTCATTTTGATATTGATACTTTTAATGACAGGCCTAGTTTTATTTGACAGTGCTTTGTATGAGTGAGTAACTTGGCATTTTTGCACGCTGAAAACTTTTTTTGTTTGTTTAGATATACACACACATTGGAGGGAGCTAGCTTTAAAAAAAAAGATATATAATATTTATTTTATTAAAATACCACATATAGCAATCCTAGATCGGGATCCGAGTTATGAAAGACAAAATCTGTCTAGAAATGTCAAATTTTCTGATTTTTGGGGCATTGACATAACTACAACATATGTTTAACTTTAATGAAAGAAAATCATGATCTAATGTTACAGAAAACATGTAACGTGTGTTCAAGTATAGCAACACTTGTGAGTGGGACGCATTTAAAGATTACGCTAATTTGCCACAAGCAATATGCTAAAATAAACGTCAATACAGTGGGGAAATTACCTGGAGGAAGCTGAATGTTCTGGATGTTTGGCTGAGTCTGGGAAGTATGGGGGAGTCTTGGAGCTAACACCTGTGGTGCGATGGTTCGTATCCCTCCAGGAGTGGCAGCGACCGTTGTTGAAGTGCAAGTCCTTGTTACATTCTGTAAAACTGTGTTTTTCCCTATTACTCCTGTTGTCGAAACACTTGTGGGATGCAGAGCGCTTTGCATTGGCTGGCAAAGATTCACATTACCTGCATTTGCAACGCCACCTGTTGCTACAGTCGGAGGTGTGGTTTGTATGATAGTTTTAGGCGACTCTGACTTGATTACCGGTGGAGTCTGTAAAGGTAGCCCCGATGCAACAGTAGTATTCAGATTAGCCGCAGTGACGGTTGATGCCAAAACTGTATTATTACTCCCATTTTGCGTAGCACCCAGTCCTGGAGATTGCATAGGCGGCCTCACAAGTGTAACGGTAGGTCCACTGCTCAGACTTGTCGTCTGTGACGAAAACACTGTCGAGGTAACAATGTTCTGTGCATTCATTAAAGAGGTCTGGATGACAGTACTTGAGGATGGAGGCAAAACAGCGTTTAAATGTTCTTTGACCATCGATACTGGTCCGTTGTTTACAACTGTGACAGCAGGTACAGTGTTACTAGATGTACTTGAGGGTGTCCCTGTGAATGCGGTGACACTTCCTGAACTGTGAGAGTTTATTACCACATTACTTCCATTCAAAGTTTGCACCCCAGCGGTCCCGACTTTTCCGTTTCCCACATCGTGATTAGGCACAACAGTTACCATGGCACTGACTGCAACTGTCTTGCCTTGGCTGGGCCCCACTGATGTCTCTGACCCAGCCGCCGATGTGATTCCTGTTGCTGTATCCATAGCTGAACCCTGGAATCTCGTATTATTAATAACACCCCCTTGCACTCCAGCCCCTGTTTGGAACGGAAATAAAAAAAGAATGCGAGGGAAAATACTAAGGCGTATTAAACACACTATAGAGAAAGCATTTTATTTCCGTTAAGTCTTTCAAAAAGGCAAACGTGAAAAGCAAAACAACGTTTAGCTTCAACATTACATTGCATTACCTGCTTTAGCAAGCTGTTGTGCAAGTCCAATTTTGCTTTCCTGGACATTGGAATTACCTCCTACTCCGGGGTTGGCAATGTGGTTAGACACCGTCTGGACCCTTACTTCTGAGTTCCCGTGACCCGAGCCAGTAAGCTCAGACTCAAGAGACCCCACAAGATCGCTAACTACTTTCTCATCCACCTCTGTGTTAAAGAAAACCTCATCTAGCAGATCAGAGCCCGCCGCCATCTTTACAATGTTACGAACTGAGGGGGCTCATACTAGGCACTGCGCATGCGAGAAAGGAGTGAACGTCACCAGTACAGGGATTCCGGACTGTTCTGATTGGTTATTTGTAGATTTAAAGTGCCGTACAAATGGCCGCTGCTGTCATTATTGAGGGACTAGGCACGGAGACGGGCAGTACTGTCAGTAATGGAACTGGTGGGGAATACGTAAATGGGGATTTATCTGAAGATATCCTTGAGATTTGAATTATGTACATCGTACCCTACTATGCTGACTGGATTACATTATTTCGATTTTGTAATTCCAGTAGTTCAAGCGTTTAAATTCAATAGATTATTTTAGTCGCTTTAGCTTTTTACACTTGTTTCAAGATGGCTGCGCAGTATTCGCTCTGTTCAAGTTGACCTGATGAAAAGTGTGCGAGAGCGCCACACCTGCATGCTGCCAATTTCTGATATACTGTAAGTTAGCTAACGTTACGCACTGTTGAGCGCAATATGCTAGTCAGTGTGGTTGTCTAGCAGCTAGCATGACAAATTGCGTTGGATTCGTTCTAATTTTGCACATTGTTATCGTACTGTTTTAAATGACCAGAATGGCTATCACAGTGATAAATTAACCGCAAACTATCGCTACACGAACTGATTATCGCGTTACTCATTTTGTAAAATTCAGTATCGACCTCCGCTAACTCGACTTTTGGTGAAATTTGGTTAAATTTGGTGAAATGACAGGATATTCAGAGCTGAGGAGATTTTGCATTCCGCTTTTGCGCGTGGATAGCGAGTCGCGACCTGTCTTCCTCAACCCGTTTGCTTACGTTTATAAGTGCTTGCTACCTTGAGAGCCAGTGTGCATGTTTGCCGATTTTTTCGGTGAAGTTCCAGCAAACTATTTGTCTCAGATTTATCGTTCGGCCTACACGTGAACTTTCTAACGTTAGTCGGGTAACGTACACTAAGCAGCAACGTAAACCTACAAACGTCAACTCGAATAGAAGGCTTTGTGATTTCCCAACTTAATTGCAGATGATCCGAGTCACTTAGGCTAATGACAGAAAAACACTGGTCCTAAACTAACTTTAACGACAGGCTACATTAACACACGTTTACGTTAATGTCCGGTTAACGTTCCTTTTCCTAATCCAAAATTAAATGGTTGTTGGCCGTATACATTGCACAAGACGGACGTTTTGCGATGCTCTGTAGGGGTAAATCTTACACTACACTACTACAATATTTAGTTGCAACACTGCGTCCATGCAACGTCTGGAAATTTGGACTGAACACTATCTTTGTAATAGCCTACCCATTCTTGCGGTGAGATGAGTAAAACCAGATAAATCGATGCACAAGTAAAATCACTCGTACGACAATTTCTGCGTGTGTTTAGTGAAATGTTGTGGAATTAACACACTTGCTCACAAACGTTAGTGTCATTTTTGGATAATATTTTTTTGATTATTCAGCTGTAACCCATTTTGGCACAAACTGAGATGTGTGCTTAATATTGCAAAAGCCATACAACAATCAAAGTTCAGTCATCTGATATACAGTCATTCGTCCACAAGAATAGTTTTAATCTGCAGTAGCCTACTGTGATGGACGCCACACACAACGAACAATCATAATTAAACTTATTCCGTTAATTATACAGTATATGCCTTTATAAGTTTAATTAGTTGGAAATCATTTAATTTAACAATCAGAGTTTCAGATTTTGGATTATTTTTTAAAAAGCAGTCACCTGGACACCCCCCTCACTGTATTGTGCACCAACACAAGCCCATGTGTTGTAGCCTACAAGACATACCTGATTGTTTTTAACTGTTCAGTACCACATAAAAATAAAATGCATTAATAAATATGTTAAGATATTTCTGTCTAGTTATTGTCAACTCAAACCTATATATATATATATATATAGTGCACTCCACTATTATTGGCACCCCTGGTAAAAATGAGTAAAAAGGGTTATAAAAAATTCACTGGTGAATTGGCTTAATGTCACACTGAAAAAAATTAGAAATTAAGTTAATTTATTATGAGAAAAGAAAATCCCTCATAAAGAAATAATTATTTTTAACAAAACCATGTGTGCCACAATTATTGGCACCCCTGCATTTATATATAGAATAAAGTAATTTTTTATATTTGGTCGCATATCATTTGCATGCCATGACTTCCTGATGTCTGTGACCCAACAATATTAAAAAAAACTCAATATCTTATGTTCTGGTACTCTTACAAGCGATACTATAACTGCTCTGCATTTGAATGGATCTCTATGGGAATTGATGGGGTGGGACACAATTTAGCTGTAAATTATGCTGGAACAGTATGGAATACATGGTTGGCGAAATGGCTGTAAGTCATCAAGGGTCTGAGGTATCAAACGAGCCTCAAACCATCACTGCTGCCAGATATGCAGTAGATATGGATGGATTACTTTAAGGGTGGTTTCTCCTGACAAATTTTCCTATTGAACTCAATGGACAAATAAGTCAGGAGAAGAAACCCTTCAAGTTATCCATCCATATCTACTGCATATCTGGCAGCAGAGTTATGGTTTAAGGCTTGTTTGATACGTCAGACCCTTGATGACAGAGCCATTTAGCCAACCATGTGTTTCATACTGTTCCAGTGTACCAGCAAAAAAGATATTAAGATATTTCAATCTGCCACCTAATCATCCCCCAGTTTAATTGTCTCAAAAAATATTCACTCCCTCTCCACCTCAGCTGATGTGTGGTGAGCATTCTGGTACAAAATGGCTGCTGTTGCATCACCTAGGTGGGTGCTACAAATTGGTGGTGGTTGAGGCGAGTTTCCCTCTCATCATTGCAAAACGCTTAACAAGGTATCATTATTCATTATTATTAAGTAAACACCAAACATAATGTCATGTCATTTAAGAATATTTTAGGTAGGTTATAATTTACCATATGTAGGCCTATGCATTTAGGGTATCTTGACAATGCCTATACTTCCATTAAAGGGGTGATACATTTGTGTGCCAGACACAGAGAACAGTGAAACACACATGCCTAACATGATTCATTAAACCGCTGAGGATCATAAATGTATTGAAATTGCAGAAATTGTCCATTGATTGTTTGGCATACTATTTGTCATTCGGTAAATTCTAATTGTGAAATAGGGCTCAGTTGCTGTTGCATTTTCACTCTGCAATCTGAACCTAGCCTATACTTGAATGAAAGGATGCTTCGCTGTCCGTTATGGGAAAGTGGACGAAATCTGTCTCCAGGCCAACAGGTGGCATGTTCTAGCTAAATGAAAAGGCGTGCCGCGTGCCCACCTGTTAGCTAACAGATTGTCTATAAATCATTCTCTCTCACCTGTTGGCCGAGTGTTGTGTTCGTTCGATGCAAGATTTTGCTGTGACGAAGGTGCAAAGTTTGTAACTTAGTTACCTGCAACGGTCCCTAGTTCTTTAGTATATCTTTGAACGTTTATTACAGCTGCTGCAGTTAGACAACATGAGCACCGGAACTCCGTATATTGGCAGTAAAATTAGCCTGATATCCAAGGCCCAAATTCGATATGAAGGCATTTTGTACACGATTGATATGGATAATTCCACAGTGGCTTTGGCTAAAGGTGAGGAAACGTTTCGTTAATTTAGTCAACTGCATTTTCACTACTTGCATTTTAAAGCTGTTACTTCGTTACAGTATTTTCCCTACCGATTGTTTGATTGTTACTGTGCTAGGCCAACGCGTGAACGGGAGATTTAATTGACTGTAGGCTATATTTACAAAGTAACCAATTTATATTTACTTGGGCTGTTCATAGCTACATTGTTGACACATTGTCGCTTCTGCACATGTAACGCTTGTTTTTTCAACTTTATAGTCAGATCCTTCGGTACGGAGGGACGTCCAACTGAGAGGCCGGTGCCGCCAAGAGATGAAATTTATGAATATATTATTTTTAGGGGGAGTGATATTAAAGACATCACAGTTTCCGAGCCTCCAAAATCTCACCATGGATTACCTCAGGATCCTGCAATAGTGCAGGTAGCGTAGCCTATGTGAGGACTTGTAGCCAAGTCAGATCGACTCTTAAAGCTAATCACTTTTGGACGTAGATAAATCTCTAAAATGTATTGTTTTTCCGTCTTCTAGTCCTCCGTTGCCAGTTCAAACCAATACCAGCCTCAAGTTCCCTACAGTCCTTACCGGAGCATGAACCAATCCTACAGCCAGCTGGCTGCCAGCTCCCTCCTCAATCAGCAGTATGCTGCAGCGTTGGGTCTCGGTAAGTTGTGTCGTGAGGCACGTGCCTTACTTTGAGGGCATTAGGTTTTGTTTGTTGCCCTTGTCAAGTATTAACGCACACTGAGAAACTGCCATTTATTAAATTTATTGCGTGTTTATGTAAAACATGAACCGATCTGTCGTTTTGTTGGCCTTATTCAACTTCCTTAAAGCTGTACTATGTTGATGTATACAACTAGATGGAGGTCTACTTCCTTATGTCCATACCTTCATCTGGCTCCCTTTAATTACATGACAATGACCCATTATATTCCATCAAGGTCCTATTATGAAACAAATTGGTGTAGCCATCGAAGGTACCATTTCTACTCTTGTCTCTGGTTCTGTCGGCACATGACATCAGACCACCCTGGCTCTACCCAACTTTCTTTTCTAGGGGCTGGGTTTCACGGTTTCCCATTGAGAAGGGGCCCAATGGTAGAGCAGGCTGTGCAGACTGTGCCAGCGGAAAGTGCTGCTCAGAAAAAGGCCGTGCCTGTGTCCCAGCAACAAGGACAAGAAACAGCCAGGCCCCCCCAGCGAGGACGCGGTAGCCCCCAACCCCAAAGGACTGGTCCCAGTAGTAAGCAAAGTCGACAGGGTGGTGGATCTCCTGTTTTTATTTTTGGCATGTGCACCTATATTCTTTCAGTGAGCACTTCAATACTTTCTGGGCTTCGATTACCTCATTGGTGTCATTCTCTGAACTTCACTCAGGTGCTAGAACATTTCCAAATGAATAATGCAGCTTTGCTAAATCATATTAAACTAACTAAACCAAGCTGCACTTTTTAAACAATATTCCTAAAACACTTTGGTTGGACCAAAATGAACTTTCTTCAACTAAGTACAACTGGCTGGTATAGGAGTTCCACAAGGAACTAAACTAACCCCTTTACACATTGCTCAAGCACTTAATATTGAATTATACTGAACCACTTATACTTTTGGCATTTTGAGTAGGATTTCTAAATTTATAGGTAACCTATTAATGTATCCAATTTGTGGGATTAATATGTTATCTGAACTGTAAAATACACTTCATATTGTCAGAAATAATCAAAAGGACATAATTTGTATGGCTAAAATCCAAAGTGGTTTCTGAATTAGATTTTACTTGAGGACAGATATGTGAATGTCAAATAACTCTGATTTGCCTTCACCAGTTTGAACTGAACCGATCTTGGAGGAATACTAATTACTGCCCTATCTTGCATTAAGATGCTGTAGTAAAACAGCCTGGTGTATTGCAAGATCAAGAGCAGGGCAACGATGAAACCCGACGGGCACAGAGGAGGAGACCAGGTAAATGTTTTCTTTCCTGATATATATATATATATTAGTCAATTTCCCCCAAATAAACATTTTAATGTGAAACTGGTGTACACACTAATTTAAAGAAGTGTAGTCCAATGATTAACTTGGGGAGGGGTTCCTCTTGGATTATGCCCAATGAAGGTCACTATTGCAACGGGTGTAAATGTAACTACCTCGCTTTTAATTTCTGTAAGATGCCAAGCAGTTGCACTCAATACATGTATCCAAGAAACCTTGTGTTGCTTACCAACACATACATTTTGGTGAAATGTTTTCCATTCATACAGGAAATAGAAGGTCCAGGAACCGTGGAAGAGGACAGATTCTGGTTGGAAACTCAAAGCCCAACACACTCCAGTTTGAGTCTGACTTTGATTTTGAAACGGCAAATGCCCAATTCAACAAAGATGACCTTGAAAAGGAGTTGCAGGATGAGCTTAACATCAAAGGTGCTTTGTGTATAGAAACCAGTGGGCATGTCAAAACTCAAAATGAGGTCTGAAACCTCGAGCAGGTGACCAGCCCTGCTCTTGGATTGCTGGTCTCATTTCATCCAGACCCTTAATGAATCTGATTCAAGTTCAATTGGCACTTATGATGGTGCTTAGTATGGTCGTGCACCCTATTGTTCAGGCTTTATCTAGCCAAATGCCAATGGCCTCTTACCATGAGTCTTCAATAGGCTATGGATGGCATCACCCAGGGAGGGATGGTTTCAGTTGCCATCGTATCACCTCATTATGATTTAATTGTGATTGCCAGTGTCAGTTCTGCACCTATACTCTGCTTTTCAGCTTCTGTGCTTCAGAGTAAGTGTTGGCTGCTTGTACACATTTCAGTCACCATGCTTTTGTAAGATCTTGAATTTATGGAGGTTGTTATGGAGGCAGTGATGGGGTAGGCCAACAAAATCCAATGTAATTTAACAGTGGTAATTTTTACACTAGCCAATAATTCAGGGAAAATATTTTGGCAACTGATGGTAATGAAGCTGCATCTAATGGATAAGTTGCTTTTCTAATCAGATGCAAAGGATGATGTAGAAGAGAAGGTGGACTCTGGAGTGGACACGCAGAACAGCGAGGGGACCGTGGAGGAAGATCCCTTTGGTCCCAAGTGCTACTATGACAAAACAAAGTGCTTCTTTGACAACATTTCATCTGAGCTAAAATCCAGGTATGTGATCCAAGAAAGTTAACCTTCAAAATTCAATAACTATCGACTGCTCACAACAGCAGTGTCAAAACAATCTTAACTGACAGTTATAACATTTTAAGCACTTGTAATGGAAACCCGTTGGGATAATTTATTTCCTCCACTGTGGTTGTATAAATAATTTTCATGGTTTATTTTCAGGCGTACCACCTGGGCAGAGGAGAGGAAGCTCAATGTGGAGACATTTGGGGTCCCTGGCAGATTCCTGAGGGGCCGAGGATTTCGGGGGGGCTTCCGTGGACGGAGGGGACGGGGTGGCCCCCAGCGTGTTCCACCCATGCAAAAAGTGGGCTCTGGGAGGGTGTAATGGGCCAGTAAGCATCTTTATTGAACTGGCATTTTGACGTGTGACTGCCTCTGCATTTAAAGCATTGCTAACTTGCCAAAATGAAGTGCTAAGCTCTCCCGCATTTTTGTTTTCAGGCCTCTTGGAGCTTGATGACTTCAGCGGGGTGGTGCAGTCTTTCTTTTTCTTTTCTTTTTTCTCCGCAATTCTACACTACCTAGTGGAATTCCATTTTAGTTGAGATTATTCTCACCACCCTGTAACTGGCCCTAAACTGACCCATGTATTTGAAATTGGATAGGAAGTGAATTTTGTATGTAACGCTGATATTTCTGAAATGAACTACATATAATTTATCCTCATTTGTTTCAAATACTGTTTTATAACCTTTTTAACATTTACATTAATTTTGCTCCTTTATGGAACAAAGGCTTCAAATATTTGTATGCAATCAAGATGCATTACGACAAACGCTTCACTTCCTAAACAATTTGTATTAAATAATTTCAGACTAAAGGTATGTGGTGATACAATGCTGAGTCTGAGGAAAGCACTTTATTTTGAACTGTTTATTGTAAATATGTCACTGAAGCAGTGGAATGTTAATGGCTTAAGATTGCCCAAATATTTGCCTAAATGAGAATCCCATAAGTGTTTGACATTTAGTTAACATTATGTAAAGGGGAATTTTGTTTTGATATTTCTGTGAAATGCAGCTGACATGGTTATCTGTACTATGATCCATTGCTAATAAAAAACGACTGCTTTATGCAAATTAGTATGGGCTTCCATATTGTGACATTTCTTTGCCTGATGGGAGATTGGCCTATAACACCATGCCATGAACTAGGTGCTACAAGGTGAATGTCTACCCTGAGCTTTGAGATGAGTTGCCCTAAGTGTCATTTACAATTGTGCCAAGTGTGGTTGTAGTCTAGTGCCCCTTGTGGGAATGGTCTGAACAATAGGACATTCTTCTGCATACCAAAACGAGTTATTTAATGGGGGAAATTTGAAGGACAGAATGAGGCTTTTTTATTTTTTATTAAAACATTTAATTGAAGTTTAGTTCAGTGATGTTACAAGTTAGACAAATTCATTGTGGCACCAAAAAAGTGGTTTCTTGTCTTTTTTTTTTCCCCCTACGAAACGCCAACGTGGGATTCATGAAACATTGCTGGCTGACTTTTGTTTTTGTGTGCATCCCAGGTGTATGATGAATGTAGATTGTTCGTACATTTGATGTGCCTGTTTATGCAATGGGCACAAGGAAACGCCCAGCAATCCCATGCAGACTTCAGGATTGTGTGCAAACATAAGCCGTTTATCGCTCACTGCAGATGTGCTCTCTCCCTAAGGCACGGTTAGCAAAGTAATCCAAAGGCAGAAAATCCACAATTAAGTGTTTGGTTTGACTGCATGCTCGTCTCATCAGTCCTTCAGCCACTTTATCAACAAACTCAATTTATTGCATGCGTTTCCAAGGTTATCACAAACTAAGACAGTTACTGAAAAAATACCGTAAGGAAAAACTAAGCTAAAGCTAGCGAACTTGCTCTTAAAAATAAAACAAGTTAAAATCAAAATTTGAACCATTGAACTGAAAAGGAATAAAATAAAAACTAGAACTTTTTCAGATGGCTTAGTTATACAATAAATATAATTGTATCGATAAGCATTTTGTAGTTAATGTGAGGTCTGTAGCTACTTAAATTGACTGCATAAATCAAGCATTCTAAAACCTCTTCTGTGTATATTTTGTTTCGAAGCACATGAATTTTGATCATACCAAAGAAATTCAGGTAAGAAAAAAAAAAAATGAACGAAATGTTCTTGCGTACAGTTACAATTGAATCTGATTGTACACACTTTGTGAATGAGGCCCATTGTTCTTGCCTCCAAATTGGACAACATGAGGTGAACTCATGACTGTGTACAATTCAATTTCAGACTTCCTAATTTTAATGGCCTGCTAAAACGACAGTTATGTACACTTTCAACATGGCTTAATCGCTTGACCTTAT
The DNA here is from genome assembly GCA_022702515.1 of Ilyophis sp. 1 JC-2022. Taxonomy (NCBI): domain Eukaryota; kingdom Metazoa; phylum Chordata; class Actinopteri; order Anguilliformes; family Synaphobranchidae; genus Ilyophis; species Ilyophis sp. 1 JC-2022. The sequence goes on from CM040402.1 coordinate 45,172,432, forward strand.
CAAAATACCTATGATCTCCTCCATCCTGATTAGAAAAGGCAAATTTACCTGAAGATGAGCTCTGACCATCTTTTGTTCTTCGTCAGATTCCAAATTGTGGTCTATATTATTTTTCAAAGAATTCCCTGAATGATTCTGAACATGCCCAAAGGGCATTTTCCTACAAAATGGATGAAAAATATTATCATACAAAAATAATGGTGGGATGTCTTTTGTAATGGTGGGGAACTACTTTCACCACCAGTGGTTGGCAAACGCATGCATACATCTCTAATGGAGCGGCCATTTTTTAAGACTGAGAGTAAGACTTCCTGTGCTGCTATTTCTTGCACTGCTCTTGTTTGTTGTATAGCGAGGTGATGACGCTCATATTAAAGCACTATGTCTGCTGTGGAAGTATATTTTTTAGTCATTATTTCCTAAATGAGTAGCAAGGAATGGGTTCATCTTTTCTATGTAAATTGACCAAACAAGACTGCACCACAGTTAATTAAAATAAATTCCCTATCAATTACACAGATAAGCTGATAAGCAGAGTGTGATATATTGACCGTTTGACCAACACTTTCACTGCCTTTCTGAGCTTGTATTCTCCCTGTACCAACTCTCAAGGAATTCAGGAAAGGACTGTCAATCCGGAGTGTCCCGTTTCATCATGTACTGTGGTAGTTTGTCCCCAACAAGAAAAATTATCCTGCTAGTCCAGGATTGTCTCCTAAATATTTGTATTCAAATATAAAAAATAGTAGGCTTTGGAAATGTCGCAAATCCCTCCCTCTTTATTTGTATGTTGCCATTTTGGATGTTGGGCACCTGAGGAAGAATAAATGGTACACATCATTGTGTACAAAGGGTAGTTCACTTTCAAATAGTTTTAAAAATATTATTTCAGTTTTAGTGTATATTTTGATTAGCCCAGGACAGTTTTCATTTCCTGTAGTTTATGCAACCTGAGTAGTACATAGTAACAAGTCTTCAGAGACCTGTGACTGTCAGCTTAGCATCAAAATCATTACATTGTATATCCGTTAAACAGTTTGTGTATGGGAACTGGTTGATTTGAGGTAGAAGATTTCCTAGTGGAACTGTTTGACTCCAAAATGCAGTTTAAGTGTTGAGTCATTTTGGGCACATGCTGTGTAGGCCTTCCACATAAATCTTCTCCATCTCCATGCAGAAGCATTTTGGTGTTATTGGTGGAAACAGTAGTGGAACTAAATGCTTACCTTCCATGCATGATATGTTCTGGAATCTGGATGGGTCAGTGTTCCAGCAGTCAATCTTGACATTGCCCATCAGTCCTATGGGAAGAGCCTGCCTTTATGACTTGCAGTGTTTTTAAGGTATGAAAGATTCCTTAAAATACTGCAATGTAGCCTAAAGTAAATTTAGTCTTACTGAACACTTGTTAAAAAATATAAAGTCAGGTGTTCTACTATTGTTAAACCCATTTTCATTGCTTCTTGAGCATATTCCAACGTGAATAAATGACAATCTGGAGAACATAACAGTGATCACTCACTCGCAGCTAATTTGAAGAGAGTCGAGGCGCAAAAACAGAAAGTAGTCTAAGCTTGAATAAAACTAGTCCTGTTTCACACCGCTTCCTGGAATACACTTCCATCGTACTTTTACGTATGATTTATTGCGTTTGCGCGTTATCAAATTGCCGCAATTTACGTGGAATAATATACGTATCGGTTGTTGTGAATCGTAGAACACCCGTCCTTCAGTGGCAATGGTAGAGTAGCCAAGTACACTGGTACAGACTGGATTGTACCAAAAATGGCATCGGTAGGCTACATGTGTACATCTGGCTCCCTCCGAATATGTAATTATGGTTAAAAAAATTTAAATGTAAAATAGGTTTCATGTTGCAGAAACACTATAACACTATACAACTCGTTTTATGGGTTCAATATGTGGTTAAACATTTAATCTCTGTCTGATTAGTCTTGAACCTACCAACCCCCCTATTTTTTTTCAAAGGATTGGAGACCTTATTGTGTAATAGGAGGTTTCTTGCTTGATAAAATATTAGATTAAAAGAAGCATTTTTTTTTATCTAGCTATTTATAGGGACTGAGAATGTCTGTTGCGTTTGCTTCGGCTCGCCCCAGAAGTAAAGGGGAGGTGACACAACAAACTATACAAAAGGTAAAGCATTTTTTTCTTTCTTTTTTATGATGCTCAATGTGAATGTTTTTCATTATTACTATTATTATTATTCTGGCCGAGCTGCGAATGTGTAGCCAGCCTGTGCCAATGGTGAGAAAGTAGTGAATTTCTGTGATTGTTGGTTAGGCTACTGATAGAATAGCCTACAGAACACGCCAAACAAAGTGCAGGTGTATTCTCAATAATAAAATAGTTTATAATAGTGATATTATATCTAATATGCAGTTATATTGTAGGCTATTTTACAAATGTGAAATAGGTTATTATGAATAGGCTACTACGCCTTCACTTTAAAATATTGGCTACTTATAAGTACAGTAGCCTATAAACTAACGTTGGACCTAACATTTCAGCAGGTCTTTCTTGATAAACGTAACGTTAAATCATTAAGTCTAAAATGTATACAATAGTGAAATTCTAGGCTATTGATTCTGCAGGTGCCTCTTGGAATTTAAATATAGTTTACAGTTATGTTGTGGAGAATGTTTTTGACTCCATTGTAATCCGTTGCAAAGTGGATCTGTAGCCGTTCAACAAAATCCCATCTGCAACGTTAATTGCGCCGTTGAACTGGAAGTGCAATAGAGCTTTGTCAAAATGGAAACAATTTTATGCTCCCCACAGAAAATTATTGAGGAGGTAGCTGGCTTGCTATAAATCTGGGGCTGCGCATCCCGATGGTCTTCGCAGCTGAGCTGTGTGATAATGGAAGGTGTGTAGCAGTCACTCGGGAGCAGACACTGTCTGTCTACGAACATCCAGACCTTTGTTCCTCCTGTAGCCAACACACAGGGAGATAAAACAAAACAGGGAATTACACACGCATACGATTTTCATAGGTGTGCTTTCACTGCACACCTGAACATTAATACCGAACCTGCTGCGTGTAACCTGGTCTCGTGGTTAATTCGTTGTTTTCGTAACAAACAGTTCGATGCTTAGTGGGGGACTTGGCAACCTCTTTTCGTTATTGTTTTTTATATTTTTAATCAGTGAATGTGACAAACGAGTATGGTATAATGGCGTGCATACAGAGATGCCATCAGTCCTCTTTTCACATCACATCCCCGTTCAGCTCAAAACAACCTTCTACTGGCCAGTTTATGGAGACTCGGTGAATCAAGTGACCCAGATAATTTTGTTTGAGAGAGTAGATGAGTAGTAGTAGGCTACGTGCAAGTGCAAATCGGGGGAATACAGATTTAGGTTTGCTCGTTTTTTCCATTCTGGTCTACTTTTCAATGGATCACATCGAAGGGTGGAAGATATTATTATTACGCGGCAACAGGACCATAGCCGACATATTTGTGACAAACCCTGGGAAGGTGATTTTATATTATTTAACGAATATTCTCTCCAAAGATGCTGGATGAAAATCATCATCTAATACAGTGCATTATGGACTATCAGAGCAAGGGGAAAACTGCGGAATGCACTCAGTGAGTATGTTTGCGCAATAGGGAATTTTTAGTTTATATGCTCGTTCTGCAATTATGTAGCTGTGCCTTTGTCAGAACTTTGTATTTTAACACGGTAATATGAATCTTTACCTCTCTCTTTCTCTTTCTGGTATTGCTGGTATTCTTTACTAGTTTTTCACATGTATTTTCACAGGTATCAGCAAATATTACACAGAAACTTGGTTTATTTGGCTACAATAGCAGATTCGAATCAAAACATGCAGTCATTGTTACCAGCGGTAAGTTCAAATCCTGTGTGTGCGTGCGTGCGTATCTGAGCAAACTCCAGAGTACTCTTTTGGCCTTTTCTTAGCAGGCTACTACTTGAGAAAGGGGGATATAATTTGCTCTTAGCTGGCTTAAAAACTTAATAACATATGGGTTAGGTTTTAGTCAAAGCAAGAGTGTGTATCCCTTCTTCAGAGCAAGAATGCATTTTACACTCAATAGTACAGTCAAGCCGGAAAGTCTGTACACCCCTTTCACCTTCTCCATGTTTTATTATGTTACAGACATATTCTACTATAGATTGAGTAAATTTTTTGTCTCAAAATTCTACACAAAATAGCCCATAATGACAAAGTGAAAACAGGTTTTTAGACAGACTAATTTATTAAAAATCTAAATGTAAAATATCATATGTACACAGGTGTGCACACCCTTTGATATGACACGCAAAAGTGAGCTGAGGTGAATTTTGTTTCCACTGATACTGCTTGAGATGTTTCTACAACTTAATTGGAGTCCACCTGTTATAAATTCAATTGATTGGACATGATTGGGGATTTCCAACACCTGCCTATATAAGGTCCCACAGTTGACAGTGCATGTCAGAGCAAACTCCAAGCCATGTGGTCAAAGGAATTATGTGCATACCTCAGAAACAGGATTGTGTCAAGGCATAGATCTGGAGAAGGGTACGGGAAAATCTCTGCAGCTTTACAGGTCCCAAAGAGCACAGTGGCCACCATCATTCGTAAATGGAAGAAGTTTGGAACCACTAAGAATCTTCCTAGACCTGGCCGCCTGGCCAAACTGAGCAATCGAGGAAGACGGGCCTTGGCCAGGGAGGTGAGCAGGAACCCGAAGTTCACTCTGACAGAGCTCCAGTGTATCCTTGTGGAGATGGGAAAACCGTTCAGAAGATCAACCATCCAGGCAGCACTCCACCAATCAGACCTTTATGGTAGAGTGGCCAGACGGAGGCCCTTCCTTAGTAAAAGGCACTTCACAGCCATCTTGGAGTTTGCCAAAAGGCACCTAGAGGACTCTCAAACCATGAGAATCAAGATTCTCTGGTCTGATGAAACCAAAATTGAACTTTTTGGCCTGAATATCAAGCGTCATGTCTGGAGGAAACCAGGCACCGCTCATCACCTGGCTAATACCATCCCTACAGTGAAGCATGGCGGTGGCAGCATCATGATGTGGGGATGTTTTTCAGCAGCGGGAACGGGGCGACTAGTCCTGATAAAGGGAAAGATGAATGCAGCTAAGTACACTGAGATACTTGAAGAAAACCTGCTCCAGAGCGCTCTGGACCTCAAACTGGGGCAAAGGTTTACCTTCCAACATGACAACGACCCGAAGCACACAGCCAAGAGAAAAAAGGAGTGGCTTCAGAGAAAGTCTGCATGTCCATGGGTGGCCCAGCCAGAGCCCAGACCTGAATCCAATTGAACATCTGTGGAAAGAGCTGAAAATGGCTGTGTACCGATGCTCCCCATCCAACCTGACGGAGCTTGCAAGGATATGCCAAGAGGAATGGGCAAAAATGTCCAGAAACAAGTGTGCCAAGCTCGTAGCTTCTTTCCCAAGATGCCTTGAAGCTGTGATCGCTGCCAAAGGTGCCGCAACTAAGGGTGTGTACAGATATGTAACCCCTAAATAACCTATTTTTGTCATTAAAATAAAATTGCATATTTTCTAAACCTCTTTTCACTTCGTCATTATTGGCTATTGTGTGTAGATGTTTGAGGCAAAAAATGAACTCAATTTATTGTAGTATAAGTCTGTAACGTAATAAAACGTGGAGAAGGTGAAAGGGGTGTGCAGACTTTCCGGCTTGACTATGTGCTCCTGTCCCTAATATTAAATGTACACCTGTGTCTGTAAGGTAGACTTCTCATATTGTCTTGCTCCTTGGTGAGAACCCTACAATGGTGCAGATGTTTGGTTTTTGCTCAGAGGTGGCTAGATGGCTGCCTTGGGACATAATGTCTTTCTTTCAGAGTGTCAGACATTGATTGGCAAGTAAGACCTAATTGTGGTGTCCTCCATTACTACCTTTCTCCTCCATATTTTCAGCCTCCCACTCAGAACATAAACATGGGCCCAGGGGGGATGGGTCAGAGTGGGAGTAGCCAGTCACTGCACTCCCAGAGCAACCTGAACGACAGCATGGCCACTGGGCTACTGCCCATGCAGAGCCAGATGAGCAACGGTGAGCATTCAGCAAGGAACATTCAGCATGTCTGTTTGGCTGTCCATCTGTGGGCCTTCTTGTCCAAGCTCCCGTCTGCCCGCTTCCTGGCCTGTCCCATCTGCTCTGTTCCATTTAATGCTGCATTCAAGTGATGTCAGGTCGTAACTTTCTCAGAGTCAGGAATACGTCACGACTCGGCCAACCGACTCGTTCACATTCACGTGCTTTAAGGTCAGAAGATCTCCTGCATGACGTTAGCTCAACTGTCAACAATCATTTTTTGTAGTCCAATCTTCTGGGCTAGCAATCAAATAGCTAGTTATAGCAAGCAATCTTCAGCTATTTCAGGGGGGTAATAATGCAAATACCACATGGAATTTAATGCTGCAGTACTATAGTTATCAAAGAATGTCTGTGTGCTTTATTGTATGAAATTTATTACCGTTCACACAGGACTCCATTTTTGTTCGGCCATTATGGCAAGAGCGAATACGTCACAACTCAATTCGTGTTACATCTAGAATCTCGATTTTCCTGACTTGATCATCTGACATAATAAGGTGTTCATGTGGACTGGTGGGAAACTCTTGTAAATCATAAATCTGACACCACATGAATGCAACATAACATCCTGCTGATCGGCCCATCCTTCTTCCTATGGTTCTGTCTGGAAGTCAATCTTAATGAAAGAGAAACAAGACAGGACACCAGAGAGAGAGATGGACAGATTGTGTTTTTTGTTAGCTTCTTTCCAGCTGTTTCATCATTTTCTTAAAATCCTTAGGCTTTTTTTAACATATTATTGAACTGGATGTGCTTTACACCTGAATGCTCACTGACTGTGTGAACATGCATTGTCAGGCCCAAGTCACACCTCCATGCAGCAATCGGGCCAGACATCCCTGCCCACCACATCCATGAGTATGCCAGTCAATAGCCATGGCTCGGCCACAGGGTACAGCCACTCGGTGCCATCTTCGCAGAGCGTGCAGATGCAGAGCCAGGGTCAGTCCATGGGTGGCTACGCCTCCCGCAGCAACCTCAACATGCAATCCAACCAAGGTGAGCCAGGCTGACAGTCATGTGACCACACACATCTCTTTTCAGAGGGAGTAGTCTCCACACAGATCACCACAGATCCATTTGTGCTCATGCTCCCCTTACACATACAGTAATGGCATGATCCATGATGTGTATCTTAGTGACAAGTTTTTGGGCTAGCAACAGCATTTTGGTAGGTGAAATACAGTAAGAAACACTGATACTGTACTTGACACTCTTGTGATAGAATACATTTATTGTTGCCAGTTGGAAGATAACATTTTGGGAAAGTCATAAAACTGTGGACAGCACCAAAACCACAGGCACAACATAAGTGCTGTTGCCATTTTGACCCTTTCATATGCTGAATTCTTGTGCCAATCTCACCGTTTTGTCCTCCCTAGTACTAATTTATGAAAGGCAGCTTCTTATTTAAACTACCCAAGATTGTTTAGGAGAGCAGTCGTGATTGTGAGTTATTATTATAAGCCATTATTATTTCCATATCTGAAAGTATTTTGGGTTGCACACTATGCACAGTGGAAAATGCTGTCAGTTTACATCGCTAGGGTCTGAACCTAGCGCTGCCTGATTGGAGTTTGCATGTGCTCCATGTATCCACACAGGTATCTTTCAACCATTTCCTCCCACATCCTATCAAGGTTAATCACAACCTATCACATTTCAGATTTTTAGAAAATTACAGTTTCTGTGTAAATGGTACAAATGTACACATTAATATTCCAGTATTATAGTATTCATAGATTTATAATTTGTCCACATCTGCTTCTATATATGGCATACATTATATGTATGGCATCCCCTCTAGAGTGTGTTCCCATATTGCATCCCATGGTTGCCTGTTTTAGTCAAGCTCTTCTAGTCAATAAAGTGGTTTTCTACAATTAATACATGACAGCGAGGGAAAGGCCTTGAACTCTTTGCTTTTGAATATGTTCTTAATGTACTAGTGTGTCCCTAAAATGTGGCTACACATTGCACAAAAGCCAGACTGCTATGCTAATTCAGTTTGACTTAACCCCTTCATGCAGATGGCACATTTGGTCAATCCTTGCCTATTTATGTACAGTTGTATTTAAGGCTTTAAAACTCTAGGTGTGAACTTCACATAAACTTGGAAAATGGTTTAAAGGAAGCAACTGTTTGTTTGCAGTGAAGCTAGAACATTTGCCAGCATTTTCCTGAGGGTGGCATATTATTTTATTGTATTCGTTTCATACATAATATAGACTATGGCATATTAGTATCTCTCTGGGCTATACTTGTCGCTTAGTGCATGGGAAATACTCATTCCAATTTAGTGTGTGCTGATATGTGCTATGAATGTAAAACTTTCTTTGTAGTGATTATAAATGGCAACATTTGTGGAAAAAAATCACAGGGCATGCAGCAACAGAATACATACTGTAGAGGAAAAAAAAAAGGGATATTTTATTGAAGTACAAAAGTGAATGATTAGGCCAGCCAGGCCTCGCGGGGTGTGGTGTTGCAGGTTTTTTTTGCGTTTTTAAGTTATTTATTTAATAATTTACAATTTTTTACACGACGATATGATAATTTAATGATATCCGATAATAAAAAAAGCAGATGATGATTGTTTTCTGTGCCGGTATGCGTCAAATGCGTGTATTGTTTATTTTTATTTTTGTGTAATTTAAAAGTGAATCGTGATTGTGTATATGACTAATTTAGATGATTGAACTGTGGTTGGTGGTGGCAAAAAAAAAAAACTGCATACACACCGGCCCGCGAGGCCTGGAATTGGCCACCCCTGGATTAGGCCATACAATTATGTGTGCGTACCAGTGTGATATCAATGTTTTCATCTTAAGCCATCATAAGGGGCACATTTATATGCTTTAAAATGGACAAAAAGTATTTTATTAATTGTATGACAGGATTTGGATAGGTTTTTGGACCAATATATATCTATCCCCCAAAACCAGAGGTGTAAAGTCCAGGGGTCAGAAAGTAAAAGTCCTACCATGTGTTTCTTCCACCCATCAGCTGATTTCACTGAAGAAGTGCTAATTAGCAAATCCAGGTGACTGGAACAAAATCCTGGGGAGGACTTTTACTTTTACACCTCTGCCAAAAAACTGCCCAAAACTGATGTAGTACTTCCCACTTGAAAATGATGCAACAGTGAGTTTCATGAGTCAAAACAGTTGATTTCTAGTTAAATATCTAAGTTAGTATTGTAAATGTACTACTGTCTTGCTTCATATAACCAATTTAGCAAGTGTCTGTGATGCTCACAGTTGGAGTTATAAAGCCTTAAATAGAACAGTACATAAATAGGCAAGGATTTACCAAATTTGGCATCTGCGTGAAAGAGTTGGGCAACCTGGAAGCTGGAGCCAGGTCTCAGTGATCACAGGTCTCAGGCGGGAGTCACGACAGGTGGGGTTGATTGGCATGGATTAGGGAAACTGGAGCTGGTAAACCACCAGATTGACATTGCAGGACCAAGTGGGCCCTCCTCCAGGTCCGCTGGCAGTGCTGAACAAACCCCTGTGCTGAGGGAATCCCCACTTCAACCTCCTGGTCCTGGAAAAGGGGAGGCTGGTACCCAAACTGGCACTCAAACAGGGCTATTCTGGTGGACGAGGAGCATAGGGTGTTGTGCGTATACCCACAGGATGTGGCTTCTCCAGGAGGTAGGATTAGAGGTGGTGAGGCATGCATTGTCTTCTCTAGGTCTTAGTTGATCTTCTCTGTTTGACCTCAACATACAAAAACAAACCAGTTTAGCATGTTGTGGAGGACATTATTGATTAGGGCTTGGAAGATTGCTGTGGTGTTGGATAAACAAAATAGTATAATAGGTACTCGTTGTGGCCGGAGGAGGTGTTGAATGCTGTCTTGCACTAATTTCCCTCACAGACTCCAATCAGGTTGGAGGTATTACAGAGGTCCAGTTTGGTGAAAATAGTCACCCCCTGCAACAATTTGAATGCTGTGGACACCAACGGCAGTGGGTAACGGTTCTTGATAGTGACTTAGTTGAGGTCACAGTAATCTATGCAGGGGCAAAGAACTCCATCCTTCTTTTTCATAAAGAAGAATCCCGCACCCACAGGGAAGGTGGAAGGATGGACATAGCCCGCTGCAATGGGCTTATTTTACACTCCCCACAAATATCTGAGGGTGAGACGGGGAAGGTTTTGAGAGCTTTACGATGTATGAAAAATATTGTTAACAGCATAAATTCCCAAAATTTTCACAGAATTTTACAACCCTACTGCTCCATGTCGGTGGCTCAGTGTTGCTGTCAGAACCTGGGCCACAGTCGAGTAGTGAACGTGGGCCGTGGTGGTGAGACCCCTAAACTTTATCACTAGTCCACTGGATCGCTAAAGCTCAATGAACCCAGATGCAGAGATGACTCAGGATGCAAAAATTGTTGAAGCAAATAAACATAGTTTTACTTTTGCCAGAGAAAAACAAAGACAAAAAAGGAACTCCAAAAAAGAAAATCCAAAGGGTTCACAACAGCCAGAACTCAGAAGAAGACTGAACACCATTAAATACACTTAAATAGACATGTCAACTAGGACATGAGCAGCCAGTAAGCACAAGCATGTGAAAGCCATCAGTCCTATAGCCTGGACAGTGCCAAAGACGCCTAGTGGGAATGTCTCTCCCTGCTGGCCAGCAGGGGAAACAACTGGAGACCTCACAGGCAACACAATGTTGTGTAATATGATGACTTGTCAAGTTATAGATATAGCTTTGTACCTCATCTAGTGTCTCATATGGAGATTGCAATTCATAACAACACATCCCTAATTGCTGTTGCTTGAAGCACAACCCCCCTCAAGTAGTTGCCAGGTTGACTCATACCTAACGTTGTCATGATCAAATAATAAGCATGTTAGTAGCTAGTAGCTTTTCAAAACTGAGGAAGGAGGCTAACTTTCTCACCTGTTTTGACCTTCCCATCATCCGATTTTATAAACAGTTGACTTCAAATGCCAATATCTTTGGCTGTGTTTCTCCCACAGTAATCTACAACCCACTATGCTACAAGCTAACTCGCAGAATTTTCGACACACCACCAACCTGGCTGAAAGGCTGCCCTAGGTAGTTGGACAAGTTTGATGACTATTGACATTCCGCCTTGTTTGGCTGTCATTTTCCTGTCAGGTTTCTCTCTAGCAAACTAGCTAGCTACCTAACTTAGCTAATGTTAGCAAGCTAGCTAACGCTAATGTCTCAGTGTGAGGAGAGAGGAAAGCAAAATACTGAAAATATTGAAATACTCTTTTCAGTCACGCTGTTATAAATTACAAATCAAACTCCAGCTTAACAAGGAATAAAATAGCTAACCGGTCGAGCAGAAAAGTGGCCATCTCCGCAACGCTTCTCAAGCATTGCAGTTCTTTCACCAAATGCCAAACCAATGTTGACCCTCGTCTTACTCCAGTTCTTGTCATGAAGGCCTTGGGATGGGTACCGGGGTTTCTTGGGTCTAACATTACTGCTGGTTGAGGGCTCTGGGGGGTGGAGCTGGGCTCTTGCTATCAATTTCGGCCCTCACTGTTGGACAACCTAACTCTGCCAACCAACTGAGACTCCTGATACAGAGATGGGTGTGGTACCAACGTCGTAATACTACTGGTTCAGGGTCTTTGTTAGAGGCGGGAACCAAACTCTGACATCTTAGACAGAGATAAACACCACACTCTGTTAAGGCCAATGAAATACATTTTGTAATGATAAATTCCTAATCAATATTTTTTTAGGGAAAAGCAATACTTTTATTTGAATCTTTCAGCAAGCTTTGTGGATGTATAATAAAAAAAAATTATTTGAAAAATGATTATATCTATTGCCTTTAAAATAGTTTTAGTACAGTCTAGTTTATTTCCTGTTTCCTGTATGTTAGTACTTTCCATGATATTCACAAAAGCATGATAAAAACATGATAAAAACATGCAATTCATCAGCCTGAAGACACTCCTCCTCTTAACACACTTCCTTGTTAATTTCCTGGATATGGAGCTCTTTTTCATTAGTCTCTCTCTCTCTCCTCTCCCCACTCTCTTTCTATCTGCATTTAATCCTGGCGTGCCTGATCTTATGGGCCCCTGACCTTTCTGATTCTGCTCTGACCCTTTTAATTTTGTTAATATAACTTTTCTGCTCTCGTTCCTACCCTTAACCTTTTTGTTTTTATAGTGTGCTTGTTTTGTTTAATGTGCATTATTTCCCACAATCCCTCCAGTCACAATGATGCACCAGCAAGCTGCGACGTCTCATTACTCCTCAGCTCAAGCGGGGAGCCAGCACTATCAGGGGCAGCAGTCTATGGGGATGCTGGGACAGGGTAACCAAGGCAACAGCATGATGGCTCAGAGACCCATGGGATCCTATCGTCCCTCACAACAAGGTAAGAGATGGGTTCAAGTTCAACCTATGGGCTTTTGGTGCATGTTAAGCCAGCTTGCCAAGCTGTATAACCTAGAAGAAGCATGTTTAGATTAATATGTAACAGAGTTTCTCACAAGGAAAGCTAATCAAAAGCTTATCCTTGCCTGAGGCGGTGGTATTACCACCTAAAATCCAACTGAGGGGTGCGCAGTTGACTTTGCTGATAATGCAAGTACATAGTTTCTCATAAAAATGGCATATAGTTGCGGGACAGGAAATATTAGAGAGCTGAGGTGCAGTAGATGCAGAGCATCTCTTATGGAAATGCAATATACTGCAGTATATTTTAAATATATTGTGACGATAATTTTGATATATTTACAATATACTGCAGTATATTCTTTTTTCATGAGGGATCTGCCTATGTTTACAAGCTTGTGTCTGTATTAAGCAATTCCCCCATGCAGATAGGTCATTTTCAGGGTTTTAGACAAACTACAGTATGACCTAAGTACTGGTAGTATTAAAAACGCTATGGTAAATTTCCAGTTAACGGTAAATGTTTTGCATTGGTTTTGCAGTGGGTGTGTTTATCAGGCAGGATGGCTCTAATTTGAAGATGTGGGAAACATGTCCAGTCTTGCTTGGTACCTCTAATGGCAATACACTTCAGCAGAATAAGAAGACCATTGTGTGGTCTGCTTTTGGTTTTAAGAGTTAAGATTTATTGTTGCTGTCACTTCTGGTCCCGGTCTCTGTAAATCAGCACCTGGCATTTTGTCAGCAGGCACCTAAAAATAGTCCCTAATGTTCTGCTCTGTGTTCAGTATGGACCTGGGCGTCATACAGACCATGCACAGTTGATCTGCTTGTATCTCTGACCCAAGAGGTTTTGGATTGTCTCAGGTGCAAACTTTCTGCTCCCAACACTCAACAGTACTTGAGTCATATGTCACACTTAACCCTCACCTTGACTGACCTGTCAGAGTTACTGGTACCTCTAGGGTTCAGATTATGATGAGAACTCATCGCTCACTTGAACCCCCCCAACTGTGAACCGGGTTTCTTGGTTATCACTATTTGAGATCCTTTGGTTTACAATTATCTTTTCATATTGCATCTGTAAATGCCTACTGGCTTTCCATGTGTTGTTCCGCTATATATAGTGCATGTGTAATCTATTTCTGACAGAATCCCTGTCTACCAATATACTGTATAATAATGGAAGTGAATTGTGCAGTATGTCAGTCACATACTGCAGTATGCTCAGGAAAAGTAAGCATGAGATATCAGCCTGAAGAAATAATTGATTATTTCACCAATTCACTGTTGGATCATTTTGTGTCTGGTGGTTTAACTCTTGGTTAACACCAAATAATATTTTTTGCATGCTTGATTGATTTATCTAAAAATAAATATGTTGGGGAAAGCGGTTTATATTTAGTTCTGAGAAATGTCACAATGATTTGAAGGAAACAAACAACATCTGAAGTTTCTGCACACCATCCCCGAAGATTAGTGTTAATGATCTGACAAATCATAACAACCAAAACGGAAATCGCAATGACAACATGGCTTGACAGTTAAAAGAGGAATAAAATGACACACTCTCTATCTCTCTCAATTTGCACTTGTTTGTGAGTTTTCATATTTCATACTTCATATTTCATTTCATTTTCATACAATTGTATAGATATTACTTGGTATACACTATACATTAATAAAGCATTTAAATTGGGAAAGAATATTTTCCAGTAGCTTACAACTAATATTCTGTGATGTAGGTTTAGTTTTATTTGGTTGGCTGTGGCCATAATAGATATCAAACTTGAATAGATTTAAACCATCATACGATCTCCATTGACCAATGCATAAACTTTACACTCGGGATTTGGAGACCCTGTCCCTGCCCATCTCCTTGTCCACCAGTTAGCAGTCAGCACAAAGGGATATTGGTCAAATCAGCTGATTAACCAACCCTGGTGTCGCCTGTCTTACAGGATCTGCACCGCAGTACATGGGACAAGACGAGTTCTACGGAGAGCAGTATGGACACAGTCAGAGCTCCAGCGAGCCAATTAACCAGCAGTATTACCCTGATGGTAATAAGCAGCCTTCAGCCTAAACACACATCCCACACACCCTAGTGTCATCTCAGCCCATGTTGTTTTAGCACCCCCAAACTCTCATTCTTTTACTACAAGAGGGTTTGTGTAGTCCAAGACCTCTTCAAATTATTTTATTTTCCAAGAATGCCGTGGCTCCAAACATGTCCTCCTTTGACTGTACATTCTGGTGTGCTGAAATTTCAGATCTGGTTTTGCTGTTTCTGCTGTCTTTGCTGCACATAATGTGTGAGGGGTTCAGTTTGTGAATGAAACTCTGACAATGTGCTTTGTACTCCTCCCCTTTCTGTGCGTATGAGACTTATTGCTGCAGACTTATTGCACGAGTATCTCTAAGGGGTTTCTTTCTGTGTATGCCTCCCTACAGGTCATGGGGAGTATTCCTACCAACAATCCTCTTACAATGAGCAGAGCTATGAAAGGTCCTTTGACGAGTCTTCACAGCATTACTATGAAGGAGGTACATGTGTTTGCTCTATTGGCATGGCTACATTGGGCTCAGCTTTAGGTGTATTTAGCTGTATGTAGCCATAAAGTGATTACAGCCAGAGGAAATATTACCTCAGCAAACAACTGACAATATGATTACCGTTTTGCTTTGATGCAGCAATTACATGGCAGTCGTACTTTCCCGTTGACTGACAGGCCTTAATGGGAATGGTGCTTGTGCACTCTGTGTCGACAGGGAATTCGCAATACAGCCAACAGCAGAGCTCCTACCAGCAGGGCTCTAGCCAGCAGCAGCCCTTCAGTCAGCAGCAGTACCCGGCCCAGCAGAACTACAGCGGGCAACAGCAAGCCTATGGTAAGGGCCAGGCCCTGGGCCCTACCATGAAGGGTGATCTTACAGAGATGTTCACAGATAATATCTGAGGTTCATCAGTATGCCTACAGTAAATAGTCTAAAACGGACATCATTTGGTACTATGAATACATTGCTAAAGACATAATGCTAAAAGAGAAATTAAGGCTATTTCACAGATAAAGCTATGTGGAGCTTTGCAAGCTGAATTCCATCAGTGTCAATAAACCTGCTGGCTAGTAGGCTGCATCCTGAATAAAATGTACTGCATGATGTTAGTAATTTACAATAACAGAGAAGAGCAGAACTCTACCACTGTCCGTACAGTACGTGGAAATTGCACAAAAATTGTTTGTATACAAATGATCAACACACCAATATGTATATAGTAGCATATTGTTAAGTATTTTATGCTGTATGGAAAGCTATTGTTTATTTTTTATTTATTAAACCATACAGAAATATCAACAGTCTGCTCCCTTTTAACATACATAATTAGTTTCTCTGTACTGTATAACTCGACATAGCTTGTCTGCTGTCTGTGAAAAGAAGCCAGGACAATGACTTGAGCAAATGCTTTGGAATTTGTTAATGCTGTGGATGTCAAATACCTTGAATAGTTTAAGTATGTTTGTCAGGTTCTTTAGTAACAACCGAGATGAGTCTCAAACGTATTACACTAAGTATATCTATTATCCTTCTCATTGGTCCTTCTGTACTTTGTATTCTTGATGAAACCATGTGTTAGACTTAATTTTGCAAGTCTGCGGGATAGTTAATGGAATGTGAATGTGTCTGCTCTCCCACAGGGCCAGCCCAGGGAGCTTCCTCCCAGTACTCCAGCTACCAGCAGAGTCAGGGCCAGCAGTACAGCTCCTACCGCTCATCACAGGCTGCTGCCAGTGGCCAAACACAGAGGCCCTACACATACGAGCAGGTACACGACATTTTCCTTTCCTAAAGCCTGGTCTCAACACAAAAGTACTCATAACTGATTTAACAAAACAAATATGATAACGGACTTACCAAATCGTTAGTATTTGTGGCCATGTGTCCACAATTTCACCAATTACGAGCCTATTGATTCACCTTGGTCTTTAATTTGATACGTTAAAACATTTTTTACTTCTATTTTTGTAATTGTTTGCAATATATCAAAATGTGGATATTGAACTTTTATTCTTCATGGCAGACATAGCTATTGCTAAAATAATGTGGCTTAAGAGGGTAAATAATCCCTCTAGACATGAAAAACATGCCATTAAGAAAAATGTACAGCTTCTTAAAATTCTGGGATTGCAATTGTGTTTGGAAGGAAAACCAGCATACTCAGGGGGCCCCCAGGACCGAGGTTGAGAATCACTGATGTAGAGAATGACTTGCTGTGTGCTGATCATAGACCGTAGAAAAGGTGCTAATACACATGCACTGCTAAACTTGCCCTTTTTTCCTCTACAGGGTCAGTATGGAAACTACCAGCAATAAGTATCTATATCAATAAGGTAGCCCATATGAAATCCATTGATTCACTGTTTGGCTGCATGAATCTGATTGGCCAAAGAGCCTGTTCAGAGTTGTCTTTTTCTGGTTGTATCCATCTGAAGAGAAAGCCCAAGGGAAATGTTGGCGTACATATTTTCAAGTCTTGTTGTAACAGAGAAATTAATGTGCTAATTTGTCTATGAAGTGATGAGTTTTATCTCATCAAATTCAATCTTTTATTATATCCTGAATTAAAAACTATAAACCATGGAATAAGTGACAGTACTTAAGTAAAAATAAAGATGTGGGAGTTTCATTGAGTTTTAAGTAATCATATGACATCTTATTAGTTCATTATATATTTTCTTATCTTCACTGTTGGTGTTGCTGTAGGTAAAAAATGACAAAAACCCTCAAATTGTGTAATCCATCTAATCCACATTGAATATTATATCACACTTCATTGTTGGTGGCGCTGTTGACTCTTCCGATCTTGTTACATGCATGTGCGTAGCCTTGTGTAGCACCGCTGCGGGTACTAACTCAAGTCAAATGTACCATATGTTGTCACTCGAAAGTAATTATTAGCTGTGTGCCCCTACCACTCATTGGCCTTTTCATCACCCATCACTATCAGTGCACTTGTCTTGCTCATCAGACACCAATTACCCGTGGTTTCTCTCCTACATTATGCTGTCAGTTGTTTGCTTATTCAGTAGCACATATCATGTATATCAAGGTCTGTAAGTGTAAAATCTCTCCAACAAGGGTGCCAGGCATTGATTTGTCTTAGGTGTACTTTTTAATTAGGTGTTTTTTTTTATTTTAGTAAATCACATTATAATGTCGCCACAGAATAAATATGGTATTTAGTTTTTTATTTGCTTTTATACACATTTGAATTAGTTTATTCATATATTTATTTTATTTAATTTGTGAATAGTTTTTGTTTGCTTTTTAAATGATTTATTTTAATATGCTAAAATATCATTGCCCTTTTCTTTACAGTATGACATTATTTTCTAATAATCCTTCATTTGAAATGCTTATTTAAAGAACGTGACTTCAAAATTACCAAAGGAACGTTTTAGAGATCTGTAGGTCTATATACCGGATGTTTTTTGTTGTTGTAAATATCATACCTTTACCTATATCACCAAGTGCAATACGTTCAGTCACAATAATGGATATAGAAATGGCATGTATGTATGATATATGGATACCTATGCTCAAGTATCCTGTTCTGCTTAGAGGGGCACAACGAGCAAATATTACATGGGCTTCTATAGTTTATGTCTGGCTTTATCATGGCTCTGCAGTAGTTTACAGTATAATTTTTACTGGCATATTTACATTTAGACTGTCATATTTAATATGTATTATTTAAAATAAAGTTTGAAGTGACAAAAATACCAGTAGGTATTAATAGAAGTATTTTAGAAAGTAAAGAATGGCAGCGTTCCATTTGTTTTGATAAAAAGAAAATACAAAATAGCAGATCCTCTGGTTTAAAAGTATTCATATTTAGCCAGTGAAACCAGTGAAAGGGTCAGACCACCAGACCATGCTGTTTATCCCCATGTGGGTATGCTTTTTATAGAATGTGTATTTTTCAGACTGATGTGTATTGCCTCTGTGTATGTGCGTGTGTATGTTCATATGACATTTCAGTTGGATATACTTTTACTAAAAGTATTTTGTTTGAAGTATGAAATGTTTTGTTTGTCCTGTGTCCTCGCCGAAAGCATGTACTGTCTGGTGTAAGGGAGTGTACAGGTGAGAGCTTAGTTGTGTGGTAGATGTTTAAAACAAAAGTTTCACAAACACATTTGCCTTATTGTTTCTATGACGCTGTACAATATGAAGTTTTTTGTGATTGTTTTGTATAAATGAAAGTAGCATAACCACCAGTATTTCAGAAACTGGTTTATTGTATATGAATCATATCAGCTGTGATAACGACTGTAATAATGCCATAATAATGCAAAACAGGTGCTGGAATGACGTTAACCACAAAGGAGACAGCACAATTCATTACCATTTTAATGTTATAAAAGGAGTTTGAAATAGCATTGATGTACTTGGCTGTTAGACAGCTTCATTATGTTACACAACTGTTCTGTGACAATCGTAGACTTCTTTCTCTACACTACATTGTGTCAATTTGAATGTATTTGGTTCCTGTGAATTGGGTATATTATCTGTATTCTGTTTAAAATGTGGTTATGGTGTAAAAACAATCACTAAACCATTTGATGATGATGGTGTGTGTGTGTGTGTGTGTGTGTGTGTGTGTGTGTGTGTGTGTGTGTGTGTGTGTGTGTGTGTGTGTGTGTGTGTGTGTGTGTGTGTGTGTGATAAAGAGGGAAAGAGTAGTGACTGCTGTAAATCATTGACCAAATATGTTTCATTTGCAAGTAAATTGTACTGCATTGCTTGTTCTATATTGGTTTGTTTTTGTTTGTTACTGTTTAGTATGAAAAATAAACTTTCACCTTTTATGTGTGACTTCATATGTGCAACTAGCCCAAATTTGATATAAAAATGAAATTTTGTACTGCACTCACAGGAAGACTTGTGTCCACACTTACAAATGTCATGGCTTGGCATTCAGGCCTAAGACAGACAAGACAGCAGCAAAGCCACCTATCTCACTAAAAGGACGAATAAAGCAGATGGAGGATGGAGAGTGCAATATATGAGCGACGCATATAAAATGCACATAGCAAGTTCGGTCAGGAAACTCTTGCTGCAGCCGACCAATGGTTAGCCTCAGCAACCACATGTTCTAATACTCAACCAATCACATGCACACATCACTCATGGAGTGCCCTTTTTAAAACAGAGTCAGGCATCCCTGTACTGCTCATTGCCTGCGCTGCTCTTGTATGTTCTACTGCTGCTCTCAAAATTACTGCTCACTCTCAACCACCCCAGCTTCTACCTCTTTGGATTGGCTTCTATGTACTGAGGGAGTTTTGGTATGTCTCCTGTTTAGTAGGGGATATGTGTCATGCACACTTTTCAAAAAGTACGCAAACATTTTGGTCGCATAAATATGACGTAATGCTTTGTTTTAAAAAATTAGGCGCAGCTTCGCTGACGTTTTCCTTCAACTACAACAAAAACAACATGGGTGTGTCCCAATAGTCGGAAAATGCACCCTCCCTTCCTCCACTACCACCTCCTATACTCCGTGCCCCGGATACAGATCTTTGTGTTTTAATCTAATGTCGCTGATTAATGGTTACATATTAATGAATGTCTCGACGCAAACCGCAATGTCAGGTACATTGTATACTGTACATGCAAATACTTGTACTCGAAACGTTCAGACAGTTTTGCATACTTCTGGGTAAGAGAGGAGTGGTAGTGGGGGAGTGGAAAAAGGGAGGTGGGGAGTGAAGAATATTGGGACGCAGACGCACCCTCTGTGACATGGCCGCGCAAGGGTGGGACATCTTACGACGCTTCCACAAAAATATATGGAAAAAAATGGAAAATAGTATGGTGGATATTTTTCATGTACTGCACGTTGCATGCTAAACAGCACACTTCTGCCAGTGCAATGTACGCTATCTATGTACACAGATACGCAGTAGATAGGGCTCTGATTCGGACACAGCCCTGGACAGCATCACTACATCCTTACATACTATTTTGGGGGTAAGTAAAACAATGGCCATGTCCGAATACGACCCCTACACCCTTTTGAGGGCGCATATTTGAGTCCACTTTGACAAAAAGCTTTTGAGTGGGCAACTTTTTCTCATAAATGGGGGCACTTAAAATACCAGGATGAACCCCTTATTTCCAGGGTTTTGCTGAGGGAATTCAGGAGCACTCATCCAACATCTGCAGAACGGTGCACTCATCCGACAATTTCAGTAAGTAACCCGGAAGTAAAAGCGTAAAAGACATAGATAGTATAGGTTAATATTACAAAATACTCTTTTATTTTTGTTAATTCTATCTTCGTTCATAATCTACACTTTGTAACAATCGTCATATGTTAACTGATTGATATTCTCAATAAAAATAAATATTACGAACTACTTCCTCACTAGTTTGGAAAGAGTTATGCGACATTGCTTTCGCACACTGCTTGCAAAGTGTGGGGACAGGGCACATAGGGACAGGGGTCTGAGTGGACAGGGAACAGAGGTCGCATTCGGTCATGGCCAATATACAGGTGCAGCTCAAAAAATTAGAATATCGTGAAAAAGTTCAATATTTTTTGTCACTCATTTCAGAAAGTGAAACTCATATATTATATAGATTCATTACACATAGAGTGAAATATTTCAAACCTTTATTTCTTGTAATTTTGATCATTATGGCTTACAGCTAATGAAAACCCAAATTCAGTGTCTCAGAAAATTAGAATATTTTGCATATTAACATATTTTTAAAGTATCATATTTAATATTTGGTCGCATATCCTTTGCATGCTGTTACTTCCTGAAGTCTGTGACCAATCAACATCAAAAGACTCTCGATATCTTATTTTCAGGTACTGTTACAAGCGATACTATAACCTCTCTGCATTTGAACTGATCTCTATGAGAATTGGGGGGTAAGACTAGATTCAGCTGTAAATTATGCTGGTACAGTATGGAACACATGACTGGCGAAATGGCTGTACGTCATCAAGGGTCTAAGGTATTGTAGCGACCCGGAAGCTGGGTCGCGGCAATGCATACTTGTGGGCGCAATGCGCCAAGGGAAATCGCGGGTGTTAGCGATTTCCTTTAATAATTAATGGTTAAATGTACAGTTTTACCCAATGTTGTTTATCGTTATAGTTGTTATAGTCATAGTTGTTGTCCATCCTTATAATTCTGTGTTAATCCACTGTAGTTACTGTACTGTACTGTAGTTTGTGATGAATGAATGCGAACACCGTGAATGAATGTGTGTGTGATAAACGTGTACCCCCGCCCTTAGCGGGTATTGAATTTGAGTTCCTTCGTGCTTTGTTTTACGAAATAAACACGTGACCTGGAGTCGTGCGGTGTATGGGGCACAGGTTACGATGCAGCTGAGAACTTGTGTGGACCTTCCATTCTTGCTTGCACGCTCGCCACATTGGTGTCAGAGTGGGATGACGCAGAGAATGGAAAGAGAGATCCGCGAACTGGAAGAAGCTCTACAGCTGATCCAGGGGCGCCAGTCACGGCTCCACTGCCCCCTAGCGACCAGGAGGACGAATGGCGACACCACTCCACAGTCCGCCGCTGATGATGAGCGGCTACCCCACGCTGCTGGAGATCGCCACCTAGGGGTCGGAGACAGTGCAGAAAGTCCAAAGGCTCTTTTGAGAGCTGGTAAGATCGCCGCTGGAGATCGCCACCTAGGGGCTGGAGACAGTGCAGAAATCCCAAAGGCTCTTTTGAGAGCTGGTAAGATCGCCGCTGGAGATCGCCACCTAGGGGCTGGAGGCAGTGCAGAAATTCCAAAGGCTCTTTTGAGAGCTGGTAAGGTAGACCTGCCGCCTACTGCTGCACAGCGCCCCCTAGCAGCCCGGAGGACCACAGATGCTGCCAACGCCGAACTACAGCAACCCCTCGCCACAGCACCCCGAACGCCAGCCAAGCTGCCCAAATTCGGCGGACTAACGCCGCTGGAGCCATACCTGTCCCAGGTCCAGCTAGCAGCATGGCACAACGGCTGGAGCAGCGAGGAGGCTGCCACACACCTAGCCCTGGCTCTGGAGGGTAAAGCAATACAGGTGTTGCTCGACCTCGGGCCCGTGGAACAGCGCGACTACCACACCCTGACCACCACCTTGGAGAGACCAGAGCCGAGAGGAACTGGCCAGCCGCCGCCGACAAGAGGGAGAGAGCCTGGGCACCTTCGCCGCCGACGTACAGCTGCACGCTCAACGGGGCTACCCGCAGTTCCACGCGACGGCTCAAGAAGAGCTAGCCCTCCACGCCTTCCTACAAGCACTCACGCCAGAGCGACTGCGCCAGCACGTCCGCCTCACCACGCCCCGCACGCTCAGCGAGGCACTTCAGGAAGCCGAACGAGCCGAGGCGATACTCGCCACTCGGGCCGACCCGCAGAGAACCTCCTCCCCGGGGCCACGCATCAGGCTGGCCGACCACGATGAGGAGGACGACACAGCAGAGGTCCGCCGAGCCCGATCACCACCCCCACGGTCTACAAACTGGCCCTCAGCGGCTCGGCGACGGCAACCAGGGCTGACCAACCGCTGCTACCGCTGCGACGAGCCGGGGCACATCGCTTGTGACTGCCCGGCCCCAGCACCAAAGGTGAGGGGACCGCCACTCCAGCCTTCAGCCCCTCTCTACGGCCGATGCACGCCCGTAGGCCGCCTAGGCTACACCCAAGGGCTGTATCTGAACTGCCAGCTCGACGGCCACACCTGCCGGGCCCTAGTGGACACGGGGTCCACCATCTCCCTGGTACGGCCGGGGCTCCTTCCGGGTACCACCGGACCACTCCCCACAGCATGGTCACCAACCAACACCCGGCTGACAACGGTGACGGGAGAGACGTCGGCCATGAAAGGGAAGAAGTCGCTGCAGATCCGCGTTGGCGAACAAGGGCTCGTCCATGAGTTCTGGCTCGCCAGCATCCAGGAGCCCTGCATCATTGGCCTGGACCTGTTGAAACGTTGGGGCGCGCGTGTTGACGTGTCAGGGGCAGCCATCACCCTCGGCACCGAAACCATAGCACTCCAGCACCATCGTGAGGGGAAGAAGACCCGACGGGGCCCTCACCAGGCCGCAGCTGCTCAGCACGTCCCAAGACCGGGTGCCTCACTGCCACCGCTGCCCCGACCTCAGCCTGAACGGGCCGCCATCGCAACCAGCCCACCGGTCGCCAGTCAGCCTGCCCCCGGTCCCGCCGCCAAGACGTCTGAGGCCACCAGTGAGCTGTGGCACCGCAGCAGCGAGGGGCTCGACCTCCAGCAACGCCGCCAGCTGAAGCGCCTGCTTGACGACTACGCCGACATCTTCGCCGCCCGTGACGAGGACTGCCGTCAGACCGGTCTGGTCCAGCACGACATAGAGACTGGATCTGCCCAGCCCATCCGGCTGCGGCCACACCGCCTGGCACTCACAAAACGACAGGCAGCAGAGGACAAGATCAAAGAGATGGCAGCTGCAGGAGTGATCGAGCCCTCTGACAGCCCCTGGGCGGCCCCAGCCGTCTTGGTGGGGAAAAAGGACGGCGACTGGAGGTTCTGCGTTGACTACCGCCGCCTCAACGCTGTCACAAAGAAAGACTCCTACCCGCTTCCCCGCATCGACGACGCTCTCGACCACATCGCGGGGTCCAGCTGGTTCAGCTCTCTCGACCTACGCAGCGGCTACTGGCAGGTGAAGCTGGCCCCCGACGCAAAGCCAAAGACTGCCTTCACGATTGGGCAGGGGCTGTGGCAGTTCCGGGTCATGCCCTTCGGGCTCTGCAACGCGCCGGCCACCTTCGAGCGCCTGATGGAGCGGGTACTGGCAGCCATTCCCCGGAGTCGCTGTATCGTTTACCTGGACGACCTGCTGGTGCATGGCAACGCCTTCGACCTAGCCCTGGCCAACCTGCAGGAAGTCTTCGCGACTATCCGTCGGGCCGAGCTGCGACTAAACCCCAAGAAGTGCCACCTGCTGCGGAGAGAGACGGCCTTCCTGGGTCACGTGGTCAGTGCCCAGGGCGTTGCTACCGACCCTGCTAAGGTGGCTGCCGTCAGAGACTGGCCAACCCCTGCTACTATCAACGAGCTGCGGAGTTTCCTGGGCCTGGCCTCCTACTACCGTCGTTTCGTCCAGGGTTTTGCCACTACCGCCAGCCCGCTCCATCGCCTCACCGACAAAGGGCGGCCGTTCAATTGGGACGATGCCTGTGCCACAGCCTTCGCCAAGCTCAGGGCAGCCCTTGTAGAAGCTCCGGTGCTGGCCTACCCCGACGTCCAAAGAACCTTCATCGTGGACACCGATGCCAGCAATGTGGGGGTCGGGGCAGTCCTCTCTCAGCCAGGAGAGGAGGGAGAACGTGCCGTGGCGTACTTCAGCCGCGCCTTGAGTCGGGCCGAGAGGAACTACTGTGTGACTCGGCGCGAGCTGTTGGCAGTAGTCCTGGCCCTTCGCCACTTCTGGCCTTACCTGCACGGGAGCCGGTTCCTCGTCCGCACGGACCATGCCTCGCTCACCTGGCTGTTAAATTTCAAAAACCCAGAAGGCCAGGTGGCCCGCTGGCTGGAGGCCCTCCAAGGGTACGACTTCGACATCCAGCACCGAGCGGGGCGACATCATGGCAATGCCGACGCTCTCTCGCGGCGTCCCTGTGCGGCAATGGAATGTCGCTACTGCCGGCGACAGGAGGAACACGACCAGCCGGCGTTCACAGTGGCAGCCGTGCAAGCGACCAGTCCGGAAGACGGGTGGCTCCAGTTAACCCCGTCACAGCTGCAACAACAGCAGGAGGCTGACAACACCGTGGTCAAGGTGAGAGGCTGGCTGGAGGCGGGGCGACGTCCGGAGTGGGCGTCTGACAGTTTCTCCAGGACTTCCCCCGGCCCCTGCCAGTGACTCCGCAGTTTGGGGGAGACCCCCTTCTTGCGGACGGGACAGTAGATCCAAACCTGATCCTTAGGCGAAAATGCCTGTCCACGACACCGGGTATCGTACGCCCGTTTCTGCCGCACCCCAGAATTAGCCTGCGCCTGGCGGGTGTAGTCGTGGACCACCCGGAGACGGTCCCGTAGTCGGCGGAAGTACTCCATCTCCTTTCCCCCAGCGATCTCCGGCTCGGGCGGGGCCCCGAACACCAAGTCCACTGGTGTCCGGAGCTCCCGCCCGAACATGAGAGCAGCAGGGGTGCACTGGCTGGACTCCTGCACGGCAGTGCGGTAGGACCACAGGACCAGGGGCAGGTGGCGGTCCCAGTCTCGTTGGTGCTGGCTGGTGAGGATGGCTAGTTGGGTGGTCAGGGTGCGGTTGAACGTCTGTGGATGGAGCGGTGTCGTCCTGGTTTTACTCACCCCCAGCCGCCGGCAGACCTCGCCGAACACCTGTGCCTCAAAGTTCCGCCCTTGGTCGCTGTGTAGTTCGGTGGGGACCCCAAAGCGGGCAAACATTTCCTCTACCAGCCTCTCCGCAGTGGTGGCTGCACTCTGGTCTGGCACCGCGTACGCCTCAGGCCATTTGGTGAAATAGTCCATGGCCACGAGGACGTAGCGGTTGCCGGAGTCAGTCACGGGAAAGGGCCCGAGGATGTCCACCCCCACTCGTTCCATTGGGGCCCCCACCAGATACTGCTGCAGTGGGGCGTGGGAGCGTTGGGTCGGCCCCTTCCGGGCGGTGCAGGAATCGCAGCAGTGAACATGCAGTTCGACGTCCCGCCGACAGCCAGGCCAGTAAAACCGCTCCCGGAGACGGTGCAGGGTTTTGGAATTCCCGTAGTGCCCCGTCCCCACCGACCCATGGACGAGTTGGAGCACCTGGGAACGGAGCACCCGGGGCACCAGCAGTTGGAGGAGGTTGCAGTACAGTACAGTAACTACAGTGGATTAACACAGAATTATAAGGATGGACAACAACTATGACTATAACAACTATAACGATAAACAACATTGGGTAAAACTGTACATTTAACCATTAATTATTAAAGGAAATCGCTAACACCCGCGATTTCCCTTGGCGCATTGCGCCCACAAGTATGCATTGCCGCGACCCAGCTTCCGGGTCGCTACATAGCCCCCTTCTAAGGGGTCAGTTGTCCCCAACGACCCCATCACCCAACACAAAGTCCCGGTAACGTGCCGGTGGTCGCCGTTGACGGCCCGGCCGCCTGGAGGGCGCATGAATTGTCAATGTTGGGGAACCACCCGGCTCCGTACGGGCAGTGTCCGGACTGGCCCCCCCCTCCTCAACAGGCGGGTGATACGCAGCTCGTTGCCGGGTGCGTATGCCCGGTCGGGGCCGCCTGGTGGTGCTCCACCGGGACAGGCTGGCACCCTACCGACCTCTCACACCGCCTGTTCCTCTCACCCCGCCTGTTGTGCTCGCCCCGCCTGTTGTGCTCGCACCGCCTGTTGAGGAGGGGGGGGCCAGTCCGGACACTGCCCGTACGGAGCCGGGTGGTTCCCCAACATTGACAATTCATGCGCCCTCCAGGCGGCCGGGCCGTCAACGGCGACCACCGGCACGTTACCGGGACTTTGTGTTGGGTGATGGGGTCGTTGGGGACAACTGACCCCTTAGAAGGGGGCTATGTAGCGACCCGGAAGCTGGGTCGCGGCAATGCATACTTGTGGGCGCAATGCGCCAAGGGAAATCGCGGGTGTTAGCGATTTCCTTTAATAATTAATGGTTAAATGTACAGTTTTACCCAATGTTGTTTATCGTTATAGTTGTTATAGTCATAGTTGTTGTCCATCCTTATAATTCTGTGTTAATCCACTGTAGTTACTGTACTGTACTGTAGTTTGTGATGAATGAATGCGAACACCGTGAATGAATGTGTGTGTGATAAACGTGTACCCCCGCCCTTAGCGGGTATTGAATTTGAGTTCCTTCGTGCTTTGTTTTACGAAATAAACACGTGACCTGGAGTCGTGCGGTGTATGGGGCACAGGTTACGAAGCAGCTGAGAACTTGTGTGGACCTTCCATTCTTGCTTGCACGCTCGCCACAGTATCAAACGAGCCGCAAACCATCACTCTGCGGCCAGATATGGAGTAGATATGGATGGATCCCTTTAAGGGTTGTTTCTCCTGACTTTTTTCCCCATAGAGTTCTATAAGAAAATGAGTCAAGAGAAATAACCCTTGCAGTGATCCATCCACATCTACTCCTTATCTGGCAACAGAGTGATGGTTTAGGGCTTGTTCGATAGCTCAGACCCTTGATGACTTACAGCCATTTAGCCAGCCATGTGTTCCATACTGTACCAGTGTAATTTACAGCTGAATCTAGTCTCACCCCCAAATTCCCATAGAGATCAGTTCAAATGCAGAGAAGTTATAGTATCGCTTGTAACAGTACCTGAAAATAAGATATCGAGAGTCTTTTGATGTTGATTGGTCACGGACTTCAGGAAGTAACAGCATGCAAAGGATATGCGACCAAATATTAAATATGATACTTTAAAAATATGTTAAAGCAAAATATTCTAATTTTCTGAGACACTGAATTTTGGGTTGCATTAGCTGTAAGCCATAATCATCAAAATTACAAGAAATAAAGGCTTGAAATATTTCACTCTATGTGTGATGAATCTATATAATATATGAGTTTCACTTTCTGAAATGAGTGACAAAAAATATTGAACTTTTTCACGATATTCAAATTTTTTGAGCTGCACCTGTATATATTTTTTTCAAAATGGGTGAACTATCCCTTTAAGCGCAAGTGCTACTCTGTCCCAACGGCGGAGGGCACTAATACGCCTTGTTGTTCAAAATACCGGAAATTTCATTAGAAGAAGAAACGTGAATGTGAATATGCGGTACATAAATGGTAGATATTATTTATAGCTATACATTTGAAAAGTATAAGTAGATATATTGGTGTATATGTATAGAGACTTGATTACGTAGTTAGCTTCCTCGTATGCACGTTGAAATTATCTAGATATTATCACTGACTAAGAACAGTTGCCAGCATGTTTCACGCAAACCCCATGAGCTATGACTAGCACAGGCTGTTAGTGTGATAACCAATATTGTGCTGTATTAACATACAGCCTATAACAGTTAGTTAACGAGAAAGCTATGCATGTAGCTACTAGCTCTCCAAATGGCAAATGTGCTGTTTGTGTGACAGGACGCGGGGAGAGCGTTCGTTTCTGACAATTCAGCAAGCTGTAGTGTAACTTAACTAGCTACCTAGTAGTAGCCTACCTAGCTAATTTAGCTTGCCTGTCAGTGCCAACATTGCTTTTCCCGGCAAGCTGGCTAAATCGTGGCAGTTCGTTGCTATAACGATAACATTACTGTCTTTGGAACGTCAGGTTATTCTACAGCAATATAGCTAAGCGAATAATGACCTTGCAACTTTACATAAGTTACCTCTCTTGGTGCTACCACTGCCAAACTTAGTTAAATCACTAAGTTACTCACTTGACATAAATTCCTCATTTGTCCTTGTGTTACAGTTACTCTAATTTACTAGTCCACGATGTTGAACCCACCGAGCCTTGTACGAAGATGGCTTGTACAAGGAATGAAGCGGATATTGTGGCCCGTGGCAGACAGGAGACGAATACACGTCAAGTTATTTGTGTCAGACATTCGCCAGGCGCAGTGGACAGTCTTAGGAGTTGGGACCTATTTCTCCACAAATTGCTCGCTCTGCGCCAAGACTCGGGGAATTCAGAAGAAGAGAGACCTTTCAGAGAAGAAATTGGTAAGGATAGTCATGCAGCAAATCTCGCTGCATTCAGTCCAGTCAATAAGTATTTGGACAGCGACACGATTTCTTGTTGTTTTGGCTCTGTACTCCAGCACATTGGATTTGAAATTAAACACTGAATAAGTACAGCCTTAATCTGATCATATTTCCATCCATATCTGGTGAACCGTGTAGGAATTGCAGCCCTTGTACATAGTTCCCCCATTATAGGGGATCGCAAGTAAAAGTACTGTTCCTCTTGCCTTTCTCCCTCAGACTCGCTACTTTGTTGATCACCGCACTGTGAAGCTGGTGGCTGGCACTGGTGGCAAGGGTGCCTGTACTTTCCACAGTGAACCCAGGAAAGAATGGGGAGGGCCAGATGGGGGAAATGGAGGTGATGGAGGAAACGTTGTTATAAAAGGTACTTTATACATTATATCAGTATGTACTGCAGCTGACAATGTTTCATTTAAGCTAGTTGATTATTGTTATAATTGAAAAGAACTAAAAACAAAAAAAACATGTGCAAGCAGTGATTTAATTGGTCAAGCAAAAACAAACAATTCTGTTTGAATGTCTGTATTATGAACAATCGAAGTATAACACTGCATATGCACTATTACGCTTTGCCATTTATTCGTACGTTATGTAATGTAAAATAATTTTTTTGACAACTTATATATTTTTGAGCAGTCACTGTTCATAGCTTATATCATTTCACCTCACAATTCTGAATGAAAAAAAAACTTGAAAGTCTATCCAAAGATGTGTGTTGTGATGAGATCAAAATGTCAGGAATAAAATTGCAGTGTCCTATGTGTGCTCAAGGGGCTCTATTAGATGTGGCTTTGGTCTCAATTTGCCAAATTTAATATACATTTGAAAAACCATCTGGATTTTATAGGACATTTCAAAAGTCGTGAGCAGAGAAAATTAAACTATGACAATTGAGCGTCTTGGTGCTTGGCCCTGTAACAAAGTTGGGAAAAGGTTGGAGTAGAGGCTGTAGAGTCTGACAATTAGATGCTAAACCACACATTTTACACAGGACACAATTTCCTTTTGCACATGCTTTCTGTGCCACCTCATATTTTCAGTCGACCAGCAAGTGAAATCGCTGTCATTACTCGTCCCAGTTTATTGCGGGGAAGATGGAGAACGGGGAGGCAGCAAAAACTGCTACGGCCGCAATGCAACCACTACCTACATCCGAGTGAGTGTCCATATTTCCCTCTGTGGCCCTCTAAGCATTTTAAAGTCGTCAGGCGCTGGAATCACAGCAAGGCCTATGTTTCGTGTAATGCACCGCAGGTACCTGTTGGTACAGTCCTTAAGGAGAATGGGAAAACTGTTGCCGAGCTGTCCCGTCACAACCAGGAGTATGTCGCAGTGTACGGTGGAGTTGGGGGCAAGGGCAACCGTTTTTTCCTCTCCAATGAGAACCGTGCGCCAACGCAGACCACCCACGCAGAAGAAGGCCAGCAGCGGATTTTACACCTGGAGCTACGTACCATGGCGCATGCTGGACTGGTGAGAGACGGGAGCAGCCTGTTAGCGATACTTTCTTAGAGTGGATACAGACCTGCCTCTGGGTAGCCATGTGCAGTATGTGTAACTGTGGTGTATTGGTACATATAATCTGGTTTGGATATCAGAAAGAAAGCTGCTTATAGAGTGTAGTACATACATTTAATGTCGGAGCAAACGTAGATGTTTTTTTATATGCTAATTTAGTTATGCCTTTGTCGCTCTACAGGTTGGATTTCCAAATGCAGGAAAATCTTCGCTATTAAGAGCCATTTCAAATGCGAAACCAGCTGTGGCGGCTTATCCCTTCACCACACTTAACCCCCATGTCGGCGTTGTGCAATACCAGGACCATGTGCAAGTGGCAGGTGTGAGAGTAAAGGCATCGATGTGGAAGAAATGCCAATAGTCTAAATGTCAATCAATTTGTTGCTTTAACATTAAATTAAAAAATGAAAGTTATTTTTAATCTCTGCTCGACAAGTTATGAAACCTGTTAGCTAGCTGGTCCCTCATTTTATTTAAAGCCGAGCAGGATATGTTCTAAACGAGTGGCCATTGTGGTTTTAGCTCTTCTTGCTATTTTTACTCTCACTAACCTGTGTGTCTCCATGGTGACAGTGGCCGATATCCCGGGGATCATCAGGGGAGCGCACATGAACCGTGGTCTGGGGATCTCCTTCCTGCAGCATATTGAGCGCTGTCGCTTCCTGCTGTTTGTCCTGGACCTGTCAGTCCCACAGCCCTGGACCCAGCTGCAGGACCTGCGCTTTGAGCTGGAGCAGTACCAGCCTGAGCTGTCCCGGAGGCCGCAGGCCATCGTGGCCAACAAGATGGACCTCCCAGAGGCCCGGGAAAACCTGGCCGCCCTCAAGGGTCACGTGACCCAGCAGGTCATCCCAATATCAGCGCTCACTGGGCAGAACGTGGAGGAGCTCATCCTCTACCTGCGGCAGTTGTATGACGGACACCTACAAGCAGAGGAGGTAGTGGGGATCGGACCTTCAAAAGGGTAGCTGTGAGAGGAGAAGGAACTACCTGCTCATTTGGACTCATCCCTCCTGCTTGGGGCTATGTAGTAATCTTTTTAAAAAGTGTAAAAAAATAAATCTATTACTTAATGAAAATGATACATTATTTGTGAAACTGAAACACATTTATTTTTTGGAATAGATAATTTTTGTACAAATCTTGTGTATTTGTGCATAGTCATTTGGTCAGTCATAATGTGTATGCTCGTGTGTTTATGTATGAATAAATGTGTATATTGTGTAGGTGTGTAGTACAGAGTGCTGTTTATTGTATATGATATTTACAGTATGTATGTGCCAGTATTGAAATCACATACATTTGTCCTTTACAAAATGTTCTGCTGGAGGATGGTGTGATATGCATATCGTGGCTTCAGAAATTATTCATACCCCATTGATTATTTCTCATTTTCCTGTGTTGCAAAGTCAAATTACAGTACAGTGCTCTCCACTATTATTGGCACCCCTGGTAAGGATGAATAAAAAGGGTTGTAAAAAATTCACTGTTTGGATTTAGCTTAATGTCACACTGAAAAAATTAGAAAAAAGCTTGGTGTGGCTGCCATATTTCATCCTGGCATTTTGGGGATTCTCCCCTTGAAGCAAGGGAAGGGAACGACGGAAGAAAGGATACATTTCGGATCCGAATGGCATTCACACCAAGTGTGATTCGGATCCAATTTAAGAAAGGGGAGGGAGTAATTATTTTTCCTCGCTCCCTCGTTTATCCTCCCTTCCATCAAGGGTATAAAGTGCAAGCTTCCAGCAAGAATGGGAAAAGTGGGCGGTCACCACGGAACTACGTGGCGGTCACATTTCAAGTCTATGGTGTTGCACTTCCGAAATGTTACGAGGGCGGTTCGGTTCCGTTTTTGTTTGTTTCTCATCAATCCTCCCTTGCAAAGCACCTTTTAAGTTTGCTTGCTGCACATAGAAAATTGCGTCACAAGATAGCTCCCTCGAGGGAAGACAGCAAGGGAAGGGAGCGTGTTAAATTGGATTCGAATGCAGCCCAGGCCTCACCTCAAGTTACACTGCTCTTTAGCAGAGTATCTTTCTTAAAGGGATAGTTCTCTTTTTTTTTACTGTTATGACTATCACAATGGCCACCTGGTCTGAAAGGGTTACACGATTAACGTGGGCTGCCTGCAATCACAGATATTTACACCCACTTTCTTTCTGACAGGTCCATCAGACGAACCACGAGTTGTATGCCACCTTGTGTTGTCATGCGGGAATCGAGTCAGATGACAAAAGAGCGGCACGCAGTCACTGCTGGGCAAAAAGGCATCAGTGCAGCAGAAACTAGTGCAGTCAGTAGAGCTCTCTTAAAGGCGTCCGGTCATGTCTCATCCGTGGCTCTGTCTCGCATTGCTAATCTAGGATAGAACTGCTGCTCTCAGCACCAAGCCTAGCCAGTTACAGTAAGTGGAGAGGGCGGGATGCTTACAGAGGTTGTGTCCTGTTAACTCAGTGGTAATGTCACGATGCATGATGGTGCGTGTGTATTAAATTGAAGGTGAAAACTGATGGGAGTGATGGTAGTGGCACTGAGATAAATGGCATTTTTAATGCTTTCTTTTGTGCCTCTGCTCTGGAGGAGGGAGACAACGACCTGGCAGTGCACTGCAATGTAAAAATCTTAATGTGAGATGACTTTTACTCTGCAATGCGGTGGGCCTTTGAAGGAGGTGACTTCACATAAATAGAAGGCTGTGGACACGTATTGTGTTATCTGAAATCATTAATTTTTTTGTTTACTTGCTAAGAGTGTAACCAGACTGGTGCTTACATGTAATATTGTATATTGATGTCAAAATGAAAATAGATATAGATGTTCACCAGCAGCAGTATGTAGGGGTAGCACCAGCAACGGTGGAATTTAAGTGAAACGGCATGCTGAGTGATGGCAGCTCCCACAGCGGAGTCTAACCTGTGTCTGATATACTCTGTCCCCCAGGCGGTCATATAATGGAAATGGATGTTGAGTGTAAGAAACATACTCTGGCTCTATGGAACTATTTGTGTCTTCACCAGCCACTTGAAAAGGTGAGACCTCTTATATTGTGTGTTTGTGCGTGTTGTTATGACTTGTCCGATCTGTTACTTATAGTAGTGCCTTTACTGAACCAAAGAGAAATGCATTGTTAACATTGGCTAACTCCTGATAAATACTCTTCTGCTCAGAGTGATGTTATAATTGGCCTGGGCTGTCATGACCGGCGTGTAGCAGAGAGAGCAGCCACACTCTTCCTGGAGGGCTGGGCCCCCTGGCTGCTCTTTACAGGTGACCTGGGCTACCAGACTAAAGGTGAGGCCCACGGGATGACGCAAAGCCCTCACATCACAGCATTATCCTCCAAACTTTATCACCAGTCAGTGTCTTTCCATCCAATGTCTCTCAGGTGTCCTGGAGCACCCGGAAGCTCAGGTGTTTCTGGAAATTGCACTGGATATGGGGGTTCCTAGGGAGAGGATCCTGCTAGAGATGAAGGCCACCAACACTGGAGAAAACATCCTCTTTTCTTACCAGGTCCTTAAGGACAACCATCTTCCAGGTGTCTACTGCAGTCAAAGGGGGAGGATAAGTGAATGCATCTTTTCGTTGACACTAAAGTTGTTAGAAGTTTAATTGACACAGTGTTATACTCCTGTCAGATCAGATGTATTCTATAGAGTAACTATACAGCATTGTCCTTCTGTTCTTCTGCCTTTTTGCATTTGTACTGCTTATTTTAATTTAAGATAAATATTTAAAATATTCAGGAGATACGAGGCTTTCTTGAGCACAGTGCCAAAATTGTAGCCTATGCCATATCATTAGTCTGCCACCAGAGGGATTAGTGAACCATGAAACGGTGTTATTCACTGATTTAGAGGATGCATCCTATGGTGTTCTCCTTTGTACATACTTGAGGAATAAAATCTCTGTGTTTGAGGATGTCTTGCAAATATTAAGATGGATTTTGCGCTGCATAACATTTTTCATATTTCACATAACGGCAAAAAAAATAAATAATGTTGCAACGTGGGTGAACGTGTCTCAGTTGACAGGGTGATTCTAGTCCAGCAGCCTTTCATGGAGCGGCGTGTGTTGGCCACCTTCTTGTGCCAGTGGCCCGGAGATCAGGCGAACACCCACGCCATCGTCACCTCCCCCTGCATTGACCTTGCCCAATACACCCACCCCACGGGTGGTACGGCCCGTGACTTCATTGGATGCATGCTAGGTAGGTATTCCACACTGGGCAGTTCAGCCCCAACATCTCTCCCCAGCATTCTCAGCCGCTCTTTTTAAAAAAAAAAAACTTCTGTGAAAGTTTGTTTACTTGATGGACTGTACAATTTGTTTCTGTATTTCTACAATAATCAAGATTATATTGCACCGGTTGCAAAACGATCCGTCACACACACACACACACACACATGGCTGTGATTTAATTTGCCTTTCAGATGTCTTCAAGAGAATCCTAGACTATCCGACGAAAGGCTTCCAGGTTGAGCAGGAAATCTCACTTGAGGCGCGCACGGCTTATCATTGGTTCTTGAATGCTGGATACAGTCCTCAAAAAAGTGCAACGTCACATTTTAAATAAAATCCATCTGCACTCTAGAGAACCTTTTTATTTGTTGTTAAGAATATTTTCCCAAGGCTGGGTTCATGAGTAAAATAGTCTTAACTCTGAATTGTTTCTTTTTTTTTTCAAGTGGTGTTAATTCATTGTTAATTGAAAATGATTCCCTTGCTGTAATTCCCATTTCAGATTATTTGCCTTTGTAGTTACCTTAGCATTATGTAAAATTCATGCAAAACATAAAAGTAATCATTTACCCTAAAAGGGGTTATTTTTAATTTTACTGTGTTAAGGTAGCCACAGGTTTTCAAACCTGTCAAGGCCAGGCTTGACACGGCTCTTTGAGCCCATCAAAGATAACACCACACAAAGTGAACCTGAGGAGGGTTGTCCAGCTTCTCCAGAGTCACTTTCTGAAGATGAAGCTAGCTGTGGTTGAGATAAATAATTAGCTTGATCATATTTTAAAATATGTACAAGGAATAATTTCATCTTTTGACTAAAATAAGGTTAAATAAGGCCTATCTAATTTGCTGTCTTCGATGGAAGGAAATTACTAAAATTATCTGAAATAATCACTTGTGATTGGAACTACTCACCCCCTCTGCTCAGTAAGTAGACAATGTTACCAGCAACATTTTCATCTTTACTGTGTTTCGACTCATGGTTCTGTATTGTGAACTCAAAACACCCTCTGGTTGCCAGGTGCAACCAAACTGATTTCCAGGTAGACGTAGGCGGATTTCCAAGCGCGCACTGTACGGGTTGCCAGATGGACACAATGTTGGACCACAGGTTGATATTGTGTGAGTTGCCAGAGGCATGAAGGGAGGGTTTTACCGTGGAGTACCTTGCCATACTGTTGTTCGAATGGAGATCTATCTGACCAAGAACAGCTTCCACTGCTATGCAGACCAGACTCCTTGGTAGTCTATGTCAGTAGGCAGCCTTCAGGATTGTTACCGCAGAGTGCTGCGGGACGGGGGTCTAGCTGATCAGGAACAGCTCCAGGAATTCCAGGGAGAGGCTCTAAAGCCACTCTTATGCCACTTAACCTGGGAAACAGTGGCCATTTGAAACATATAATCCACAAACTTTTTCTTAGCAGTCTTTGTTGAATCTTTTGCTAGGCCTCGTTCTGTGGCCTGGTTTCGAGCCAAAATAATAAATTAATTAATTTAATTAAATACTTTAAAATACTTTGTCTAAGATGACATATAATAGTAAATATAATAGTAAAATTGACTTGCAAACACTGGACTACAAACAAAGGCTGACATGCTGCCATCTTGGAAAGACATGATACGGCGATAGTTCTACGTCTTCTTTATTGACTTTTTAATTGTTATATTTTATTATTGATTGGTTTATTTTATCATTAATATATTATTTTGTTAATTGATTCTATTATATTATTGATTGAATTGTTTTATTATTGAAAGATTTTTTTATTTATTGTGTGCACTCTCAAAAAATAAAAAAAAACAAAAAAAAAAATAAAAATGACGAGCCAAGTTGGGCAAAATGGCATGCTCTCATCATCACGTTTCTAATGTTCTCATTTTCAGCTGGTGTTTTATCTTTGTTAGAACAGCTGAGTGTACAATGGTGTGTGTGTCACGTGTCATACTTGTGAGATGTGTGTGTTCTGATATGTGATAAGATCGCTAATGTGAATACAGATCATTTTCTGAATTCCAAAATCTATTTTCTTCCAAGGCAGGGTCTTCTGATTTTTGACAGTACATGAACTGTTAGAGATCCTTCATTTTCTCCCTGGAGGACATAACACAAAAAACCAGCCATTCCGGTTTAACTGCAAGGTGGAGGTAGTTGCACCGTATCAGAATGACTTATCTGCCCAGGGCTCAAGACTCAAGCTGAAATGCCTTCTTACACACAACTTCCTCCTGTGTTTGCACAAAGGCTTGGGTTTAGATGGTATAAATATGCCCAATTTAATGAAGAATTATTATAATTCTGTAATAGTCTACTTCCAATAACAGCAGGCGTTCTGACACATTATCATTCATGACCAATTTCCCAAGGCATGAGTTTATCAACAAAAAAAAGACTACTGCTTTTCTTAAGATTAAGGTCCTGATTTTTAGCATGTGCAAAACCTTTTAGCACATGCAAAACTTATAACACAACGATTGGTGCAAATTAAATATCATGACCAATCATTGCGGCGAAAAGCGAGCACACAGCTCACATGGCACTGCGCGCGTGGAAAATTGGCTGGGTTAGGCTGAATATTTATCCGTGTGTGTTTTCAGTCCCTTTAAGAACCGTGTGCATTGCAACCCGGCGTACTGCCAATTTTCGACTACCAATGCAGTGGGACACGATATATCTATTTTGTATTAAGATTATAGACTATCAATGTAGGTCTACTAGTTACATACTTAGTTTGCTAAAACCACAAACTAAGTAGACCTATACTTAATCATTTATCTTTTAGTCCTATTGTTTTTTATAAGACATTTAAGTGCAGTGATGGCCATCAGATTGCATAAGTCAATAAATTCTACAAGTTGTCACTAAATTGTTATAGGCTATATAGAAAAAGTGGGTGTCTTTGTGTGGTAGCCTACCATATTGTAACAAAATTAAGTCCAATATAAAGCCAATTCAAAAAAACATTACAGTGTCCACATCAGCATTGCACAACTGCGTTTATTGTCATTCTTCTCCTTAGACGGGTGTAAGAGAAAGAAATACAGACCACATTGCAGTATAACAACAGCCATAAAAATATAAAAACAGAAATAAATACAAGAATCAGCCTAACATAAAAAAATCCCCCAAGAATTTTTACTGCTTAGGGGATTTATATTAACGTCAAATTGGACAGCATATGATCCATGAAAACAGTTGATTGTATTTGAATAGGTTATGATCATGCATGCATTGCTTGGGAAAGCCCATGCCAAAGAAACTCGCCATATGCTCAGCTGTGATTTGGCAGTCTAATCTGACTGCAAAATTGCAGCTGCGTTGTTCAATCTGGACTGACACACCCCCTACAGCGGCTCTCCTCCCATTTTGGCGTGCGGCGAAAATGACCAAACAGACTTGGGCGCATGAAAATCCATGACAAAATTTACCAGTGTGACAGCTCGCCACACACCATGTGCCGACTGGAAAATAGAGCCCTAAGCGACGTAAAATGGAGTCAGAGATGGGTCGTCTGTGTTTGCGGAAGAGGCATGGACTGGCGTCATGAAAAGGCATCATTTAAAAAAGAAAATGCTTTTATATATATAATTTCTATGAAACACAAACATCTCTGACCAAGTTTGTCTTTATGTCCAGTATCTAACAGTTAATAAAGCTTTGTTGTAAGTACTAACAAGAAAACCTATCCGCTTATTATGCTCAATGTTATAAATCCTAATGTATTGAGAGACAATGTTTAAACTCAAAATTCAAAAACTCAAAAACTGCCTTTTATTTGTTAGAACATAAGCACAGAAACCCACACCCATAAAGTAAATATATTATCCAAATTCAGCATAGCTCAAACAGTGCCTTGCAATGCAGTATCAAACTACTCTTCTGCTATTGACAGCATAACTGGTATCGATTCCATTTCAGTTCAGTTCATTTGAGAATTTAATTAAAATTTTAATTTAAAAATACCCACATGGAGATTTTCAAATTCATGAGTTAAAATTTAATTATGTTCCTGAATTGAAATGGATTTGAACCAAGCGCTATTTACAGTGTGGTAGTGCATGCCAAAGTCTCAGACATCCTCTTCAAGGTGAGCTGTGCCACAGGATTTCACCCAGCGTCCTCGAGTAGAAAAAAAAACTTAAAAATGCACTTGATTATATATGTAAGGATCTCAATTTTGTTTCTACTTTTTGTTTTCTTGTCTTTAAATGTCAGCATAAGGACAAGAGACAATAGTTCAGTTTATGAAACCTAGCCCAACATGCGACCCTTATTTACTGACATCCATAATTAAAGCTTACTTGCCCTGTTTGGACACTAATTAGCATGAATTTCTTGGAAGCAACCTCATCAGATCGTCTCGGCTGGCTGTAATCGATCCATGCGTTTCTCTTGCAGTGGGGCTGTCCTAATATGTTGTTGGGGTGGGCTTGCAGATAGTAGCCAGGGTATGAAATTGGGGTCCTAACTCCAGCAGCTTGTCTGGTACAAAGTCGCTTTCAGGGATGGAAATGGCATCCAATTCAGGGTCAGTCACTGCATCCTCCTCGCAGGTGTAGAGATGGGGCTCATAATCGAACAGTTCCTGACCGGGTGCTTGGATTGAAAATATCCTCTGCGTGCAGAAAACGTTTAAAATACAATGAGAACAAGATTAAATTGTAACTTTTAATGTTTTGTTTAAAAGGTGCACTAAAGCAGTGCTCAGTCATATCTATGATGCACTTGCAATCTTTGCGCACATTTGCCGAATCGGTGCTCCTGTATTTATTATTTTAAGATGTGTTCGGGACGTTTTTGGGCGTGATGCTCTGTGTGGGGAGGGGTGGGTGTGGCTACAGAGCATGAGGGGTGGGATCAGGTTTCAGCGGAGTGTTTGTAGCTAGCTAGCTGCTGCAATGGTGGAGGTGAAGAAGTACAGCGAAGCCGAACAACAAGTTGACAAGGCACGTTCAAGAAGCAGAATCAACCTATTATTTGCTTTGCCTCAATGGCGACAGCTTAGGTTTAGCAAGGGGATGAAAAGCGACACGGAGTTGGCGTGTTTTCTGTTGAATCTGTAAGTAATGTAACCTGTAGCTATCCAGCTAGCTACGTTGGATAACTAGATGGCCAAAGTTGGGTACCTTCAGTGGGCGGGGTTGAAGACAGAGGAGGAGACTAGTAAGCCTAAAAATCCTGCATGGAGCACCATTAAATACTACAGGACCACCAATGGAAAGTCGTAGCAAGACATGTCAAAGACTGCCTTGTGCATGATTGCCAGTAAATGAGTAAAAAATAATTTATTTGTTTGTATATGTTGGATAAAATTTTTTTTTACCTGTTCAAGCAAAGAGTCGAGGGCTTCATGTTGCATGAGATCTACTCTGGATGTGGAATATGATCTGTTGAAGGTTGATCCCTGTCCGATATTCAAAAATACGCATTCATAAAAATGTAGTTCACTTGTCAGTATGTGGACTACACAAATATACTTAAGAAAGGTATAGTTGTTAAGTGTTGCCATTTACCTGATACTGGCTGCTCTGTGACCTCAAGCTCTAAAAAACAGAGAAAACAGTAACACACTGGATTAAACGAATATGTCCTTAATTTTCACCCTCGTCATCATTTTGATGTCCAACAAATATATTGTGATATCTGAAAATCATATGATGGCATGTTTAGGTGCATGTTCTTACCCTATACATGGCATTTCCACGCTGGAACTGTTGGGATGGCTTGGTACTTTGAGAATAACTTGACATGCCTTGAACACTTGATTGTAGTGTGTTCTGTGAAAATGTAAAACATTTCAGATGTAATAAAAACCCTCTGTATACATTTATCTTATCTCACACATTTTCTTTTTTTTTCACAAAAATGGAAGACAAATGGGTGGCAGTCTCCTATAATTGAGTATCAACAGTGTTCTCCCACCTGCTGAGCCATCTCCACTGGAATTTCCATGCTTAAAATATGATTTGTCTCCATTTTATCTTTCTCTACTTGGAGTAATCCTGAAGGAACCTGTGTCAATGGATGACAAAATATTAAAATGTATTTTATTTGAATATATTCAGTGTCCACAATGGTCGCTAAAAGTTACTTTCAAATGCATTATTCAGCTAAATAAAATAGAATATATACAGATAATGTACAGTACATATGGTGTTAAACCACTATCACATAGTCACCTGACAGTCAGTCCCTGGTGTCTCAATATTGGATGGAATCAAGTATTCTCCAGAGCCCTGGTCAATGTAGATGACTGATTGTTTCCTTCTGCAGGATATTAGAAAAACTAAAAGGATAAAACCTTAATGGAAAAAAAAAATGTACATAAATTTACTTGTATCCACACAAAATGGCTGAGATGTATTATTTTTTTCTTACAATAAAATCAGTTACACCAGCATTGTTATGATATATCACTCAGAACTGAAGGTATGTTCAAATTTAGTTAGGATCATTTTATGTGTTTGACCACTAGATGGTGTTGTCAGACTTTTTAATAATGTACAAGGTGAGTGTCTGGAAATGCACACCTACACAAACATTGGTCTTGTAAAACATGTTTTGTTAGAGAATAATTTAAATGACAAACACTGTGAGTTACTGTTATTTAGCTTTTGTTGGGTAGCTTTCGATTCATTTAAACAATTTAAATGATGTCTGATTAGCTAGATTAGGATTTTGGCCAGGACACTTGAGAATGCTTTTACTCTGCAAGCAAAGCTATAGGACATTTAACAGCCACAGTGAGCCAGGACCCTGGTCTACAGGGTAATAGGCCTGTGTACAGTCTTATGAAGTTAAGCTTAACAACCACAGTGAGCCAGGACCCTGGTCTACAGGGTAATAGGCCTGTATACAGTCTTATGAAGTTAAGCTTAACAACCACAGTGAGTCAGGACCCTGGTCTACAGGGTAATAGGCCTGTGTACAGTCTTATGAAGTTAAGCTTAACAACCACAGTGAGTCAGGACCCTGGTCTACAGGGTAACAGGCCTGTGTACAGTCTTATGAAGTTAAGCTTAACAACCACAGTGAGTCAGGACCCTGGTGTACAGGGTAACAGGCCTGTGTACAGTCTTATAAAGTTAAGCTTAACAACCACAGTGAGTCAGGACCCTGGTCTACAGGGTAACAGGCCTGTGTACAGTCTTATGAAGTTAAGCATGCTTGTATTTCCAGCTTGTGTCCTACCCATTAGCAACAGCAATGCACCGAACATTATCCCAATGCCGCCGCTGCCCAGTTGGGTGCTGGTGGAGCTGCGGACCTGGCAGTTCGGCATGACAGAGCATTCACACACAGTAACAGTGAGGTTTTGTATGGAGAACACGCCTTGCATGTCATAAATCTTCAGCATCAGCTCATGTTGTCCAGAATAAACCGTATTTTCCTTCACTAGGTTTACAGTGGTTCCTTTAAACAAGGAGACATACAATTTCAAAACAATACAGTATAACAATGTAATGCAACACATACAGCTTGTTTTATATAGGGAATTGTTATAATTCAAAGATGTTGTTCATTTGAAGAGATGGGGATGCAAATATCATGTACGTATTATTAGGTAAGTGTTCCCAATCACCATTTGGTGACTATGCCATTTTATTTTAAGGACACATGTAAGAATTATGGTTCTTACTGCAGTTCTCAAGTTCAGCTGACAATAACTGTTGATATCTAGAAGTTAAGCCTAGAGAGAGAGCTATTTTCTCCTTACCATAATTTGGGTCCAGGTGCCATTTGTTCTTGACGTCCCCCAGTAGCTCAAAACGGAATGGTCCACTGTAGGGGGGTTCATCCAGGTCGACGGCAGAAATGCTAGCAAACGTGGCCCTGTCTGACAGGCACATGTCTATCATTTGGAATTTCAAATGGGGCAGGTTGTCATTTTTGTCGTTCACGTGGATGGTAAGTGTTGCGGTCGTGGTCATCGGGGTCTCACCTGACGTCAGATGAGAAACGTAGTTATGCCAATGCAGTCTAGCGCAGAACAAGAAGGCTTTTTCTGCTTCAGCTATATTCAAATGGGAGTGAACTCCCTCCTCAAAAACGTTGGGTCTAAACTGAAAATTCTCCTTCCATTGTAATGAATGTCTGAGTGAGTGTATTAGTCTACATTATACAAATATGTCAAAAGCTTGGTTTGGAAATAGACAGTCCTCAAGTAGAAAATTGTAAGATTCATACATTTAAGTATTTTGAAAATTGAATAATAATATCCTGTACAAAATGAATGTCAAAAATATAGTAGGTAATTTGCTAATTTAACTGGTTCTTACCATGAGAAATTGCTAACAAGGTTACAGTGTAAGTATTATTCACCACATAGGGCGATTCTCTGTCCAGGAACTTTGCCGTAGATATCTGACCAGTTTTAGTGTCCACAGTAACCCAATGATCTGGATCATCACCTTTACTGTATCTATTTTAAAGAAGAGGGTGAAAACATG
Source organism: Ilyophis sp. 1 JC-2022 (assembly GCA_022702515.1). Lineage (NCBI taxonomy): Eukaryota > Metazoa > Chordata > Actinopteri > Anguilliformes > Synaphobranchidae > Ilyophis > Ilyophis sp. 1 JC-2022. The sequence continues at coordinate 45,215,970 of CM040402.1, forward strand.
CAAAGTGTAAGATTCTAAATCTACCATACAAGGCTCATGATTGCTGACATATTGTGTAGTCAAACAAGCATACAAGCTAGTCTAGCTATTAATTCATATGCAAATATTAGCGGTTAAACATCTCACTCTCTCTCCCAAACCTATGTGTATGATTGCAGATATAACACCTCATAAAAAAGAATATACAATATGTATAGAAATGTAGAAATGCCATTTGCTGCAATCCAGACCAGAAAATGCGATGTTAAGTGATTTGTATTGTGATAAACTCAGTGCTGTTAACTTTAAATCTAGAACAGTTTGTTTAGTGTTAGTACCTCAGACTGTAACTTGCTCAATCATCATTATTTGCATTTATTTTACCATCCATTCCACCTTTACTCTACACTGGGCTGGCCAGCGTAGGATAGGCTTCCCTGTCACGTCTCGTGCCTCTACGTCTTAGTCCATTCCTGGTCTTTCCGTTTATGGTTTCAGTATTTCAGTATTTGTAATCCGTTCCATGTTTTCCCTTTGCCCCATTTCGTGTCTCCACTTCCCGCACCTGATATGTGTTTCCTCATGTTGTTTTGTCTCACCTGTTTCTCATTGTATCGTCGTTAATCTGGCATATAAGCACCCGTCTTGTGCCCTGCATTCGTGCTTGTGTCAACACTTTCGGTTTCCCCCGCCTGCTCCCCGCCTGCTCCCCGCTTGCTCCCTGCCTGCTCCCCGCCTGCTCCCCGCCTGCTCCCCGCCTGCTCCCCGCTTGCTCCCCGCTTGCTCCCTGCCTGCTCCCTGCCTGCTCCCCGCTTGCTCCACGCTTGCTCCCCGCCTGCTCCCCGCGTGCTCCGCACCTGCTCCCCACCTCTGTTTCTATTCGTGTCTACCCGTCCAGTTCCTGTTCTCCTACCTGTCTTGCCTGTTCCTGTCCAGCCCTGTTCCAATCCTCCTGCTCGTCTGCCCTTCCCCGTTCTAGCCCTGCTCCAGCCCTTCGCCCTCCTGTTCTCCAGCCTCTGACGGATCTCCCGGTTCTGACCCCTGCCTGTTCTGGACTTCGTTTCTGCCCATTCTGCATTGCCCTGTTTGCTGGACTCTGACCCCTGCCTGGAACCGACTATGATTCTGCTTTGCCTTTATTGCACTGTTTGCTGGACTCTGACTCTTTTTCTGCCAACCTTGAATAAAGCCTTATTCCTATTACCTTTTGGTGTCTGCGAGTGGTTCCGGTTCTTCTAACACTTCCCCTTTGTAGCCAGGTTCTTCCTGAGATAGCTATGAAGGTATATGTAGCTAATGATTTATACTATAGTCACGCAACCATTAAAAAAAAAGAATCTTGGAATCAAAATATTCATGGAAATTCCACTAGAGGGGTTCATAACCATCTGTTTTCAGACAGCAACAAACAGGATGCTAGCAGATGTAATTACCCGGATGTTGATTTTACGCTACTTCCTTTTAGCCAGATAACAGTGACTGCATTGCACATTAAAATGCCATTTATTCTAACTGAGTTGGCATTAGTTGATTAATTGGACCAATTAATGTTAACTTATATACAGCCATATTAATTACTTTCAATTTATATACAAATAGATCACTATGAAATGTGAGATGAAAGCCATCAATGTCCACAGTCTTACTCAAATGCATTGTTGAATTTGAGATCCATGTCCACCGCGGTGAATTGTTCGAGTGGGTGTCCAACTGCCACATCCTCCTCCACCACGACATTCTTCACCCTGTGTATGAACACTGGGGGATCATTAATATCCTCCACAATGATGGTGACCTTCTCCATGCGAGGTTCAGGGATCAGGCCTGTGCCACTTGTTCCGTCAGCAGTGACCACCTGCCACAGCCCCGTACTGGTCTTTCTCTTTACCACACAGGAGAAGTATGGGTCCTCATTCTCAAGACTGATGGATAGGTTCCTCTCTGGACCCGCCTCAAAGTCTAGGGGCTGAAGTCACACCAAGAGCAGGGTGAGAGGAGGCAAGCATGGTCAACATGCTCTGCTCTGCTCGCATATCCTTCGCATGCCATAACTTCCTGATGCCTGTGACCCAACAACATCAATCATGTTGCATATCTGGCAGCAGAGTGATGATTTAAGGCTTGTTTGATATCTAGTCCCACCCCCCAATTCCCATAGAGATCCATTCAAATGCAGAGACGTTATAGTATCGCTTGTAAGAGTACCAGAAAATGAGATATCTAGAGTATTTTGATGTTGTTGGGTCACAGACATCAGCAAGTCATGGCATGCAAAAGATATGTGATCAAAATATATATATTTTTATTTAAAGGCACAGTCAACTTAGTGTACGTGAACTTCTGACCCACTGAAATTGTGATATAGTGAATTAAATTGAAAGAATCTGTCTGTAAACAATTGTTGGAATAATTACTTGTTAGTTGGCGTTTGTAGTTCATTCTCCTATCTCTTCTTGTGCAAATGTTTTTAATTAACACATTTGCTTACGAAGAGTTGTCTGATGGCATTGTTATAAATAAACCCCTAAGGGAGGATTTCACTTGTTCTCAAAAAGACATTAGGAAGTAAGAGAATGAAGAAATACACCATTTACTTACCTTTTGCACACTTAAGACTCCCTCATTTGTCATTGGGTCTGTTTCTATCTTAAAGTGGTTGTCCTTGTCTCCATGTATTATGTATTTTGCTCTCCAAGCCGGGGTATTTTTTGCGTCTCTGTCTTCTGCTTGTAATCGGAGAACTGGCTTCCCAGATTCCCTCTCGTGCACTCTACCTGTTCCCTGAAACACAGCATCATCATAGCACCCTTGCAAGTAACTTGCATTAACTGAATTATCCCTGTAATCCCATCATGATCAATTTGGGTGAGAAAATGGAGAAAAAAAGCATTTGATATTATACAATGCAAACACAATATATATTATACTACACAGCTCACTGTGATTTCATGCTGTGTGTTTAAGCCAGATGTTTGAGACTGTCCAAAACAATTTCACAAAAATGTTTTTTGAGGGAGAGTATATATATATATACACACACACTGCTCAAAGAAATTAAGGGAATACTTAATCAACACAGTATAACACCAAGTGAATTAAACTTCTGGGATGTCGATCTGTCCAGTTAGGAAGCGTAAATGATTGTGAATCGATTTCACCTGCTTTGGTGCAAATTAAAGTGACAACAGATGGACAGGAGAAGCAACAGCAAGACGACCCCCAAAAAGTAAATGGTTTTGCAGGTGGTGGCCACAGACCATTTTTCTCTCTTTATCCTTCCTGACAGATTTTTCTCTAGTTTTGCATTTTGCTAGTGCCCTTGTCACTACAGGTAGCATGAGGCTGTAACTGCAGCCCATTCAGGTTGCACAGGTAGTCCAGCTCCTCCAGGATGGCACATCCATACGTGCCGTCGCAAGAAGGTTTGCTGTGTCTCCCAGCACAGTCTCAAGAGCGTGGAAGAGATACCGGGAGACGGGTCATTACACGAGGAGAGCTGGACAGGGCCGTAGAAGGGCAATAACCCAGCGACAGGACCGGTATCTGCTCCTTTGTGCGAGGAGGAACAGGAAGAGCACTGCTAGAGCCTTACAAAATGACCTCCAGCGGGCTACTCGTGTGCATGTTTCTGACCAAACTGTCTGAAACAGACTCCATGAGGGTGGCATGAGGGCCCAACGTCCTGTAGTGGGACTTGCGCTCACAGCTCAGCACCATGCAGCGCGATTGGCATTTGCCAGAGAACACCAGAATTGGCAGGTTCGCCATTGGCACCCCGTTCTCTTGAGACTGTGCTGGGAGACACAGCAAACCTTCCTGCGACGGCACGTATGGATGTGCCATCCTGGAGGAGCTGGACTATTTGTGCAACCTGAATGGGCTGCAGGTACCGCCTCATGCTACCTGTAGTGACAAGGGCACTAGCAAGATGTAAAACTAGAGAAAAATCAGTCAGGAAGAATAAGAAGAGAGAAATGGTCTGTGGCCACCACCTGCAAAACCATTTACTTTTGGGGGGTTGTCTTGCTGTTGCCTCTCCTGTCCATCTGTTGTCACTTTAATTTGCACCAAAGCAGGTGAAATTGATTCACAATCGTTTACGCTTCCTAACTGGACATATCAATATCCCAGAAGTTTAATTGACTTGGTGTTATACTGTGTTGATTAAGTATTCCCTTAATTTCTTTGAGCAGTGTATATACAGTGCCCTCCACTATTATTAGCATCCCTGGTAAAGATTAGTAAAAAGGGTTATACAAAATTCACCGTTTGGTGTATTAGCTTAATCTCACAGTGTAAAAATTTGAAAAATCAAATTTTTAATTGAAGTAAATGTATTGTAGCGACCCGGAAGCTGGGTCGCAGCAATGCATACTTGTGGGCGCAATGCGCCATGGGAAATCGCGGGTGTTAGCGATTTCTCTTAATTACTAATGTTTAAATGTACCGTTTTGATCCAATGTTGTTACCATATCGTTAATCGTTTACGTTATAGTTGTTATCTGTGTTAATCTAACTGTAGTTTATGTGAATGAATGCGAACACCGTGAATGAATGTGTGTGCGATAAATGTGTACCTCCGCTATTAGCGGATAGTGAATTGAGTTCCTTCATGCTTGGTTTGGAAATAAACACGTGACCTGGAGTCGTGCGGTGTATGGGGCACAGGTTACGAAGCAGCTGAGAACTTGTGTGGACCTTCCATTCTTGCTTGCACGCTCGCCACATTGGTGTCAGAAGTGGGATGACGCAGAGAATGGAAAGAGAGATCCGCGAACTGGAAGAAGCGTTACAGCTGATCCAGAGGCGCCAGTCAATCAAGGTGGGCGGGATGCAACCCCAGCCTGACGGCGCCAGCGTACCACGGCTCTACTGCCCCCTAGCGACCAGGAGGACGAATGGCGACACCACTCCACAGCCCGCCGCTGATGATGAGCGACTACCCTACGCTGCTGGAGATCGCCACCTAGGGGCTGGAGACAGCGCAGAAATTCCAAAGGCTCTTTTGAGAGCTGGTAAGGTAGACCTGCCGCCTACTGCTGCACAGCGCCCCCTAGTAGCCTGGAGGACCACTGAGGCTGCCAACGCCGAACTGCAGCAACCCATCACCACCGCCGCTGCCCACGAGCTACCACCAGGGGCGCCGGTACTCAGTCGGCCACCCCTCGCCACAGCACCCCGAACGCCAGCCAAACTGCCCAAATTCGGCGGACTAACGCCGCTGGAGCCATACCTGTCCCAGGTCCAGCTAGCAGCATGGCACAACGGCTGGAGCAGCGAGGAGGCTGCCACACACCTAGCCCTGGCTCTGGAGGGGAAAGCAATACAGGTGCTGCTCGACCTCGGGCCTACGGAACAGCGCAACTACCACACCCTGACCACCGCCTTGGAGAGACGGTTCGGGCAGCACCGATTCGCCGACCAGAGCCGAGAGGAACTGGCCAGCCGCCGCCGACAAGAGGGAGAGAGCCTGGGCACCTTCGCCGCCGACGTACAGCTGCACGCTCAACGGGGCTACCCGCAGTTCCACGCAACGGCTCAAGAAGAGCTAGCCCTCCACGCCTTCCTACAAGCCCTCACGCCAGAGCGACTGCGCCAGCACGTCCGCCTCACCACGCCCCGCGCGCTCAGCGAAGCCATTCAGGAAGCCGAACGAGCCGAGGCAATACTCGCCACTCGGGCCGACCCGCAGAGAACCTCCTCCCCAGGGCCACGCATCAGGCTGGCCGACTACGACGAGGAGGACGACACAGCAGAGGTCCGCCGAGCCCGATCACCACCCCCACGGTCTGCAAACTGGCCCTCAGCGGCTCGACGATGGCAACCAGGGCTGACCAACCGCTGCTACCGCTGCGACGAGCCGGGGCACATCGCTCGTGACTGCCCGGCCCCAGCACCAAAGGTGAGGACCAGACAGCCGGCGGGAAACGACAGCGGAGTGGCCCAGTGAGGGGACCGCCACTCCAGCCTTCAGCCCCTCTCTACGGCCGATGCACGCCCGTAGGCCGCCTAGGCCACACCCAAGGGCTATACCTGAACTGCCAGCTCGACGGCCACACCTGCCGGGCCCTAGTGGACACGGGGTCCACCATCTCCCTGGTACGGCCGGGGCTCCTTCCGGGTACCACCGGACCACTCCCCACAGCATGGTCACCAACCAACACCCGGCTGACAACGGTGACGGGAGAGACGTCGGCCATGAAAGGGAAGAAAGCGCTGCAGATCCGCGTTGGCGAACAAGGGCTCGTCCATGAGTTTTGGCTCGCCAGCATCCAGGAGACCTGCATCATTGGCCTGGACCTGTTGAAACGTTGGGGCGCGCGTGTTGACGTGTCGGGGGCAGCCATCACCCTCGGCACCGAAACCATAGCACTCCAGCACCATCGTGAGGGGAAGAAGACCCGACGGGGCCCTCACCAAGCCGCAGCTGCTCAGCACGTCCCAGCCTCACTGCCACCGCTGCCCCGACCTCAGCTTGAACGGGCCGCCATCGCAACCAACCCACCGGTCACCAGTCAGCCTGCCCCCGGCCCCGCCGCCAAGACGTCTGAGGCCACTAGTGAGCTGTGGCACCGCAGCAGCGAGGGGCTCGACCTCCAGCAACGCCGCCAGCTGAAGCGCCTGCTCGAAGACTACGCCGACATCTTCGCCGCCCGTGACGAGGACTGCCGTCAGACCGGTCTGGTCCAGCACGACATAGAGACTGGGTCTGCCCAGCCCATCCGGCTGCGGCCACACCGCCTGGCACTCGCAAAACGACAGGCAGCAGAGGACAAGATTAAAGAGATGGCAGCTGCAGGAGTGATCGAGCCCTCTGACAGCCCCTGGGCGGCCCCAGCCGTCTTGGTGGGGAAGAAGGACGGCGACTGGAGGTTCTGCGTTGACTACCGCCGCCTCAACGCTGTCACAAAGAAAGACTCCTACCCGCTTCCCCGCATCGACGACGCTCTCGACCACATCGCGGGGTCCAGCTGGTTCAGCTCTCTCGACCTACGCAGCGGCTACTGGCAGGTGAAGCTGGCCCCCGACGCAAAACCAAAGACTGCCTTCACGATTGGGCAGGGGCTGTGGCAGTTCCGGGTAATGCCTTTCGGGCTCTGCAACGCGCCGGCCACCTTCGAGCGCCTGATGGAGCGGGTACTGGCGGCCATTCCCCAAAGTCGCTGTATAGTTTACCTGGATGACCTGCTGGTGCATGGCAACGCCTTCGACCTAGCCCTGGCCAACCTGCAGGAAGTCTTCGCGACTATCCGACGGGCCGAGCTGCGACTAAACCCCAAGAAGTGCCACCTGCTGCGGAGAGAGACGGCCTTCCTGGGTCACGTGGTCAGTGCCCAGGGCGTTGCTACCGACCCTGCTAAAGTGGCTGCCGTCAGGGACTGGCCAACCCCTGCTACTATCAACGAACTGCGGAGTTTCCTGGGCCTGGCCTCCTACTACCGTCGCTTCGTCCAAGGCTTTGCCACTACCGCCAGCCCGCTCCATCGCCTCACCGACAAAGGGCGGCCGTTCCATTGGGACGACGCCTGCGCCACAGCCTTCGCCAAGCTCAGGGCAGCCCTGGTAGAAGCTCCGGTGCTGGCCTACCCCGACGTCCAAAGAACCTTCATTGTGGACACCGATGCCAGCAATGTGGGGGTCGGGGCAGTCCTCTCTCAGCCAGGAGAGGAGGGAGAACGGGCCGTGGCGTACTTCAGCCGGGCCTTGAGTCGGGCCGAGAGGAACTACTGTGTGACTCGGCGCGAGCTATTGGCAGTAGTCCTGGCCCTTCGCCACCTCCGGCCTTACCTGCACGGGAGCCGGTTCCTCGTCCGCACGGACCATGCCTCGCTCACCTGGCTGTTGAATTTCAAGAACCCCGAAGGCCAGGTGGCCCGCTGGCTGGAGGCCCTCCAAGGGTACGACTTCGACATCCAGCACAGAGCGGGGCGACATCATGGCAATGCCGACGCTCTCTCGCGGCGTCCCTGTGCGGCAATGGAATGTCGCTACTGCCGGCGACAGGAGGAACACGACCAGCCGGTGTTCACAGTGGCAGCCGTGCAAGCGACCCGTCCGGAAGACGGGTGGCTCCAGTTAAACCCGTCACAGCTGCAACAACAGCAGGAAGCTGACAACACCGTGGGCAAGGTGAGAGGCTGGCTGGAGGCGGGGCGACGTCCAGAGTGGGTGGAAGTGTCCGCCCTGGGACCGGAAGTGAAGGCATTCCATTCCCAGTGGGGGAATTTCGAACTGCACCATGGGGTGGCGTACCGGAGGTGGCAGGCCCCTGGAGGAAGAAGCAACCTCCTCCAACTGCTGGTGCCCCGGGTGCTCCGTTCCCAGGTGCTCCAACTCGTCCATGGGTCGGTGGGGACGGGGCACTACGGGAATTCCAAGACCCTGCACCGTCTCCGGGAGCGGTTTTACTGGCCTGGCTGTCGGCGGGACGTCGAACTACATGTTCACTGCTGCGACTCCTGCACCGCCCGGAAGGGGCCGACCCAACGCTCCCACGCCCCACTGCAGCAGTATCTGGTGGGGGCCCCAATGGAACGAGTGGGGGTGGACACCCTCGGGCCCTTCCCCGTGACTGACTCCGGCAACCGCTACGTCCTCGTGGCCATGGACTATTTCACCAAATGGCCTGAGGCGTACGCGGTGCCAGACCAGAGTGCAGCCACCACTGCGGAGAGGCTGGTCGAGGAAATGTTTGCCCGCTTTGGGGTCCCCACCGAACTACACAGCGACCAGGGGCGGAACTTTGAGGCGCAGGTGTTCGGCGAGGTCTGCCGGTGGCTGGGGGTGAGTAAAACCAGGACGACACCGCTCCATCCACAGAGCGACGGGCTGGTGGAGCGGTTCAACCGCACCCTGCCCACCCAACTAGCCATCCTCACCAGCCAGCACCAACGAGACTGGGACCGCCACCTGCCCCTGGTCCTGTGGTCCTACCGCACTGCCGTGCAGGAGTCCAGCCAGTGTACCCCTGCTGCTCTCATGTTCGGGCGGGAGCTCCGGACACCAGTGGACTTGGTGTTCGGGGCCCCGCCCGAGCCGGAGATCGCTGGGGGAAAGGAGATGGAATACTTCCGCCGACTACGGGACCGTCTCCGGGTGGTCCACGACTACACCCGCCAGGCGCAGGCTAATTCTGGGGTGCGGCAGAAACGGGCGTACGACACCCGGTGTCGTGGACAGGCATGTTCGCCTAAGGATCAGGTTTGGATCTACTGTCCCGTCCGCAAGAAGGGGGTCTCCCCCAAACTGCGGAGTCACTGGCAGGGGCCGGGGGAAGTCCTGGAGAAACTGTCGGAGGTGGTGTACCGGGTGCGTATGCCCGGTCGGGGCCGCCTGGTGGTGCTCCACCGGGACAGGCTGGCCCCCTACCGACCTCTCACACCGCCTGTTTCTCTCACCCCGCCTGTTTCTCTCACCCCGCCTGTTGTGCTCACCCCGCCTGTTGTGCTCACCCCGCCTGTTGTGCTCGCGCCGCCTGTTGAGGAGGGGGGGGCCAGCCCGGACACTGCCCGTACGGAGCCGGTTGGCTCCCCAACATTGACAAATCATGCGCCCTCCAGGCGGCCGGGCCGTCAACGGCGACCACCGGCACGTTACCGGGACTTTGTGTTGGGTGATGGGGTCGTTGGGGACAACTGACCCCTTAGAAGGGGGCTATGTAGCGACCCGGAAGCTGGGTCGCAGCAATGCATACTTGTGGGCGCAATGCGCCATGGGAAATCGCGGGTGTTAGCGATTTCTCTTAATTACTAATGTTTAAATGTACCGTTTTGATCCAATGTTGTTACCATATCGTTAATCGTTTACGTTATAGTTGTTATCTGTGTTAATCTAACTGTAGTTTATGTGAATGAATGCGAACACCGTGAATGAATGTGTGTGCGATAAATGTGTACCTCCGCTATTAGCGGATAGTGAATTGAGTTCCTTCATGCTTGGTTTGGAAATAAACACGTGACCTGGAGTCGTGCGGTGTATGGGGCACAGGTTACGAAGCAGCTGAGAACTTGTGTGGACCTTCCATTCTTGCTTGCACGCTCGCCACAGTATTATGAGAAAAATAAATCCCTCATCAAGAAATAAATATAGCCACAAGCGGCAATTGGGGGGTTGAGCCGTTAAAAACCTAAAGAAAGTCAAGTATACACAACATTTAAGAACATAAAAGCAATATGATAAAAAAGAAAGTAAAGTTTGAAGGTCCAGGCGAACTTGAAGTTAGCTTGAGAAACCCAAGCATGGTAGTAAAAATACTAAAAAAAAAGACTAATGGTAGTAGGCTAGTAGGCACACTGGCCTTGTAATTACTGTAGTAGGCTAGTAGTACTAGATGTTTTGCTGATTTAGTTAACGTTATGTTCTGCTAACAGTAATATTAGTTTGGGTTGAACTCACATTTATTTAGCTAACTGAGCTTACCAGAGATGTCATCTGTTTGAGGCTTTGCGCGTTGTTAAACCCGACTCTAGCCTGCTCACAGCGGTGTCTTCCAGAAATATCAACTAAAACGTTACGTACAAACAAACTAGGCTAAGACTTAACTTCAGGGTGGGACTGACATCCTGATAGGCTGACTAATGTACTGTCTCGCAGTTTTATTGGTTCACCTTAGTAGGCTATTGAGGTTGAAATATTTTAATGGACCTAATTGATGCCTTTTTTTTTGGGAATGTTTTATTTTAGAATCACCATTTGTCATTATGGAGGCTACTCGTAACCTGGGTTACACTTACATGTATGTTTTAAGTCATTAACTATTTAGTTGTGTTGAGCTAGTAGCTTTAATAACCATGTCATGCTGAGCATGTATAATATTGAATTAAGTGTCTATTTAGCCTAGTGGCTTAGCTATAGGCTATTAAATACAATGGATGCAAATGCAGCCCATGTATTTTAGAACTGATATATTACATACTTAGGCTACTTGTTATCACGTGTGTTATTTTTGAGAAGCATGCAATACTGAGCATTTTGACAGTAAAATTAAGTTTCTACTGCATTCAGTGGTTGCCGATAGCACTTTTTGTCAGGCCGCTTAACTAACATTTAACTTGCACAGAAATCGTGAAATAAATAGTAGGCTACCTATTAATAAAAATGAAATGGTTTGCAGCAGAGATATACTCATATGTTTAAAAAATAATTGCATAAAAGTGGTGAATGTCATGTACAATGTTCAGATAAAAAATCAAGGTTCTAAAACGGGGTCAGTCAGTTTTTAAGTTTTTTCTGTCATTGATGATTGATGCTTGGAAAAAAACTTGTCCCATTTGAGACACATCATCTTCTGCATCGACAGAGTTCATTTTTCGGCAGTTCACCTGAACGTAGCCAATTCTACAGAGTTATTTGTATAGGCTGCCTTATACATTCAAAACATATTGCCAAATGCTGGGAAAAACAAAGTGTGACATTGGCTACAAATTGTAGATTCTTGTCAGTTGTTATAATCAGATGTTTGACGGTGCTAGAGTCGCGCATGTTATTTCAGTCGTCTGCTTCTCATATATTCATTTAATAAAATTAATGTTTGTGTAAAACACTGTGTGACGCTTTTATCAGTTTTCTGTGATTTTAAACAACCGCACCATGACTTTAGCCAATGCTTTTCATGAAAAGCAACTTAACATCCATAATTATTACATTGCAAGTTGACCATCAAAGTGATCCATCCATATCTACTGTATATCTGGCAGCAGAGTTATGGTTTGAGGCTCGTTTGATACCTCAGACCCTTGATGACTTTTACCAACCAATGTATTTCATACTGTTCCAGCATAATTTACAGCTAAATCTAGACCCACCCCCCAATTCCCATAGAAATCCATTAAAATGCAGAAATGTTATAGTATCGCTGGTAAGAGTACCAGAAAATAAGATATAGAATAAAATAGAATCTAATTTAGAACTTTTTAAAATAGAACTTTTATTTTCCCGCTAGGGAACTTCAGTTGTAGCCAACAGCAACAACAAAAAAGACATAGACAGTGGGGCAGACCCACAACACACAAACAAACATATCAAACAAAGACATTCAATATAATCATTGCATTAATCAAACTAATGAAGTGAATTCAAGTGTAATAGCCAACAGCCAAACGTAATGATTAAAAATAGCCCCCGCTGTCCAGTGTTATCAAGCAGTTCAACACACAAACCATTGATGACTTAACCATTTAGCCAACCATGTAGAAAATGTGCAGAAGTCAAGGAAAACTACAAAGAAGGGGGAAAAGCTGAAAAATTTGAATAAATAAATTGATATTTTTCTACAATATAATATATATAGACTTTAATTTGTTGGTTAGGTAAGCTAACAGAACATTCTTGGGGCAATACCTTATAGGCACACATTTCATGCTACACCACCTGGCACAAAATAAATAATTTCAATATTATATACAAAATGTAACCTAAAGAAACACATAAGAAAATAATGCATGTTCTCCTGTTGATGACCTCTAAAAATAATTCAAGTGTTTTTCCGTACCATAGAAAAGTTTACTTACTGTGTGACCAATGAAGGTGGGAAGGTGGTTGTTTTTGTCTATGATGTCAACCATGACAGTGCAAGTGCTTGAAAGCTGTATCATATCACCATGGTCCTTGGCTTCTACCAGGATAGTGTATTTAGGTGCTTTCTGAATTTAAATCACAGATCCAGTCCATCTCAAATTAGTTTCAGTAGTCATTTACCACAATTTAATGAATTAATGTTTAATGAGTATCTGCTTTTTATTTGTTAGAATGTCATTGCTTCATTGTCTGATACTCACCACAAAATAAAACACATTTATTTTTAGATATAGGCAAATTATATAAGATAAACAGAACGCCTGTTTTGGTCAATACACTGGGCCTGATTCATGAAACGTGAGCAGAGCGAATTTGCACGTAAATAATTAGTATTACCAATTTTTCCAGTATTTTGGCATTCATCAATGTTTTCGTATCTGAGATTTGATTGGACGTACTAACAAATTTTATACCTGCTCAAGAGCACGTTTACCGTGTTCGTAAATTAAGAATGTCGGTAAATGTAGCTTCTGAGTTATAATTAGAATATGAAATTATTTTTATTTTCTGTTAAATTCACAAGACTAAATGTAGTCTTTGAAATACACATTGCAAACGTAATAAATTATGATTGTAAAAAACAAACACTTTAGATTATGCCTATTAATCAATTGTAGGCTATGAAGCTGTTTAATTAGACCCATAATGTAGGCTAATGAATGCTCCCAGTAGCCTACTATTTTTTCTAAATTGCTAAAAATGGAAAATCTACATGACCTTACATAAGTTATGCTGATTAAAACACACATTTAACCAATTAATGAAATTTGCTTTAAAGTGGCTTACATGTCTGTCGCCAGGGTTGCAATTGTGGTCAACAGCTTAATCCAGCTAATGCCAGCGTACATCCAGTTCCCCTACATGATGCAAAGCCATGTGAAGGTAAAGCGGGGTTTTTATGAAATTGCCAACCTGTCCAATGTTATTGGTGCTATAGACTGCACACCCCAGTGCACGTTTTTGCTGAAAAGTTGGTGAAACGCTGTCTAGCATTCAGGGGGAAAACAGGATAAACTTTATTTAAAAGTGAAAGTTTTTTAAACGGTTAGAATGTATAGCCAGCAGGCTATATCCCGGTAAAACCTGAGCTTGATTCTGGCTTTTGCTCAGTGGGACACGCGCATCAATGTGACCGCAATTAGAACGTGCCAGAGAGATTCTAAAATAAGGTAGCCTATGATTACCCAATTTCAAACCACAACTCACATGTATACAGAACCCCAACAAAATTGCGAAATGAATAACGTTTAATTTTTTTCCCGGCTGCGATAAAGCAATGCGCTCGCTCGTCCGACGCAGACATAGATGCGCAGCTATGCGTTTCTTCGCCTCCAATTTAATGTCAATCCATTTATTTATTTTATCTTACTACTTTAACAGTTTATGTGAGGGGTGATCCTGCATTGATGGTACATGTTATCTCCTGCTAGGCCTTTACTTTACCAGTTCATGACACCGGTAATGACAATATTAAACAATTTTTTTTCTAGATTGAACATCTGCTAATACAACTTCAATTTCAGTGTCAGAATAATTATTTCCATTGCCATTTTGACTAGGTATCGACCTTTAAATGGAATGACAGCCTCCATATTAGGCAATTCATGGGCGTGGATTTATGCTAACCACAAAATAACGTGGACGCGCTCCGTACGTGAATACGAAAAAATCTACCTTTTCCACACGGTTTGATGAATCCAGCGTAAATTTCGCGTACCAACTCCTTTCGGACATAAATGTACACGTATATTTAGGAACGCTTCATGAATGAGGCCCACTGTCTCACTGTACATTCCTATGCATTGTGTTTGAAAATAATTGTTTGTGAAGTATCAACTGCTTCATGCTCACTGTCTAACCATTGCAATGTAAATATGGGAGCAATACGTGCGACTAAGAAGTGGTGGCATCAGTCACTGGGTGGCCCCAGGCAAACACAGGCAGCAGTAAGATGCAAGATGCATTTCCCCCATTTAAAGCTTCCTCTTCTGTTTTGCAGGAACAAAACTACTGTCATGGTAATGACAGGATGTACATTGCTGTGTTTTGTTTTCCTCAGAAATTTTGGTTATCGGTATTATCGGTATTCATAATCTGCCTTTTCAAAAAAATTATCCTGACTGCCCCTTCTATGGATGCAAATTGAAGGGTTTACGGGTTTAGAGAAAATATATTGTTTCCTTTTTCTACAACTTGACAGCTTCACAATATTGACGATTGAGTGTGCTGCAGTGTCCCCTTTATAGGTGGGTCTCCATGCCTGTAATGGTTTTAAATATTGACTTTTTGTCTTGCATGAGTTACAATGAATGCATTCAATGTTAATCAAAAGAAAGTTGTAACATGTGCCAAGGCTGTCATTTACTGCTGTTTGGGAATGAATGAGTGACGATCAGATTGAAAGAATAATGTTATTATGCACATTGATGAGAGAAAATCTGTTGGGGATTTATCTTGACCACAGACTGATTTGGTTTTACACATAAATGGTGATTTTGTATACTTCTAACACAACATTCTTTGTTTTTGACTTGACATTAAATAACAATGTCATAACAATTACAGGGTCAATCCAAGCTTCCACACATTTTATACATTTTATTTGGAAAATTTCAAAACTAATGATAATAAAATAATTAATTAAATGGTCACATGATGTTCGTCATGCAAGATTATATCATCAGAAATTTCTCACCTCATAGTCCAAACATCCTTTGAATGAGATGATTCCATCTTTTATAATATAGAACTCCACATTAGGTGTTTTGGGGTCCACAGAGACAATTTTGTAATCAAAGGTCGAATTTGGACTGTTTTTTGCATCTTTATCCACGGCAAGCACTACAATAACATTTTTTCCTGTTGGTGGAAGTGAAGGCAAAGAACTTTTAAAAACCTGTTCAAAATAATAATATTTTACACTCCAGGTTACAATCTACATAAGTTGCATTGGCCTACAGCCTTCATAAATTGTGTATAATAGCTTCATTAACATATAATATTGTTGTTGAATTAAGGCAGTGCTTTGGGTGGGTGGGTGTAGAATGTTATGTGTAATGCTTCACACAACCATGTGATAAAACCACTTGCTGCTGCATACTTTAAGTGTAATTATGTACACTTCAATTTTACTTTAAGTGTTCTAAAATATAAAATGGTCCACTTCAAGCATTTGTTGGCATGCTGTTTTTTCACATGGACATACAGTATATGGCATGCCTGTGACACATGATGTTACATAAGATCTGTTGTTTTGTGAAGATGGTTGTTTTCTGATAAAGAAGTTATTACGCATGCTTCACAAAGACCAAAGGAATATATACTTATTGTGAAGTCTAACCACAGTTTAAAAAATAAAATTTAAAAATGGGCAACTATAGAAAAAATAATTCTAATATGACCATAATTTACCTTGTGAAGTAGATTCTTCAAGAGAAGTTTTATACAAATCCATTTGGAATGTTGGAGCATTGTCATTTATATCAGTTATGGTTATTTCAACACCAAGCATTGTGACCACCGACATGCTGGACATATTTTTGGCTTCAAAAACAATCTGCAAAACATATAACCATTTACTTGTTTTTATAAGCCCAGTCTTATTTAAGTCTTAATTAATACCTCTGAAAATGTATTGTAAGAGTTACTGATTTAATAGAAAACAAGTAAATGTAAACATATCTTATGTAGTCATTGATTTTAATTATGTATGACTTCTTATGTCATATAACATTTTATGTATCAAACAATAGAGCAATTTATAAAACACAACCATATACTGTATTTTGAAGAAATAACTTGCTGAATCAATATTATAACACTGTTTAGTTTTTTTTTACCTTCAATTTCTTGTGCTGCTCATAGTCAACCTTTCCAAGAACATGAATCACACCAGTGTCTTTGTCAATGGAAAGGATGTTCTTAGGTTCCTCATCCACCCCCTTTCCACTCAGTGAAAATCCTACTTTGTAATCCCGCTCAACCTCAATCTGTAAAACAGTATGCAGAATTAAAAAGGCGGTCAAAAAAGAGATTGTCATAATAACAGCATGTGTTTATGTCTTTGATTCATGTTTGATGTGTTGTATTAAGTTGTAGAATCCATGATCTATGGCTGCTTGAGTTTTCATACAAACCCCAATTGCAAAAAAAGTTTGTAAAACAGTATGTAAAATGCACATAAAAGCAGAAAGCAATGATTTGTAAATTCTCTTTTATATATATTTAATTGAAAAATATTTCATGTTTACCGAATTTGATGCCTGCAACGCGTTCCAAAAGAGTTGGGACAGAAGCAAAAAAAAAAAAAAAGACTGGGCAGTTCAAAAAACACCCGTTTGGAACATTCCACAGGTAAACAGGTGATGCTATCATACCTCTCTGCATTTGAATAGATCTCTATGGGAAATGGAGGGTGGGACTAGATTAAGCTGTAAATTACACTGAAATAGTATGGAACCCATGGTTGGCTAAATGGCTGTAAGTCATCAATGGTCTGAGGTTTCAAACGAGCTTCAAGCCATCACTCTGCTGCCAGATATTTAAAGAGTTGTTTCTCCTGACTTATTTTTCCATAGAGTTCAATAGGAAAATGAGTCAGGTGAAATTACCCTTACAGTGATCCATCCATATAAACTGCATATCTGGCAGGAAAGTGATGGTTTGATTCTCGTTTGATACCTCAGACCCTTGATGACTCAACCATTTAGCCAACAATGGGTTCCATACTATTCCCGTGTAATTTACAGCTTAATCTAGTCCCACCCCCTAATTCCCATAGAGATCCATTCAAATGCAGCGAGGTTATAGTATCGCTTGTAAGAGTACCTGAAAATAAGATATCAAAAGTATTTTGATATCTTTTTATATTCAGTCATGATAGCTTCGCCTGTTTACCTGTGGAATGTTCCAAACAGGTGTTTTTTGAACTCCCCAGTCTTTTTTGCCCCTGTCCCAACTTTTTTGGAAGGTGTTGCAGGCATCAAATTCGTAGTTAGTGTTTTTATATACTAAAATCAATAAACAACAATAGCAATAACAATAAAGTTGATAAGGTATATATATACCTTTAAAAATACCTTTTCTTTGTACTGTTTTAAATTAAATATATATAAAAGAGAATTTACAAATCACTGCTTTTATGAGCATTTTACATACTGTCCCAACTTTTTTGGAATTGCGGTTTGTACAATTGTGATACATTTCCTTATACAACAGTTATTTACAGTTGAGTAATTATCTTCGGCACTCGGCCTGCGGCCTCATACCTATGACCAAATCACAGCCGTTCTGATAGTATAACTGCACGCTGTCTCATGTGATGTTGCTTAAATGAACATTCTTTAAATTCTATAGTGAATGTTCTGCACCAGGGATCTCAAACTGAAATCCTGGAGGGCTGCTATCTTTGCAGATTTTTTGGTTTGTTCCTGCACTTAAGAGTCTGCACGCCTTGGGCCTCATTCATGAAGCGTTCCTAAATATGTGCATACATTTATGTACGAAACGAGTTGGTATGATAAATTTAGGCCGGATTCATCAAACTATGTGGGAAAGGCAGATTTTTTCATATTTAAGTACGAAGCGCGTCCATCTTAATTTGTGATTAGCATAAATCCACGCCCATGAATTTCTTTATGTAGAGGCTGTCACTTCCATTTAAAGGTCCATACCTAGTCAAAATGACCCAGAAAAAGCAAAGGAAAGAATTATTCCGACACTGAAATCGATGTTTTATTTTAGAAGCAATCAAGCAAAAAAAATTGTTTAGTATTGTCAATATCTGTCTCATAAACTGTTGGAAAAATTAAGTAAAGGCCTAGCAGGAGATGGCTGCATCCCAAAACTACGGTATAGGCACTTCCTTCAAGTCCGCACTTTGGTGACGTATTTCCAAGGTTGGACCAAGGGGTGCAAGTGCGCTGTGCGTGCGCAAGTGCATAAGAAATGGGACACCCTTGCATGACATTCGGTTGCTATGGTTACATACACACGCATCACCATGTTTCCTGTCGCCGCTATATGTAATTTTTTTATTTATAAACCCACTGACAAAAATTGTGTGCATTAGTGTTGTTTAGATCACTTTTTAATTGTGAATTACGGCGAGGTAGAAGTCATATTTTTAACGTGTAAGAGTTAGTGAACATTTATCATTTAAAGTTTTCACTTTACACTTGAAGTTCCTATGCTCGATTGTGCAGTAGCTTGTTCTTGCAAACAGACTACAGCTCTGATTGGCCAGAGTGTAGAAAGTCATGATAACGCAAAAAACTATGGGCAATATGCTTCAGTGAAGTTTGGTTTGATGCGGACTTACGTGAAGGCCACATCAAGGGCTCATAAAGTGGGCAGTCAAGCACTCGCGCACTTGCAAAATAAGAAATGGGACAGACTAAGCCCCTGAAGGTTCTCGCGGGCACCCGCATTTGAAGTGCTCAAGTGTGAGTATTGGGACTGGGCCTACACTTGCTACCATCAATGCAGGATCACCCCTAACAGGAGCTGTTAAAGTAGTAGCCTAAAATAAAAAAATTATGGATTGACATTAAATTGGAAGCGAAGAAACCCATAGCTGCACATCTACGTCTGCATCGGACGAGCGAGTGCATTGCGTTACCGCAGCCGGGAAATTAATGAAACGTTATTCATTTTGTAATTTTGTTGGGGTTCTGTGCAAGTGAGTTGTGGTTTGAAAACGGGTAATCACATATGCTGTGTCCCAAACCGCATACTTCTATGCTCCGAGCACGCATAGCGAGCACGCGCATCCATGTGAGTCCATAACAAAGCACGATAGTGCGGAGCATGGAAGTATATGGTTTGGGACACAGCCAACGGCTACCTTATTTTAGAATCTCTCTGGCACGTTCTAATTGCGGTCACATCGATGCGCATGTCCCACTGAGCAAAAGCCAGAATCGAGCTCAGGTTTTACCGGGATATAGCCTGGCTACATTCTAAGCGGTTGAAAAAACGTTTTCTTTAAAATCAAGTTTATCCGGTTTTTCACCTGAACGCGAGACGGCGTTTCACTGACTTTTCAACAAAAACGTTCAATAGGGTGACAGGACATTGGACAGGTTGGCAATTTCATAAAAATATACGCTGGCATTAGCTGGATTAAGCTGTTGACCACAATTGCAACCCTGGTTACAGACATGTAAGCCACTTTAAAGCAAATTTTGTTAGTTTGTGTTTTAATTAGCATAGCCTATGTAAGGTCATGTAGAATAAAATTTTTTTGAAATTTTGAAATATTTTTGGCTACTGGGAGATTCATAGCATACACATTGCAAAATGACCTTTGCAATGTGTATTTCAAATGCTACATTTTGTCTTGTGAATTTAACAGAAAATTGTTATAAATTAATATTCTAATTATCACTCAGAAGCTACATTTAGCGGCATTTACGAACGCAGTACACGTGGTCCCGAGCAGGTGCAAATCTCAGATACAAAAACGTTGATGAATGCCAAAATACGCTCACGTTTCATGAATGAGGCCCCTTGTTTACAAAGCCTAAATTGGCTGCTGATTGAAAGGAAATAAGAAAGACCAGTAGAGACAGTGGCCCTTAAAAATGACAGTTTCAGACCCCTGTTCTACATAGTGGAAATCCCAAATCTTTAGGTTGCAATGGTTCAGTTTTTTTAAACTTACAGGCCCAAGCACATATGGGAAAGGACCAGGGTGTTCTTCCTCAATGCTGAATGATTCTATGATCCAGGCTCTCTTCTTGCGTATATGTTCATTGGAGGAATTGGCACCAAGAATCCCCAGGGGCTGGTAGAAGTGTCATGTATAAATGAACTTTAAATGACACTACATCAATTTAACAAACACTCTTATCCAGAGCGAAGAAGAAAATCATAAAAATTTCATAAACCTAAAACCGTAAAAAACCATCAACTGAATTGCTACAAAGGGTAGGAGGGAATGGGAAGAGAGCCAAGATATAGGCTGAAGTGGTGAGTTTTCAGTTTGTGATGGAAGATAGCCAATGATTCTGTTGTCCTGTACACTGTGGGTAGTTCCCAGAATGGGGGGATCTGTACAGACAGGGTTACGATTGTGAAAAGTGACCATGGCAGGGAGGTGATAACCAGTCAACTCAATGTTACGGAATGGAGAGCTCTGGCAATGATGCAAGGTTTGAAAATTGTTTGGATGGGGCTGCTGAATGGCTCATTCGGTTAAGGCACCCGTGCCTGGATGAACCTCAAGGCCCCGGATCGAATCAATTGTGCCTCGCCCTGTGGAGCTGCCAACCACAGTCGGACTGACATGGTCCAGATTCGTGTCTGAATCGCCCAGGGTATGGGAGGGTTCATTCAGACAGGGGTTTGCATTTCATCACTCAAGCTTCAAATCATAGGCGCCGGCATTTATTATTTTTTTACCAGGGGGTGCCCTAAAAAAATCAACCACAGGCAAAAAAACATTTAAAAAAAGATTATAGCTTAGTTAAGCGCATAAGTATAATATTTCTGACGTTTTTGTTTGTTATTGCATCAAACACAACCTTCAATGCTTAATGTTAACTCAATATTTAATTTAGCCGTATGTAGCCTATGCATTATGTTACGTTTTATCCTATGTTCAGTGAATGCATCCGGCAAATAACAAATTCATATGTTTTAGGATATTACTAGTTTGCATCATTTACCGTTGGCTACATATTTCATGTCTGAAATACAGCGTCCAATAAAACAGTACTTTCCATTTTCTGTGCAAAAACAAGCTCTGAGACAACAATAGAGTAGGCCTACAAAACAAACTGTTGCAAGCACACTAACAGGTGATACATCTGTTCACATATCTCATCTCTCATGTCTTCCTTGCGTCCTCCATTGGATGGAGCTAAGAAAAGATGCAAGGAGTGAAATTAAGCAACTGGAATGAGGGGTGGAAATCTAGGTTAAGAGATGTTTTCACACATTTATGTTTGACATAAGCAACGTGTCAATTTAGCTCAGGTTTTACGTAGATATAGCCTGGCTACATTCTAGCCGGTTAATAACCTTTCACTTTTCAATCAATTTTAGCCGGCTTTTCACATGAACAGGAGAAGACGTTTCACCAACACAAAAATGTTCACTGGGAGGCAGATGTTGAAGCTGTACTGCTAACATTACTTCCCTCGGAATCATTTGACAGGCTTGATATTTAATTCTGTGAGTTTTGGGTTACATTCTTATTACGAAGTTGCATCTCTAGAGAGCTAGTAGAGCCTATTATGTAGCATACCTCAACAAAAAACGCTTTTTATTGGTTGCTTGTTTCTCATTTATTTCACATGCTTTATGTGTGCATCGGGCCAGGTTAAACCAGTACTAGTATCAAACAAATAACTTAACTCTGCAGTAGCCTACGATTTACCCTGCAATAGCCTACGATTGCCTGAGCACCAACAAGATTGGCGCCTATACCTCAAACCATCACTCTGCTTCCAGATATGCAGTAGATATGGATGGATCAATTAAAGGGTTGTTTCTCCTAACTAATGTTCTATTGAAGTCTATGGAAAAATAAGTCAGGAGAAGAAACCCTTGAAGTGATCCATCCACATCAACTATCTGGCAGCAGATAATTTTTTAAATAGTTTGAGACTTGTTGTTTGATACGTCTATATACCTATATAATGAAACCAGATGCTTTTTCAAACAGTTATAACGCTGATTCAACTTTATTGAAAAGTAATGAAATGTATGTGCATTCCAGGAGACAGTTTGTTCTCCTTATATAAAACAGGTAACATCTGTCAAGTGAAAATATGGCCCCCAAACCACAGTGCATTTAAGAGTAGAGCTATTTAAAAGACATGAAGCATTCTTTTTTTTTTTACTTTAGATATGATGTGGCTTTGCTTGCATTCAAATCTGAAATCGACCCGTATTTGCTAGAAAAATAAATTAAAGTTGGCTTTTTTTGTACTAGGGCACAGCCATCTTGGAACAACAACCTTGGTCTTAGGAACGTCACTAGGTTGGTTCATCTTGGCTGCTCAGTGTATTCCTATTGATAAATATCTTTTTTTTTCTATTGTGAGAAAAAAACAACACAAAAAATGCAAGATTGTGATGGGTAGCATAGCCACTGGCATGCCCTTGTAAAATGTGTAATGGCGTAACATGTTTCTCTTTTGTGATTGATCAGGCAATTATGTAAATTATATAGACTGCTCAAAGAAATTAAGCAAACACTTAATCAACACAGTATAAAACCAAGTCAATTAAACTTCTGGGATATCGATCTGTCCAGTTAGGAAGCGTAAACGATTGTGAATCAATTTCACCTGCGTTGGTGCAAATGAAAGTGACAAGAGATGGACAGGAGAGGCAACAGCAAGACACCCCCCAAAAAGTAAATGGTTTTGCAGGTGGTGGCCACAGATAATTCCTCTCTCCTTATCCTTTATGACTGATTTTTTTCTAGTTTTGCATTTTGCTAGTGCCCTTGTCACTACAGGTAGCATGAGACGGTACCTGCAGCCCATTCAGGTTGCACAGGTAGTCCAGCTTCTCCAGGATGGCACATCCATACGTGCCGTCACAAGAAGGTTTGCTGTGTCTTCCAGCACAGTCTCAAGAGCGTGGAGGAGATACTGGGAGATGGGCCATTACACGAGGAGAGCTGGACAGGGCCGTAGAAGGGCAACAACCCAGCGGCAGGACCGGTATCTGATCTTTTGTGCGAGGAGGAACAGGAGGAGCACTGCCAGAGCCCTACAAAATGACCTCCAGCAGGCTACTCGTGTGCATGTTTCTGACCAAACTGTCAGAAACAGACTCCATGAGGGTGGCAGGAGGGCCCAACGTCCTGTAGTCGGACCTTTGAAAAGACGTGAAAGAGTCTAGAGACGCCGTGGCGAATGTTATGCTGCCTGCAACCTCATCCAGCATGAACGGTTTGGTTGAATTGACTTGGTGCTATATTGTGATGATTACGTGTTTTCTTAATTTTTTTGAGCACTGTATAAACCGAGTATACAGTGGGTCTGACGGTGTGCTTCTAACGTTGAGACCACTTGAGGTTTGGTAGAATGGTTTTGGTTTTCCGGATTTGAGCCAAGGTAGGTGTAGAAACATGTCTTGCGCATACGGTGTGTTTTAAAAGTATTTATATATATAATAAAGTATTGTTTACATTTTATTGGTAATAGGTCCCCGCAGGTTCGTTCTGCTTGAACTTGTTATTTCGGCTGGAGTGATTGGGTGTCCTGAGCTGTGTCTACAGGTGTGAGATTTGTGTAGCTATATTGCTAAATAGACGCTTGTTTTCAATGCGCACGACCATTAAATGCAACCTTGTAATCTCGTTTGTTAACAGGTATCTGTAGGCCAGTGCATGTAATCCCCAAGATGTATGATGCTGGCTGAGGTAGCCTATTGTTTGCTTCTGCTGTAAAGGTAAAACCAGATTTATGGCAGAATTGTTGGTAACACTTTATTTTGATTGTCCCATGTTGACACTCAACTTGATATCAACTGCTATCAATTGAATATCAGTTCAGTGTTAATTTAAAGTCAATTGCATGGCAGGTGATTGTCCACAAACTCCACAAAGAAGTGAGTGTCAAGAAACACTGTATTGACACTCAACATTCTTTTCAAGAAGCACTCTATTGACACTCAGCAAAATATAAACTGACTATTTGCTGTATCTCAACATTCATTTGATATCAAGTTGAGATCAACATGGGACACTCAAAATAAAGTGTCACCGAATTGTTTTATGGCGTTTAAATATCATACATATGTCAGATTGCAAGCAGGCTGCAATTTACCGGATTGTGTTTCTTTTTGTTTAAAGGCTCTTTTGGAATGCTAGCTGCTGTTTTGCCTATGATTATATTTGTTACACGCTGTTTGCCTTCCGGTTTGGGAGTTTACTCATTTAAGAGGAAGTGAAAACAGGTTTTTAAAAAATATGCAATTTTATTTTACTGACAAAAATAGGTTATTTAGGGGTTACATATCTGTACACACCCTTAGCCTAACACTTGGTTGCTGCATAACAATTACAGCTTCAAGGCGTCGTGGGAAAAAAACTATGAGCTTAGCACACTTGTTTCTGGACATTTTTGTCCATTTCTCTTGCAAGCTCCGTCAGGTTGGATGGGGAGCGTCAGTACACAGCCATTTTCAGCTCTTTCCACAGATGTTCAATTGGATTCAGGTCTGGGCTCTGGCTGGGCCACTCAAGGACATGCACAGACTTTCTCCGAAGCCACTCCTTTGTTCTCTTGGCTGTGTGCTTCGGGTTGTTGTCATGTTGGAAGGTAAACCATCACCCCAGTCTGAGGTCCAGAGCGCTCTGGAGCAGGTTTTCTTCAAGGATCTCGATGTACTTAGCTGCATTCATCTTTCCCTCTATCAGGACTAGTTGCCCTGTTCCCGCTGCTGAAAAATATCCCCACATCATGATGCTGCCACCGCCATGCTTCACTGTAGGGATGGTATTAGCCAGGTGATGAGCGGTGCCTGGTTTCCTCCAGATGTGACACTTGGTATTCAGGCCAAAAAGTTACATTTTGGTTTCATCAGACCAGAGAATCTTGATTCTCATGGTTTGAGAGTCCTCTAGGAGCCTATTGGCAAACTCCAAGTGGGCTGTGATGTGCCTTTTACAAAGGAGGGGCTTCCGTCTGGCCACTCTATCATAAAGGCCTGATTAGTGGAGTGCTGCCTGGATGGTTGATCTTCTGAAAGGTTCTCCCATCTCCACAAGGATATGCAGGATACGCTCTGTCAGAGTGACCTTCGGGTTCCTGCTCACCTCCCTGGCCAAGGCCCATCTTCCCAGATTGCTCCGTTTGGCTGGGCGGTCAGGTCTAAGAAGATTCTTGGTGGTTCCAAACTTCTTCCATTTACGAATGATGGTGGCCACTGTGCTCTTTGGGACCTGTAAAGCTGCAGAGATTTTTCCGTACTCTTCTCCAGATCTATGCCTTGACACAGTCCTGTTTCTGAGGTCTTCAGATAATTCCTTTGACCCCATGGCTTGGAGTTTGCTCTGACATGCACTGTCAACTTTGGGACCTTATATAGGCAGGTGTCGGTAATCCCCAATCATGTCCAATCAATTGAATTTATCACAGGTGGACTCCAATTAAGTTGTAGAAACATCTCAAGCAGCATGAGAGGAAACAAAATGCACCTCAGCTCACTTTTGGGTGTCATATGAAAAGGTGTGCACACTTGTGTACATATGATATTTAACATTTAGATTTTTAATAAATTAGCACAAATGTCTAAAAACCTGTTTTCACTTTGTCATTATGGGCTATTTTGAACTCAATCTATTGTAGAATAGAATAGAATATGTAACGTAATAAAACGTGGAGAAGGTGAAAGGAGTATGCAGACTTTCCGGCTTGACTGTATATATATAAATAATTTTTTTTCATTCTGATTTTGTAAAATTAGTTAAGATTTGGCTTTGGTTTTTAGTTGGTTTAGATAACTGCTGGTTTCATTGTTGTATTATTGAATTAAAGTAAGGTACATAATGCAATTAACCCATTTAAAAATAAGGACACAGAATGCCCCAAGTAAAATTCCAATTGAATGGCTTCAAAAAATGTAATATTTCACTGTCACTTTCAATGTTATGGAGTTCCCACACTGAAAAATCTGAGATTTTTTTTTATCGCTATGTTTATGGGTTCATAAATAATTCTAAACATATTACACTTTACAAGAAAATTAGAATGAGTAGTATTTTTATGGAAAAATAAACCATGAACCTAATTCTTGAATTTTCAATTCACCTCTCTCTCAATTTATTTTGTATACTTGTAACTTTCAAATCTCAGAAAAATATGTGTTTGAGAATAGTAATGAAAGAATAATAATAAAGAGGCATCAAATGAATGTTAAAATGGTTTCTCACAATGATACATGTGGGAGTATGTGTAGTCTCTGGTTCTAGATTTATTTGACTTTTATGCAAATTAATCATTTAAATAAACTCATTACATAAAAAAAGGCTGTTGCCTGTAACATAACTGCCATATTATAACAGTGTGACATCTATATATAAATTACTACTATTGTTGACATTTTCAGACGCTGTTAAAACGGTTGGCTTTGTAACAACAATTACAACATCCCTGACAATAATAGGCTAGGTATTTTGTCAACATTTGTCCAACATTTGCATTACACTTTTTCTTCGCAAACTCTTTTCGGCGAGTCAGATTTGAAGAATGTTTAATTCACAAAACTATAATTTTATAAACTTAAAATTTTTAGTCAAAGCAAAGATAAAATGTTTATGGAATCTCAGGCTTTGACATTGATGATCCCGAATCAAATCCTGTTTTTGTATACTTTACCAATTTGTGGACTCCTATGCTGTAACATGAGCTGGCTTGCTATAATCTCCTGCCCACTACTCTGTGGCTTTGAAACAACACTGTTGCTCTCCGAAGAGTATTAAGTGTTAATTGTATTTGTTTGACTGTGGGGCACACACATGTCCTCAAACCAGCAAAACAACCCAACTGTGAGACTACATGCTCTGAAATAATTCAGACCCAGCAGTCTGTATATAACCATCAATATTCATTGTATATGGTCATGGAACTGAAGATGTAATGTTTTTAAGCGTAACAGACAGTGGGTAGACATGAACATGACATGCAAGGATTTAAGATACACTCTATGTATGCGAATATGATCTGCCCAGGACAAACCGAGTAAGTATAAACCTCAGAAAATAATAGCTTAGCCCTTATATAAATACTATTAACATGAACTGTACTGGGTACTAATAATAGCATGAACTGTACCAGGTACAAGAAATTATGATTCATAATTCCACCATTATGTTAAAGACTATGTTGTTTTGACTCTGGGGTTTGTGAGGCAACATTGATAACCTACATCCTCTGAATAACTACTGATGCTAATACACACATATATATAAACATTACATGATTACATTATAACATAAAATGTACACACACAATGCAGATACAACTTTAAATGTATTAAACACAGTCTCATATATATAATATATACATTGTTTACACTGTAATGTCTAATAACATTATCTTTTTTCAAGGAAGCCTAAGAATTACCACTCATACATAAACATACCTACCAGAGTGACAAAAAAAATGATTGAGACTGTTTTCATGGTGTAGACAGGCGGCGTTTTTGCTAAAGTAATCCAGATTGTCAGAGAGCAGACAGGTGTCTTGTGAGCACGCTTACTCTGTTGCACAGAGCAGAGTGAAAGGGGTGTTGGCTACTTATGTGCAGGAAGGCCGTCCCAAAGAGGGGACCCCGTGATATAATCAGATCAAGCGCAGACTGGGCTTTGACTCTTAGCAATGATGAACATAACACTTTAACCACACTGCACACTAATAAGTGTGGAAGTACACAAAAAAGCCTGTGGAACCTATTTTGAGGATGTAAAAACATATGCGAGCACAAACAAAGCTGTGTTTGTTAGAAAAAAGATGTAAAATGCATATTAAAACAGTAAGAAATAAGAAGGCAGGACAAATGAGCGTCGCAAAAAAGCGCTGAGCAAGTTCTGTCAAATAACTCTTGCTGTGCCCGACCAATGGTCAGCCTCAGCAAATGCATGTTATACATGAGTTATCTTGACAGAAATATGTTTAATGTTGTTTAGAAAAAGGAATAGAAATCAAATATGAACTGAGCAATATGAAAGGTAAGACAGGGAAAATCACAAAGCAATTAAATCTTTTCAGCCTAATGATGATTCAAGGAATGGCAAACAACTCCATGTTTATACCCCATGTTTATCCAGAAGACAAAGGCAAGTGCAACAATTGCATTTATTGCATTGATAAGTCATTTATATGTTTTTTTCATATATGTCCAACACCTTTTAATCAAACAACTATGTGTGACCAATACAAATGTAAAATATGCATAATGCATAAACAGTATGTACTGAGGTAATATGAAAAGGCAGGTGTGTACTCACCTTATAATTGTTCTTGGAATTAGTCGAAGCAATGGTACGTATGGCTTCTGTTCTTCTTACGTAGATAACTGTTTGTTTCTGTGCTGTACAGGCACAAGAATATCAATTCTTCAATAAATATGTCACCATAGCAGCGTTTTTCTAATCCCAGAACTGTTCCAAGGCAGGTTTATTTGAAGTTAGCTGGCTATGAGCCTGAACATATTTAATCTTTTCCAATTAGATCAAAACTGACACACCCCCAAAAACAACTTCACCATTCCTGGCTAATCCCATAGATCTAGAAGCAGGAATAACAAGACAAGTTTTTTTTGTCTGTAAAAGGTTTTTATAGATTGACAATAATAATAATAATAATAATTATTATTATTGTTAGTGTTATTATCAGCCTAAGCACCACTGCCACTTTTGAAAAAAAGCATAAAATACTAAATTGCCGTTTTCATGCACATCTGCTGAGGCCCAATACAATTTACCATTTAATATTTTGCATACTGTTTTAGCCAGAGGCGTCCAAGGAGGGCTGTATTTGTTTCTGAATTTTACACCAACGTCTGCTCCTAATGATTTAATTAGCCCAGCCATTTAGTAATTGATATTTTAGCTACTTTCTTTGAAAAGTTCATGAATGATATCTGAAGACTGAGGCTGTGACCGAATATGATCCCTGTTCCCGGCCCCCTGTCCCCTGTCCACTCAGATCCCTGTCTACTAGCTATTTGCCCTCTCCCCTCACTTTGCATGCAGTGTGGTAAAGAAATTCTGCAAAACTCTTTCCAAACTAGTGAGGAAGTTTATAATATGTCCCGTTCTACCATAGACATGCATACCCGCTGTATGTCAAATCTTTTTAGTTTTTAGCTATAGATTACTCCTGGCAGGGGCACTTATGCAGCTATAGATTACTCCTGGCAGGGGCACTTATGCAGCTATAGATTACACCTGGCAGGGCCCTTATGCAGCTATAGATTACTCCTGGCAGGGGCACTTATGCAGCTATAGATTACTCCTGGCAGGGGCACTTATGCAGCTATAGATTACTCCTGACAGGGGCACTTATGCAGCTATAGATTACTCCTGGCAGGGGCACTTATGCAGCTATAGATTACTCCTGGCAGGGGCACTTATGCAGCTATAGATTACTCCTGGCAGGGGCACTTATGCAGCTATAGATTACTCCTGATAGGGGCACTTATGCAGCTATAGATTACTCCTGGCAGAAGCATTTATGCAGCTATAGATTACTCCTGATAGGGGCACTTATGCAGCTATAGATTACTCCTGGTGGGGGCACTAGTGTAGCTATAGATTACACCTGGCGGAAGCACTTAAACAGCTATAGATTACTCCTGGCAGAAGCATTTATGCAGCTATAGATTACTCCTGGTGGGGGCACTTATGCAGCTATAGATTACTCCTGGTGGGGGCACTAGTGTAGCTATAGATTACACCTGGCGGAAGCACTTAAACAGCTATAGATTACTCCTGGCAGGGGCATTTATGCAGCTATAGATTACTCCTGGCAGGGGCACTTATGCAGCTATAGATTACACCTGGCAGGGGCACTTATGCAGCTATAGATTACTCCTGGTCCAACGGTCAAAAGCCAGCCCCATGTCAACTGCCTCACAGCTCCAGGAGGAGTGAACGCCAGCAACGCCTGTTTCGTCAAGAACTGTACGTCAGATTCTTGCTCGCAATGGTCTCCATGGTCGTATTGCTGCCCAGAAACCAGCGCTAAACAAGAGACAGCTAAGAAACCGTGGTTTGGGGTTACATCCAATATGGAGGTGCCAGGGAGATCTGTAAGGTGGATGGTAACATTGACAGTGCCAAATATCAACAGATTCTTGCCTCCCAGTACATTCCCAACTACAAGAGGGGTCAGATTTTTCAACAGGATGTAACCTCAGGTTCCACTATGAAGTTTCTCTGGGGGAAGAAGATCAAGTTCCTTCAGGGATGGCCAGCACAGTCTCCAGATATGAATATTATTGAGCATATCTGGGGAAGAATGAAGGAGGAAGCTTGGAGGACCAAGCCGAAGAACTTGGAGGAGCTTTGGGATGCCTGCAAGGTGGCCTTCCATGCCATCCCCGACGACTTCATCAACAAGCTCTACGACTCTCTGCCAAACCGGATGGCAACTGTTCTGCAGGCCAAAGGAACCCATACAAGATATACATTTCTTAACTTATAGTCCATGATGAAATACTAGACTGATTTTTCATTTGGTATTTTATTAACTTTTTGAGAAAGATAAAATGTATTGATTATAATTTGATTTGCGACAAGACTTTTGTCCAGGTACAAACTGGCTTGTTCATCATTATCAAGCAATAAACCTTATAAGCATCAATGAAATTTTTGTTTTGCTAGTATTTAAATAAACTTTAGACACTTATGATTAATTTGTGTTGTTTCCTAACTGTATTAGCTAATTAAGAGTTGGGTAATTAGCAATTGTCACTTTTGTCCACTCATGCGACAAAACTTTTGGCCGGGACTGTAGATCAAAGGTCCTACTAACAAGAAGGAAAAACAGCTATTTATCCCCTCTGCAGTCACCATTCTCAATAAGACACTGATCAGGGATTTGCACATGTTGAGGCTGTAACCGATACTGGTCAAGAGATGTTACAGGCAGGATTTTTATGGCTATATGTTTAATATTGTTGTCTTTTTAACCAGTGCTATGTTTTTTTCTGCCAATGCATTGTTCTTTATGAAGACTATTGAGCTGAAGGGAAAATGTTTTTATATTTAACGGACAATTAAGTATTCTTACTGTTAATCTTAATGAGAGGTAATATTCTTCATAAAATCACTGGTAACCTGCTGATGACCTGAAGTAAAAAATTTGAATTTATTTCCAAACACAACCAAACTTTAATCCTTCAATAATATTATTTGTATTTGCAATCACCACTGATGAAGGTCTGATAGAATTACATGTTTGAACTTGTGTTGTCAGTATGTGAGCTCAAATAAACTGATTCAATGAAGACAATAAATTTTTGTAGTGTTCGGTTAACTTTTCTATGTTTTGGCATGGTAGCATATTAAATTTGTTGTCTAGCTCTCTTGCAAAGCATATAATTGAGGGCATTAATGAAATGGAATGACAGCATCTACGTGACTCTTACCACATACCATACATTTTAAAGTAAAAAAAAAAAGAAGAAACCTGGTGGTTAGATGACGAATGACGTAGGGCTTTGATTGATGGCTGAATGCACATAAAACATCTGAATTTTTTTCATTCTCAAATAACCATGTGATGATGTCAAACTGAGGCAACTGAGAGGCTTGCTAATCTCTTGCGGGAAAGGGAACGCTTCCAAGGCGATGGTTCAGTGACCTTGCGCAACTGGTGGAAATTGGTTCAGTCCTTGTCTTCATTTTACACCCATGCAATCTAACCCCACCCAAGAGCACACTGAAAAGGTGACAATGCTGGCAGATCAATATTATGCTGCCACTGATATAACAGATATGCGGCACCTTTTTATCTTTCTCTGAAAAAAATAAATGCTAATCCAGTTGAATAGTTTGTTTGAGATTATGAATCCAGACTAATGCCCAATTTTCTATTTTTTTAACAATTAGTTAGAAGTTGTTACCTTAGGTTACTTACCAGGTGATCTACAGTAGTACATCAATCAAAGTGATACAAATCATCTATTGCTACCATGAAGGGAGCAAAAAAGAATTATTTTCTGAAAGCAGAATCCCTCAAAGGCTTAAAATAGGGGTTGGGGAACTTCATCCACAAAAACCTGGTGTGGGTGCGGGTTTTTGTTTTAGCCCGGCACTAAGACACCTGATTCTACTTATCAAGGTCTTGATAGAAGATCATAATTAGTTAATTAGTTGAATCAGGTGTCTTAGTGCTGGGCTTGCGGTCGCAGAACGGGTAGGGAGAGGGAGGACTGATTGCAATCACAGGAAGGGGGGTGGGATGGGCTGGCAGATTGTAATCGTGGACCAGGGAGGCGGGGAAATCATCTATTTTTTATTTTTGGGTGTACCTATCATAAACCAGATAAACAGTGTGCCGCCACCAGAGTATCAGGCATACATGAAACAGCACAACTGATTGGTTTATCCAGTGCTCTTTTTTTGCCCCAAGATCCGAACTGCACTTTTTTGCCGACTTACAAAAACATATTCTCACAGTCCCTATGACACGTGTACATTGAAAAGCTCTGCCCTACTTAATAGTGCCCTTTACCCCACAGTAATCACATCAGGTCCAGTTTGGTTGGTTGGTATTTTTCCAGTTTGTCATCGTTTTATGACTTCATTGACACCAGACCTCTGCTGATGCAAATCAACTTTTCAGTATCATAACAACCCTATGTGAGAACAAATTATTTTTTTCTGCAATTTCTTTTTTATGATTCAGTCTGTGCACAGTCCTGGTCCTGCTATTGTGGATACTTAAAAAGAAAATACAAAAAAAGAGATAAAATGTGGTCTTTTCTGTTGAGGTGGAACCATTGCTTTATTTTTCACTTGGTCCTTCATTTCTTCCCACTGAGGTTGGTGAGGACTAGCCTTTACTGTTACTGCTAATTAGTTTCATATTTACAATTGTATGCCATTAATAAAGAAGCAAGGAAGAAATGACAGATTAATTAAGCATTACATGCTTAGGGTAAATTGGAAATGGTTCCTTTCTAGAAAGGTCTTGTAGGTTTTTACTTGAGAGGATAGAGACACCTTGTTTTTTTATGTGCTTAATTCATAATTCTCGAATTGATATTTTTTAAGGTTAATTACTGTATTTTCAGTTTTTCCAGTGTTGTATTTGGAGATAACTCCTGAACCACACACAAATAAATACCCCTCTCATGTAACAATGAGGCCTGCTACTGTTTTGTATTCCGGGTCCCCATAGTCACTGCATAATTCTGTGTCCATTATCCTTTCAGTGGAAGGGTAATGCAAGGTAATAAAGAATTATGATAGAACTAATGGCCATTTACAAAGTGGTATAAGGCGGAGGGTTATACAGTGTGGGTTATGCAGTGTCATTGGGCCAGCATCGTGTGAAAATTACCCTTTCGGGAAATAATTGACAGAGTGCCAAACATTTAAATGCGCCAAGATGGATTCACAAATGGATGTCAGCCGTTTGTTTTGTCAGCTGAAACTGGCTGGGCAAGTCCAGCGATTTCCATATAACTGCTCTTTGTGCGTAGTGTTATAGTATTATGCTATTATGTAAAAAGGTAAAGGTTGTGGAGCATGTTATTTACCATAAACCTCCTGTCGTAGCCTGTTTAAGTATGTGAGAACTGTCCCAGCTTCAGCCGCTGTAGCACATCTGTTGTGCTGCTTCAATAAACAGTTTTATTGCATTTTTGTTCAGCTAAAAAATGCGACTGTTCAAGCTTGTACCCCCACCTTATTTGCAAAAATAGTCTAGAAATACATATACGCGCACGCTTTCACATACAAACAGACACACACACAGACACACACACACACACACACTCTCTCTCTCTCTCTCTTTCACACACACACACACACTCTCTTTTTTTCTCTTTCTATCTCTCTCACACACACACACACACACACACACACACACACACACACACACCACACACAATATTAACATGCTGTCAAAACTATTTTTCAGTAATGTGTAGGCACTGTTCTATATAATGATAATAAAAAGGCTACCTTCCTGCATGTGGAAATGTAACTTATGCCATTATGGTTAGACAGTTTAAATAGGCCAGACACTGCAACAATCTCTTTTGTGCTGACAAAATGCTGATGATGTTTTCTCATCAGATTATAAGATGGAGTCTAAGGCTGCTGTGGTCTACGGGCAAATTAACACAATTCCCTCAATCGCTGGTCAGCAAGGCAGTACAGACCACCTGTGAAGTAATTACTACATTGTGATGTTCAGAAAAGTGTGAAAATGTTAATTTAAAGCAGTGGTATAAACTCTTGTATGCTCAAGATGTGCTAGTTTTATTACTCCATAACATGGGTGTGTCTACAGGTGGGCTGGGGTGGGCATTGCCGACCCAGAGATGAGCCATGCCTCAATTTTGAACAAAAATTTTTTGAGCGTTCATAGTTTTCTGTACTATGTAAATGCACTGCTTTCCTATTGCCCATTTTGAAGCCAAATCCAGAAAAAATCTAATCCGACAATATGAAGTCAGCGCTACGCCAGTAGGCTATTCGAGCTACAGACGATTCAGGCAGTCATAAAAATGCCTCATCGAAATAATATACTTTTGGTTTGGCTATCTAAAACATGGAGACGCAACGAGAGAGAAAGACTGAAAGAGGTCAGTTTCTAATATTCGCTAGCCTAGCTTACTCAGTGAGTTGAGGGTAGTGGCGAGAATCTCCGTCTGGGAGATTTGATTTAAAATAGATTGATTACATGTTGCATCTAGCCTATAGTTGTTATACTGCGATTCTGAAACATCTGCTGCATTGCACTAGCTGGCCACTCTTGTGTGTGCGGCGCCCGTGTGTGTGTGTGTTAGCTAGCCTACTGCTGCATGTTGGCTAGTCAGTGGAGTGGCTAAAATATAAATTAAAATGATGAGCCAGTTACAGTAACATAGTTTCACATGTAAATGGAAAATAGCACAAAGAGACTGAAATGATGAAGGAATATAGCTCATGGCCCTGTCACACTATTGCATATGAGAGAAACGTATGAGTTGCGTATATGTAAATTCATAAAATAATTTTCATACGCACAAAAAGCCCTTGAAAATAGCGTATGGCCAGCGTATGGCTAGCGTATGCCTAGCTAGCTTGGTGCTCAAATGCTTCCTAAAGGCCCTGTCACACTATAGCGTTTCGTACTAGCGTATGCCATTATAGCGTTATAAACCTGATACTCGCTGACATAATATATACGCTATATACAATATACGCTAGCTATACGCAACATACGTATGGGGTATACTAGCATACATACGCATATCACACGCGGTCGCATACATAATACGCATAAAAGTTTTTTAAGCAGGCAGCAAAAGTTTTTTTAAAATTTAAAAAATTTTTGGTGTATTGCGCTATACGCTAGTTTATACGCTAACACGCTATAGATACGCTTAAATACGCTAGAATTAAGCTAGAGGTACGGTACGCATAACGCTACATAGTATCGCTACGGTACGATTACGCTGACGTGTACAGCTAGCGTATTGATAGCGCAGCTATTGCATGCGTAACTCTAACGTATTCTAAACGTATCTCGTAGTATATAGACATTTATGCGTATGCTTGAAAGAAGCGTATAGAAGAAGCAGGGGGCCAAGGGCCATGCAGGATGCAGTGCAGGCAGGATGTTAACAAACGTATGTAAAAAATTTAAAATAGTTTAAAGTAAAGTTAAATTAATAGTTTATTATTATTCTTAAATAACACATCATTATATAAATATATAAATTATGTATAAAAAAAGTAAAAAAAAAAAAAAAAAAAAAAAAAAAAAAATAAAAAATAATTCATTAAAATGATCACATAATGCCAATGGATAATAAAAATGGTAAAAAAACAAATTGTAAATAATAAAATATTATAAATTTTTGTTTAACGATAAAAAAAAAAATTACACAAAACAAAAAAATATAAAATATATAATAACATAAAAATATAATATAGATTAAAATAGACACAAATCATAATCATCAAATATAAATCATCAATCAAAGATTTATTGTTATATTTGAGAAACAGGCAAAATAATAGCATTAAGGAATATAAATAGAAGGCTAATAGACTAAAAAAGCAAAAAAGAATCTGTTCTCTCATCTTCCTCAGCGAAAAGGCTGCACGTGCAGCAGCGCTATGCAATTGCAGCATGAAAAATTAGCTGACTTTAAAAATTGAGACCTAGCACTAAAACTAGAACTAAAAACATTAACTAGTATTATAACATATATTATCCTATGAATAAAATGTTTATAGATATATTTATTATAGACCTATAGATATTTTTATTTATTTTTATTTAAGTATCTCTGTGGTTCTGTGAGTGAGTGTGTGCAGCCTGTTTTATTAGCTCTCGAAATCCCTCACCATCATCTCCTCCTTTTCATCATGTTGTTTGTCAATACTGAGTAAATGACCTACAGTCACTTTTTAGTGGTGTTTTCTTTCGGTTGTGTGGTGTGTGTGTGGTGTTCCCTGAGAGTGAGAACGATGAAATGTGAAAGGGGATAGTATTATGGCTTTTTTGTCGACGATAGCGGCTACGCACGCGCGCGCACGCATTACTACACTATATACTACCATACCATACATACGCGCTAGCATACATCTGGATATACTACTACATATACTACTCAGTTCAGTTCAATACGGTAAGGTAAAAAAAAAATTTTTTTTTTTTTCGGCTTTTTTTTGCGCGTAAAAAAATATTTTTCATGATTACATCCGCAAACTCATAGTTTCTCTCTATAATAATAGTGTGACAGGGCCTTAAAATAAAAGTTCAAGAATGTTATTGCTATGTTTTAAAAAACAAATCAGGAATGTTTTGCTCGGTTTCCTTTCAGTAAAATGCATCAAAATCTTTGTGATTGTCATGTGCTAATTTATGATTGATATG
This sequence comes from Ilyophis sp. 1 JC-2022, assembly GCA_022702515.1. NCBI lineage: Eukaryota > Metazoa > Chordata > Actinopteri > Anguilliformes > Synaphobranchidae > Ilyophis > Ilyophis sp. 1 JC-2022. The sequence goes on from CM040402.1 coordinate 45,253,100, forward strand.
CTATCTCTTGTTGAAAAAATACAATACAATCAATTTACTTTATCCATTAAATAATCCATTAAATTTTAGCCTACACTTTTTTAGTTCTAAAGTACTTGATGCAGTTCTTGCCATGGACTCCAAAAAATCAACTGCCGAAGATTATTTACATCCGTATTTAGATCCGTATTTCCTTAATATCTAATATCTAGCCACGCTGATTTCAGATTGTGTAGCTCACATCTTTCATTTAATCATCTCTTCCTGTATAATCCCAAAAGTATGGAAAATGGCTCATGTTCTTCCTGCATAAGGGTGGTGATAAAAATAACATGAATAATTATCGGCCCATTAGTAAGTTATCTTGTCTGGCAAAGATTCTAGAGTCATTAGTCAATGATCAACTTAAAGCATTTTTGTCTAGATTTTCAGTGCTGAGCTCTTTTCAATCTCTTTTCAATTTAGGGCTGGGCATAGCACTATTACTGCTACCTCTCTTGTATTAAATTATATTGTGTCTGCATTGGATAACAGAAAGCATTGCGCTGCACTTTTTGTTGATCTGTCCAAAACCTTTGATACAGTGGATTCTTCTTTGCTGATAAATAAATTATCCTGCATTGGCTTAGACGTCAAGGCTTGCTTATGGTTCCAAAATTACCTCTCTGACAGATTTCAGTGTGTAACAATTGGCAATAATCAATCAAATGTTTTATATATTACTAAAGGTGTACCACAATGATCTGTCTTGGGGCCTGTCTTGTTTACTATTTATATCATTACATTACATTACAGTCATTTATTTTCTGTAGAAAAAGAGTCATTGAGGCAGTCATTCTCTCAGTTTTAGACTATGGAGACATAATTTATAGACATGTAGCCTTAACTACCCTTGAAAATCTAGATGCCATATACCACTCTGCTCTAAGATTCATCACAGGTGAATTGGAACACTACAAACCTTCACACATGCTCACAAGATTGACAGACTGCTTTTTGCTTTTATGCCCCTCATATTTGGAATGGTTTGCAAATTACTGCCTTTGAGACAATTTAAGAACCTAATATTGAATCTTATTGTTTTTTCTTATTTGTTTTTAACAAATGTTTTGAATTTAGTTTTAACTAATGTTCTATTAATGTTTTACTTATTTTATTTTTATTTTTAACTGTTTTAAATAGTTTTGACCAATGTTTTAATTTATTGGCTTTTTGATTATTATTTTATGTAATGTCTTATGTAACTGAGGGGCTTTTCCTCAATGCTTCCCGAGGTTTAAATAATTCTTTCTTTTTTTAAAGTATAATAATAATAATAATAAATCTATCACAGTGATGTACACTGAATAAATGTAAAGTAGAAAAAACTGGTTATTAACAGTTATTTACCAAGTGGTTCATGAGTGACAGGTTGTTTTTTCATGCAAAATATATTTTTGGTTTAAAATTTAATAAAAAGGTTTTATCATAGGGGGGTTAGCGAGGGTCATTTTTTACTCTGAGGACACGGGGAGGATACAAACTATGAAGACATCACAAAGGTTAACAGCCAAAGGTTTCAAAAAAAGTTCCTGTTGCTCAGGATATATTAACATCTTGAAGGAGCATGCACAATTGTTTTTGTTGCGCTCTTGCCAGTTGTATGGATTTAATAATAACTTTACAGATACGCAAAGTATACCTTTTCAGTACACAAAGAACAGGCAATGACACAGTATGTTTGATTTTGCAGTGACCCATGTTAAACTAAAAGAAGACATCATTCATGAGTGACAGTTCAAACAATAAGAAACAAGAAACTAATGTGAACTCTTATGAAAAAGCAAACAATCTTGTGCAACTGCCAGTATTAAACACATTGCTTGTCTAATGAAATAGAGTTTTGGGTGGATACGCTGCAGGTAATTCCTAAATAAACACAAGGCTTGTCAGTTTGATATTTAATCAGGGTTAACTGAAAATTGCATCTGTCAGTCAATCCAGTTCAGGTTCAGGCAAACTACATGAGAATTTTGCCCTGAAATTGAAGTAGTTAAACAGTATTAAATTATGATTAGAATACTTCATTGGTGATTAAACATACCATAAAATAAAAATGGTCTTTCAGGTCAGTCTTGGTAAAGATAACACTGCGACAGAGGAAACGCTGAACGAAGTTGTTAGGATCAGTCATCCATGATTTGGAGCAGGACTACACAGCTACTTCAGTGCTGTGTTTTAAATCCAGATTATTTTACTGTTTTATTTTACGATTTAAGCCTATTGCACAGTTTCAGATTTGTGTGCCAGGTCACCATATGGAAGGTTACTATGCTGTCAACTAGACATCTGTAGAGAGACAAATATGGGTGCCGCAACATTAAAACATAGAAAGACTGATGTCTTTGACTAGTCTCAGTAAAAGTACATTTTTCATCCGGAAGTTTGCCCAGACGCGTTTTTATTTTGATGATCTCGGCAGTTTCTTGTGTTCCTCCAAAAGACATTTGCTTGATTTGGTGGACATTACGATCAAGGAAGCTTGCAAGCTTGCCTGATACTGGAGATCAGCAATTGATGGTGATTCTTGGCAAGACAAGAAATGAGTGTCATGTGATCCACATATTTCAAGAGGATGAGATATAGTCTTTTGCTTGATTTAATTTGTGTAGGTGTAGAAAACTGCTAAGGATAGTACACATAATAATAATAATAATAATAATTCTACAGACATGTGATTGTAATGCATATGGGGTAGCCACAATCACAGGCTAATGCCAGATCATGAAGTCCTTCCAAAAGTACAGTTTATTCTCTCATCAAGGGGAATGTGGTCCAACACCTACTCCCTGTGTTTGTCTTTAAAGAATGTTTCAGGTCAGACTGCTTCTTCGTCTCATTATTCAACACAGTATACAACAGTATCGACAGCCGCAGTGATTTGTTACGTTTTTTTGATAAATTCGGTGCACTGCGTGGTGCCGAGGTGCTGAGCACATCCAATTCCCGCCCGCAACGCAACCACCGATTGCACATCGCCCTATGGAGCTAATGGCCACAGTCAGCACTGGTGCAGTCTGGATTTGATCCCGGTCCGTGAGGCTCATCCGTGCACCAGGCTAGTGCCGTAACCGAACGAGCCATCCAGCATTCCCAACAGCAGTGCTTTTAACTTTTTTTTAAATACACTAGACAAAAATTACAATGTACATAAGGTGTATGTGATGTTTTGATCATACAATATCCTGCATCTCCAAAAAACAGGTTTAGTTATGAAGAGGCAGTTCTGACCAACCAGATGCAATCTATGGTGTCAATAACATCTTACTTCAGGAGAGGAAAAAACTGACATAAGGCAGCGATTTGATTAAATTGCACCGTGCCCTTAAACAACAAACATTGATCTGTGTGGCAGACAGCATAAGACTGAATTCTCTGTAACTACTGACATTCATCACACAGCATGTGGTGCCCCGATTTTCTCCAATATTTTTCCAAACTGTAAAATTATATGCTCAAATACATAATGATTACGCACATGCACTCATACGTTAGTGAGTGAATCATGAAACCATTATTACAGTAATTGCAACTGCATAAGTACTTTTAAACTTACTGAATATTAATCAGCTTAATTATATTATATTACTGAACTGGTAGTACTTGAGGGGAGGGCTTTTTAAAAAAAAAACTCAGCAGGACACACCTGTCCCATAGGCCTTCTTTTGGTTCCCATGCATCAGCTACATTGCCTGCAGCGTTGGGGGGTGGGAAACAGTATGTATTTGCTGCAGGGTTTCTAGCAACACATTGCACATTACTAAAAAGGATTGGATTAGCATAATAAAATTGCCCTCCATGTCAGATAAAAAAAAACATCGTATAAAGTGGCCGTGCTCTCTTGAAACAGAGATCACCAAATAATAGGGGGGCTAAAAATTATTTTATTTTTGTCTCCTTCTTTTTTAATAGCCAATCATGCCTCCAGAGTCACCACAGCACACCTGTGCACACAAAAGGGCTCTACACCAAGAGTTCACAAGTATCTACAGAAAAAAATTATGATTTAAATGTTACCAATACACACAGTGCCACCTAGTGAACATAATATCAGCTTTCTGTTTAACTCAAAAATGTTTCTTTATGCTGAATTTTGATAATGTAGCTATTTTTTCACCCTAGGAATAAATATACCACGACTCATTTATTTAATAAAAAGTTCCGCGTTTGGATTTAAATGCAGTTGTCCTACTGGTGAATTAGAACAGTTAAATGATGAATTATCACTGGGAATTAGTAATTGCACTGGAAAAGAAATGGAAAGAAAAAACCTTAAGACTGACTAACCAAAAACCTAAGAGTATAATACCCCCCAATTCCCATAGAAATCCATTCAAATGAGAGGAGTTATAGTGTCGCTTGTAAGAGTGCCTGAAAATAAGATATCAAGAGTTCTTTTACATTGTTGAGTCACAGACATCAGGAAGTCATGGCATGCAAAGGATATGCAACCAAATACTAAATAGGATGGCTTTACATAAGGGGGGGGGGGGGGGGGACTATGTGTAAAACTATTGCTACATGGTTCATCCAATATGGATGTAAAAACCCTCAAATTAAAGCTGAAAGTCTGCACTTTAAGGTCATAGTTGTTCCATTTCAAATCCAATGTGCTGGAGTAAAGAGCCACAACAACAATAAATGTGTCACTATATATACTGCATATACAGGGCCCTCCACTATTATTGGCACCCCTGGTAAAGATGAGTAAAAAGGGTTATAAATAATTAAACCTTTGGTGAATTAGCTTAATCTCACACTGAAAAAATTAGAAAAATCCAACCTTTAATTGAAGTAGACTTATTCTGAGAAAAAAAATCCCCCATCAAGAAATTATTATTTTTAACAAAACCACGAGTGCCACAATTATTGGCACCCCTAGAAATTCTTATGAACAAAATGTAACTGAAGCATTTTTGCCATTTATATTTTACCTTTTAAAGTTGATCAGAGTGTTTAGGAAGTTTCAAGGAGTAATCGATGACTTCCTGTTTCACTGGGGTATAAATATGAAGTGACACAGAGGCCATATTCCTTTATTCATACATCAACATGGGAAAAATAAGAGAACACACAAATCAAATGAAAAAATATCTACTCACCTGAAAATGCCCATATTTACCATTAGGACAATACTTAAAAGTTCAAAGCAACTGGAACTGTTACAAACTTGTCTGGAAGAGGACCCAAGTTTATTTTGCCCCCAAACAATAATTTGAAACTGCAGCCAGGCACATGCGCGAATCTGTGTAAATGTAGTCATGTATCTCCTGAAAACTTTATTTTGGCTCATTGTACAGGTGAATAATAAAGTGAGGAGGATGGTAAAAGAGGCAATAAATCCCCAAGGATCACTGCTGGAGAATTACAGAGGAAAATAGCATCTTGGGGTCAAGTCTCCAAAACTACCATTAGATGTCACCTCCATGCCAACAAATTATTTGGAAGGGATGCCAGAAAAAAGCCTTTCCTACCATTTCACCACAAACATAAGCACCTGGAGTTTGCTGAACGCTACTGGAACTTTGACTGGAACCGTGTTCTATGGTCAGATGAAAGAAAAATATAGCTTTTCGGCAACTAACACTCAAGGTGGGTTTGGCGTAAAAAGAAGGATGGTTATACCGAAAATAACCTGATCCCCACTGTTAAGTATGGTGGAGGTTCCGTGATGTTGTGGGGCTGTTTTTCCTCCAAAGGCTCTGGGAACCTTGTTAGGGTACATGGCATCATGAACTCCGTGAAATACCAGGACATTTTACATCTGAATCTGGCTGCCTCTGCCAGGAAACTAAAACTGGGTCATCGTTGGATCTTCCAGCAGGACAATGATCCAAAACATACGTCCAAATCAACACAAAAATGGTTAACTGAACACGAAATCAAGCTTCTGCCATGGCCATCTCAGTCCCCTGACCTAAACCCCATTGAAAACCTGTGGGCTGAGCTGAAGAGGAGAGTTCACAAGAGAGGACCTAGGACTCTGGATGATCTGGAGAGATTCTATAAAAAGGAATGGTCTCAGATTCCTTGCTTTGTATTCTCCAACCTTATTAGATGTTATGGGAGAAGACTCAGTGCTGTTTTATTGGCAAAGGGAGGTTGTACAAAGTATTAAATGCAGGGGTGCCAATAATTGTGACACGTGTGGTTTTGTTAAAAATAATTATTTTTTGATGAGGAATTTTTGTTTCTCAGAATACATTTACTTCAATTAAAGGTTGGGTTTTTAATATTTTTTTTCAGTTTGAGATTAAGCTAATTCACCAAACGGTGAATTTTTTATAACCCTTTTTACTCATCTTTGCCAGGGGTGCCAATAATTGTGTACGGCACTGTATATACAGTATGATTCATATAAACATGTTTGACAGTGACCCCACTGCTGAAAGGAAAATCCTCTACATGGAAATCAGCTCAATCTAATTGAGTAGACGTAGACTCGCTTTGGACTTGTTACGTTACTCAAAGAAGTATCGCCAACTTTAACAAGCAGGCCAGCACTGTTCCATTATCATGCAGATAACAATAAACAATTAAATCTTATATTATGGAACTTAGTCATTGGTTGGAGTTAGTAAGGCTGAATGTGATGTCAGTTAGTGTATGACATTCCCATTAGTCACAATGCTTAAAGGTCTTCGTACACACACTCTGCAAAAACATATTTCTCATTCTGGCCTGCGTTCCTATCATTGTCTGAACTCTTGAAAGGCCTGTTTATTGCTGACACTAACCATCAGTCTTTGAAGATTATGGCCGCCTGACATAACAGAATGTGTTGGCATTTTATTCAAATAACCTCACCCCACAAACTGGTAAGAACAACAGGGTATGAACTGCAAAGATAATGCCCTGCTTAACAGAGAGAAAAGCCATTGATGTTGCCGGCAACAGGTTTAGGAGTTAAAAACTACTGGAGAATGTGTTTGTTCAAGTCAGATTCATGTGAGTAATAAAATGCACAGATCTGTGCAAAAACAACATATTACTGTCTGTTTTGTATTTTGTCCATACCATAGTAACAGAATTTTAACCTGTTCATTGTACACAAACATACACGTTGGACAACATATTGTAAATGAATATAACGCATTTGCCACCAATACACTTTACCAACCCCACCCAAAGCTTATAATACTAAGAATGATGAATATATGCAGCGCCTTCTACATTTATGCAAAATAAAAATAAAAAAGACATCATGTTTGATAATACGCTGTTCTTTACATTGCATTCTGTGCAAGGCAGGCAAAAAGGCTTTGATAAATATTTACCCACAACACAACAATCCATGGTAAAGCTGTGCTCCATCCTGATCCTGCAATTCAATTATGATTGAAAATCACATGAAGAGCATCTCTTCGTGTTAAATGATGTGACCTTCCATTGAGATGAAATGTGAGCAGTATCTTTTCTGATTAGTTTATGTTATTCTTCATGTATGCATTGTCACAATGAAGCCAGACATTTTAACAGATTAGATCATTAGTATGAAACACAACCTCGGGTATATGGCATATCTCTTGAATGTTTCAGGTTTTTGTTCCAGTTGGGGTGCTGCTGTTGTACCCTTGAGCAAGGTACACACCCCGAGAAGCTCCAGCTGTATATGTAATCTATGAGTTTTGTCCAGTATCAGGGCAAGTAGCTTAAATTATGTAATAATTAAAAATGTTCAAAAGCTACAAAGGGTTTGGCAGCCAGTAAAACTGTATTGTTATTTGTCATGTTCAGGGTTAGGGTTTAGGCTGCCTTTGAAATATTCCGTTTGTGAAAGTGATGTCCTCTTGACAAGAGGCACTTATTTAGTATATTATGATTTACTTTCCCTCATTGATATATTAAATATGGTGTATGAACCTGCAGATGTGTGCAAGTGCCTGATATGGGTGTACTATTTTAAAAAATACGATTAATTGTTTTGTTCATTCACCTGAAGGTTTGTGTAACTATAACATGAATCTGTGTAAATACAGTCATGTATCTCCTAAAAAGTATATTTTGGCATTGTACAGGTGAATAATGAAGTGAATTCAATGGTGAGGTGGCCAATTACGCTGAAATATCCTTATGATTCAGATAAGTTATGTGCCACTACATGCCATGAAGGGCTGGCATTTGAGCTGAGTGACACCAGAGACTGCGAGAGTCTGCAGGTCTAATTGTAAGCTAACCATCTTAAACAAAACATGAGGAAAAGGTCAAGGCATAGGCCTACCTAGTTTCTTTAGCACCGTACCCAGAGGGATGGTAGGCATCTTTAGTCCATGTCATTTGTTGTCTTTTCAAGCTTAAAAAGATTCTTGAGAACCTGTCTTGAATCTGACTGTCGGGTTTCAAAAACATTGTTCAACCATCCACCATGCAAAGCATCATCTTCCGAAATCCAGGCAGATTCTTTAACTCTTTCAAAGAACTCCTACTGCACGACACAAAAAGGGTGGTAAATTAAGCCAAGCTCTCTTTTTCTTTTCCTTTTTTACAACTTTACAACGCCGCGACCTTTCTCCTTAGTTGCCTGGCGGCAAATTCCACCCAGTGTGTTGAACTTTGGGTCCAGGTGTTCGAGGAAATCCAAATCGTCCCCGCAGTTGCTCAATGACAGCTTATCCAGGGACTGGCATCTACTGCCTGTCCCCTCGTAGGCAAACATCTGGGGAAGGTATGGAGGGTAGTCCAGCTCATCCTCCCTCTGATGTTCAAGCATCTGAAAGACCACAGCTTAGACTTTCCCTCACCCAAAGTCAGAAGCAACAACATTTATGTCCCCATTTGCATTTCATTTGATTTAAATTTACTTTCTTCCCATTTCAACTATGGCTACAGACACATGTAGTGTGTAAAACACCACTAGCTATGATCCAAGAATGAACACTGCTTGATCTTGGCTTAAAACAAGTCCGCCTCTATATCATCGGTTGTGTTTGAGAGATTAAGAAGGTTTAAGTTGAATAACAATGAATTAAGTTGTTATTATGCAGCCTGACCTTGATGTAGACTGGGTTATGTTTTAAATGCAGTACTGCATTCCTCAGCTGGAAACCTATTTACACGGGTGGCCTGTAGATGGACCTAGAGCTGCACCTGCTTCTCAAATCAGCAGGGTAATCCAACCGGTAAAACCAGGTTAAATCTTCCAACAAAAAAATAATTACATTAAAATTAATAAAAAATAAAACTAGAGGCGTAGGTAGAACCTCTTCTCCATTGCCTATGTGATTGTTTGGGCAAGTAATGCTTCAGGGCAAAATATCTCCAGGGGTAGTATTGCCCCTGCAAATTATAATAGTTACTCAATCAACCCTTGTGCTATCAGCTCTGTCTGGATTTCTTAGCCAATAAAGAAAGATGGCTCTTGTAGGCAATTGCACTTTGGCATACTGTTTAAATGTATGTGTTTGTATACAATACAAGGCCTGGATTCAAAATAAATATATATAAATATGTTAAGTGTTTTGCTTTTCTTTTTTCGAAATTTTTTTTTTTTCATTTTTTCATGTTTTTTTTTCTAAACATTTCAATTTTCAAAGCATTAAACAAAAAAAAGAAAAAAGTTTTTAAATTTTTTTAAAAAAATGTTGTGTTCTTGTTTACACCCCTACACGCCGATATGTTCTTCAACCTTTCTGGTATGCCATGTCACACCATGTCACAAAAAAAAAATACATTACCATTCAATATGGGGTTTTACTATTGTTTTAATTTTAACATGACAGAAAAAAGACTCCACTAAAAACTCCACCCCTGGAGTCAAGGGTCTACATACAGAAGATATTTGTTAATAAGGCCTAAATACTAGGGATTAACTGTTTTTTGTTAAGGTTGTACTGTACAGCTACAGCATGTTACCTACCATTTCTATCTGTTCCCAGACCTTTGTGCTTGATGTCAGCTTTTGCGTATGGGTGTGTTTCAGCTGAAAAAACCACAAACGAGTACTCAAAAAGAAACCACAAACAAGGAACCAATCAGACAGACACGGCACAAAGAAAGTACTGATAAACTCTGAAGGCATAAAGCCGAACATTGCGAAACATCTGCAGTAGGCACAGTCCTGATTTTTATTAAACCAAAACTCACTTGGATTAAAAAAATATATCACTTTGAGTTTGTGATAAATGCAAAGGCTACTCTTTTACCCAAATGCAGAAATAATGTTTCTATAACATTTTGGTGATTACTTAACTTTGATTAATGAAACTGAATGAATGTTGATGAACTTAGGCCAGTGCGTATTGTTCTCAGTATTCTTCTGTACAACTTTTGGTAGAAATATGTTTCCTGTTTCCCAGGGGCTCAAAATCATGCATGATATTTCTGGTAGAATCTTCTTAAAAAATACTAAAACATATTCAAAATAAACTATTTCCCCCCCCCCCAGTAATGCAACACTCACTCTGGCACTGGCACTGCTTTTCCTGGAACTCCACTGTCCCTCCATGTTCATGCCCGAATCAAATGTGCCCTAAAATAATTACAAACAAACAGGCACTTTTCAACATGCATGTCAATTTTTCCTGGCCATTTTAATAATAATAATAATAATAATAATAATAATAATAATAATAATACTTTTGTTACTTTCATTCACAGCTGGGGTCAGCTACCTCAGTGAATGAGTGAGGGAGGTATATGGCCATAAAAGGGCCATTGCTTCCCCAAAAGTACAATATTTATGAAATGTATACCACAATGAATCACATTCATAACATGAAAAGAAAAATAAGTGGATACAGGTTGGTAAGAGCTTGTTGAGGCATAGCCGACTGCTCCCACAATAAAAAAAGTGCTCCTTTAGTACAAATGGTGCCTGATTTATCTATTCAGGAACGAATCATGTGGCTTCAACACCAATCAACCAATTATGTCTCTCTTTTAATCTCAGGTGCAGAGTAGGAGGAGTCACCATTCCCATCCCCATTCCCAGCGCTTGAGTTTTGACCTCACTGTGCCGGTAACCGGGTGACATCGCGGTGAGCTGTGGAGCAAACAAGAACTGTATGACTGCACTGACTCATTTACTCCATTCTGGTTTCCTAAATGTAATGCCTCAGAGTCTGTACTCAGAGGGCCAAAAGTGTTATGAGTAGTCGCTACAGGGAAACCAGTTTGAGACAGTGTAAATACATGGGATTTATAAACACAGGTTGCCACTATGCAGCTTTAATACTTTGATTAAGCTCAAAATTATCAGTAAAGCACTTAAATGGTTAATGCCTCAAACTTTGCAGATGCATGACATGCACCCATTTGGATAAGATGACATAAATTCAAGCAAAAAAGTGAGAAAAATTGCAGTTCCAAAAGTAGATGGAGAGATATGAAGCGAATTTCGTGCCAACATTGTTTACACTTATTTAACAACTCAAGCGTGTTTTGTGCATTGCAAAACACAATTCACACATGTTTTAAGTATAGCAAAACTATGAATCCTGTTTTACAGATCATAACCTACAAATTACAAACTGCTGTGGACAAACAAAAATATGAATAATTTTGACACTACTTCATCAATCATAGCTAGCTTGCATAAAGGTGGTCAGCAATTAACTATTAAAATGTTATATTTATTGCAACCCTGTGCATCCGCCATGCTTCAGCTCCACTGCCATCCAGTTGCCTGTGAGGTACTCTTCCCCTGATTGGCTGTAGGTAGCTTTATTTTGATTGGTTCGTACACGTGTGGATTTTTTCCCTATCGTCCATGGAAAAATAGTGCCAAAATGAATTGTATGTTTGTGTCCACAGCTTGAGATTTGTAATTTGTAGTTTGAATTCTGTAAAACAGGATTTGTAGTTTTGTGATGCGTAAAACACATTTTGCGTGTCCACAGCTTGCGACTTGTAGTTTGCACTTTGTGGTTTGAGATTTGAAAACTAGGATTTGCTATGAAACACGTGTAAATAATATGGGCACTAAATTCGATCCATAGAGAGGACCATGGGCCTCATTTATCATTCATGCATGCATTTAAATCTGATCGTAAAGTGTGCGTACGAACAATTTTAGGCAAATTTCCAGATTTATCTAAATGAACACGTGTGTGCGGTACGATGAAATCTCACGACAGCTCTCGACTTTGCATACACTTTTTCCCCCCCAGTGGCGACGCTGCGACATTGCATGCAATGAACAATGAATTGACATGTGTCTTAAAGGAGATGGCCCTGCCAAATATAGCAAGTGGGCGTGTGAGTATGGTAATTCATAATGATGTGCACACGCTTCCTAATATACCATCAAGTCTGATTTATGAAACCACAAACACACTTACGGTCAGATCAGCGATTTACACAAGTTTGATTAATCACACGTGAGATTTTCGTACGCAAGTTGGTACGCTCAAATATACGCTCATTTTTACGACAATATTGGTAAATGAGGCCCCATGCCTGCACATGTGACAGAAACGATTCTGTTCATCTCGTTTGTCAAGCTGATGCAGATCATGCAACACACTCTACAGAAAAACACCTTGAGGCTCATTATTGTAAGTGTAGAATGTCAGTCAGGTGTGGTGTGGCACCTCCCTGAGTGCAGTGTCTCTATTAGTCATACTGAGTAACATGAATTGTGCTTGTTGACAAAAGTAAGCAAGTTACCGAGCTGTGGGGAATTGATTAAACATGACATCAAGCCTATTCTTTAGAAGCCTACTCTTTAAATGGATAAAAAATAATAATAAGAAAAAATTCAAAACCATTAACGATTGTTTGATTGACAAAAGGATCTTACAGTGAGTCAGGTCTGGTGGTTTTGTAACTCCAAGTAATATTTATGTATTTTCAATGTGTCAGATCTAGAAGTGATTTGAATGATCCGGTGTCCTTATACCTACCGGTATGTTGGCTTGCTTCACTCCATCTGTGAAGGCATAACCAGGTGCGGGGCTCATGACATGCGGAGGGGACATAGCCTATGAGAAAGTGGATCAACATCTATGTATCAACATCTATGTATGATGTAACAACACCTCCACCACTGAAAAGCCCCCAGTCCTGTCCTTGTCTCTGCACGTTCACCCCATCTAGCAATATAGAACTACATGGTAATAGTTTCCATGGCATTTACGTGTTTACAAGCACTGGACAAAGAAGCGGAATACTCAAGCGTTAACTGTGGGTTGTGCATCACGTTCAGATCAAGTGATGTCATGGGCAGATTGCAGGCACCTAATCAACCAGAAAAGAGGCGGCAGTGTAGTGTAATGGTTAAGGAACTGGACTTGTAACTGAAAGGTTGCAGGTTCGATTCCCAGGTAGGACACTGCCGTTGTACCCTTGAGCAAGGTACTTAACCTGCATTGCTTCAGTATATATCCAGCTGTATGAATGGATAAATGTAATAAGTATGTAAGTCGCTCTGGATAAGAGCGTCTGCTAAATGCCTATAATGTAATGTATAATGTAAAGAGGAGGTGCTAGAGAGTAATGGGGAGGGGCTTAATCCACAGACTGAAGCTTTCTGTTGCATGACATTATCACAAAATATGCACCATTTTCATATAACTCCTGGCGACTGTAAACACTGGTGCATTCCACATCTGATCAAGGGATATAGCACAGTCATTAATAACAATGCACATGATTGATGAAGAGTAACTAAACTTGTTCCTGCTAAGAAATGTAAAAGTTCAGAGGAAAGACTAAAGATACTTAATCTCTCCAGATTTAGCAAAATAAGTTTCTTTCCTTGTGATTGACGTTCTTAAATGTATAAAAGGGATTGACAAAGTTGAGTTCTGTCAACAGAACAAAGGGACATAAGTGGAAATTAGATAAAGGTAAATTTGCTAATATTGAGTTCAAAATGTGTTCTTTAAACAGAGTGGAACACCATACTAGGCCAAATATTATAGGCAAAGACTGTCTGGGTATTCAGGGATGTTCTTATGTTCTTATTTTGGTTTGACAAAACCAGTATAGTCTCACCTTATATTCAGAGCCACCACCCTCTTCATTATATCTGATCAGTGTTTGTTGTCCCTCTGCCTGGAAATCCATGGGCTTGTGTTTTTCTCCTTGGACTTCACAAAAGAGACTCAGAGACAAAAGAACTGGAAGAAAGGGAGAAAGGGTTGAAAACATATTTATCATAAACAAGATGAACTGGGTTTCACCTCATCTTTGAGCTATCTTCAAGTATACAGTCTATGATAAAAGCAAAGCCCAAAATTATTTGTTTGTATGGTGGGCTGACTCACGCAAGAACATCAGAATGCCAGCAAATAGGGTGGCGATGGCCGCTCCTCCCAGCGCTGACGATTTGTCTTGCAGATCCTTGCACTCACTCCCCGTCCCGCAGTCGCACACCGTTACCTGGAGGTCTTCCTCAGCTGAACTACCCTGCTGGTCAGCAATCGTCAGTGGAACTGTATAGGTCTGAAAGGGCAGGTTCTTGATGCTCATCAGGGTGGATTTCTCCCCTGCCATAGGATCAAAACAATGCAGTAACTAGAAGTAGTCAGGAACACCCCTGTCCTAGTATATTAGTTCTAATATACCCTGTCCTAATATACCCAGGCTGATGGGGATGTACTGCAAACCTGCCCAGTTAATTAACCGAGAGAGTTCTTAAATTACCAAATTATTTTAGCAGGGTATTACGTTCCTCAGGAATTAGAATTTGTTGTTCAGCAGCTTTTTATTTCAGGAGAAGATGAGAGAGACAAATGAAAAAGCAAATATTCCATGAAAATGTCACATCAGTGCTTTAAAAAAAAATCTCAGCAACAAAATTTGTAAAGCAAGATAATGTAGGAAGCTGATGAAAAGGTTGGAAATAAATCAAGTGGAACTTTTATTAACAAGCTAACTAAACCAATTAACCATGTTATAAGAATTCAACACCACTTTTTGCCTCAAAATGTGGTTAGCAAGCTTGCTTCATACAGTGATGGAATTTACTAGAGGAGGCTAATGAAAAACTTTTTTTTTAAAATTACAATTAATATTAATTAAATAATAAATATTTTAAATAAATAAAATATTAAACATTAAAAACATTAAAAAGAGAAACTTTTAACATTTTTTGCATACTGTCTTCATCTATGACATGATGCTGATGGTTATCTTAATACTTTTTAGAAACAAATGAAAATCAGAACCCATATTTTCATTCAGCAAATTCAAAAGGTAATGTACAATTCTTATTTCAGCCTTTTGAAATAAAAACAAAATTTGCTAACTACATTCATCGATCTGCATTCAATATTTTTAATTAAAAAACATCATGAAAACTGACTCATGATTATGAAGTATATGACAAACATAATTATACTGCATAATCACATCATATCACAGGTCCTACAAAAATCAGCTGCTACATGATTATAAAGTTTATATATGTATGCTTATGGCGATTAACATAATTCATTATGTAGTGCCTATTAAGGTGAAATGAATGTCCTATAAAACTCACTTCCAAAAAAGGGTTAAAATGGTGTGTAAGAGGCAAGACCACGTCCCTCTGCTAGCATTAAGACTGATTGCTGTTGCGTATTTAGAGCAGAAAAACGGTGCTCCACACAATGCTGATTGCTCACCTGTATCAGGATTCAGCATCCATTGCTTCTCCTGTGACTTATCACGCAACGAGAAGAAGAAGGGCCCCGCGTAAGGATCCTCGTCATAATCTTTTCCTTGGATTTCTACACTTTTGCCCTTATTCCCACATATATGGATCTTCTTCTCCAACAGAAAAGGTTTGTTGTCATTGGTGTCAACGAGGTGGATCAGCAAGGTACTAGTACCAGTCATGGGTGGGTTACCTGTAAGTAAAAGGATACTGTTCCATCTAGTGATATTCATATAGGGCCGGACCCTGACTTGAGATATATGAGCAGACTAGAATTTCCACACAAGTAAATTTTTTTTAATGGGCACAGTGACTCTTATGTTGGCCCCTAGATTGCAGTGTCTAGTTAGCAATGACAAAGTTTTCATCCCCGTTTTCCACCATTATTTTGCTCACAACAGAATTGATCAAACATGCAGAAGCGTCATGCTCCCTCAATTTTCGGAGATCTTGTAAAATTTGATTTAATTAATCAGAACTTAATCAGAACTAGAATTCACTTGTGATCTTTTAAAATCAAACTAATCAAACATATCTTGTATGTTCCTTTGCTCATCATATCAACTCGGTAACCGTTCTGCTCCCCTTTCGCCCGTGTGCTTGGTCCCTTTCAAAAGATACTATAGATAGTCAAGATCACAATCTGCTTGGTAAAGCTCAACTGCCCTGAACAAGTCTCACAGGAAATGCACCCATATCTTGTCCTGCAGCAGTTCTCCTATTGTAGGCCTACGTTACTTAGATGGTCAGCAACGAGCAATGTTTTAGGTTGGTATAATTGTGACTGCAAATTTAAAAAATTCAACACCTTTCTTGAAAATAAAAACATTCTTTTCAACGTTTGCATAAAAACGCCAGGTTGCTTGTCGCAAATTTTGTAATACAGCCTAGCTATATAGCTGTTTGGCTTGTTACTGCTGACTGTCATTGATTGTAATTGCTAAGTTAGTAAGCAGTGAACGGAGCATGGTGAGCAAGTGAGCGGTGTCTCACTTCCAGAAGCACATGCATTGACAATTTTGTACGACAGATTGCAATAGTCAATTATGTTGGATTGGTGATACTCTGCCACCTCAAAGAAGAAGAAAAGTTGACTACTTCTATGAGAAATGGCGCTGCCCACGCAATCACTAATTTTACAGTGGAAGGGACCTGAGATAACTCTTCCCATATCTATGAGCCTACTCCGCATTTCAAATGTCCCTGCTTAAAGGCAGCAGCATCATCATTTCCCCCGGTTGTAAGGTTTCCAATTGACTTCCCGTTCATTTCTGCAATCTCGCCGGAATTAAGTTTTAAAGCACAAACTAACTACAGAGGATGATAGATGGTTATTTAAAAATGATGGGTGCATGACGCCTCTGCAAAACATTTATGTTTCACATGGTTAGCAACTGAAACCCATTTAGATTATTTTTTGAGGGCTAAGATCCCAAGTTGACAGGTACCACCCTGTGGCTACTCCCTCTGAGTGAGCATGTTCTTTTTTCTGTTGTTTTTATTTAGTGTATCAGAGCGTTTTAAAATGAGTATTATTAGTATTATTAAAAGCGCTTAGCATTTAATCATTTAAGATGCTTACCATCATCAATCGCATGGATCAAGACAGTGTAAATGCTGTTGTTGACATGTTCGGACTCACGATCCAACTTTTGCGCAGTTTTGACAACCCCGGTTTTTGGATCAATAGCCATCCACTTCGCTAGATCCTGAGCTAATGCATACCTTATCACATCAGAAAGAAATACAAAAATACCTCAGCTTCACAGGCAATAAAATATGATGAATCATTAATGGATTATTAATCATTAAACTTAAACTTCAATCCTAATAATTCAACTTAAACGTTATGACTCGTTAAACATAAGCATGCTATTTAGACATCAGTATGTTCATCCCTGAGATTTCTGTCATTTAATTATTTTACAATGGCATGTAATAATTCAAAAAAGCAATAACCAGTCATAAAACCTGAATAGAATAGAATAGAATAACTTTTATTTTCCCGAAAAGAAACTTCAGTTGAAGTTGACTAACATGACCCCTCTAAAGTGAGAGTGGTAGGTAAGCACACCTGATTTGATGGTCTTCTGAGTCCACATCAGTGGCTGTGGGTCTGTAAATCTCCTTTCCGGGCTCCATCTCCTCCTTTTGAAATACCCTTTCCTCTTTATTATTGAACACAGGCGCATCGTTGGTATCGATCACAGTGATGGTTACGTCTGTGGTTTGGGGAGCCGGCCCTCCTGTGTCACCCTTGGTCCCACACACAAACAGGGGCTCTTCATTCTCCACCCCGATCACCAGAAGGGCCTTTCTCGTCACCTCATAATCCTTTCCCTGAAAAATTGTTTTTACATGAATGTATTTTTGAAGTTAAAGGGCCAGCTACATAAATGTGGTTCTGTTATTAATCATTTTAGCATTGTTCGGTAGGTCTGTCAGCTCTGATAAATATAAGAAAACTGTATGTTTCTCATGGCATTAGGACTTTTAAGAAGGCCTTTATAACTTCACTTTGTATAAACATTTTTAGCATTCGTGTCAGGTGGTGGCCCTCTACTGTATCCCTCTACTGACCTGAGTAAAATTGTTAGTATAGTAGTATTTAGTGTTAGTATTTACCACTCATTGGTCCTGGAATGATCTCCAGGTCAAACTGAAAATTCAGTGTCTGGTTTCAGTGAGCCACGAATAATAAGGATGGCTGACCTTCTTGCTGAGGAATGTGCCTGCTTTGTCACTGATCCTTATTGTTCCACTACAATTTATAAATATCCATGCCAAATTATAATGTATTCTTGGATGTACGTAGCCTTCCCTTTTATGTAGTTTATTTATCCCACTTTTTATGCTCTGTGCTCAGGGCTCACCTGTAAAAGAGATCCATGATCTCAGTGTGAGTCCCTGAATAAACACAGAATAAATAAATAAAATAAATCAAATGTTCATGGACATAATATATCATGTATGTAGATGATAATAGATTTTAGGATGTTAAAGCTGGAGTAGCCTATGCAACTTTTTCAGCATTTGTCGTCAGAACATTTCAAAGTCATAACACCCCTTGGCCCTGCCCCCAGAGAAAGAGACACACCCCCCACCCCCCACCCCACTGCTTCTTCCTCATCGTGAATGTGTATCCAAGTTGTCGAGATACAATTGCAGGATTACAAACTGGTAGTTATAGCTAACGTTGCAGTAAAAATGTCAGCTACAAAAGTCCAGGTAAAACAATGGAATATTTTCTGTTGTTGCAGAGTTTAACAATAATGCAATGAAATATTTACCATTTAGTCACCAAACTCACTAATTGAAGTGATGGTTATGCTAAGACGGCAAACAGATCATACCGAGTTTGTGTAACGTTATTCTGAACCAGGCATTATCTGGCTACAGCTGGCCTGCATGGTTATATGGTTAGCTACTATTCATTATAAATTCATTATAATTTAAAATTGACTGGCAAGCAGAAAGTCCAGGTAAATTAGTGTTGAAACTTTTGACCTACCTGTCCAGGAGAAACAATTGGAGCTCCACGTCCCGAACATCTTGTGACCTTCTAAAATGTGCACCTATGTTTACTCTAGTTTTCAAGCTACCTTTATCCATTTCTCTTTTATTTTTCTTTGCGTGAAATAGCGGCGCTGTAACGAGTCCCTTGTCTGGCATTATTGGTGAAATTTTTAGCTGTTGAACGCGCAAGGTCAATCTCATTGTTGATTGGTTCGCAACGTGAACCGGCCTATCTCTTCGATTGATTTACGTCATGAGCTACTTTGTTTTCACAACAAAGATTTGGGCCGAATAACTGGTTTTAGAATGCTGAATTTGAGAGTATAAACACAGTGTAAGATGCTGGATTTCTCTCACAGCAGTTATTTCTATGATTGCTACCAACTAAGCATGACCGTTCCCCAATATTTTTCTAAAAAAAGTTGTGTACTCCAGCTTTAGCTGTGTAACAGAATGTATCTGTCCACATTATTATTATTATTATTATTATTATATATATTAGCCGTTTTGCAGATAGTCGTACACAGAGTGACAACCAATAGTTGTAGTCAATAAATAATCTTACAACATAAAGTTAGGTGCCATATTAGGTTCAAGTTAATGTAGTAGGAGGCAAATAAGTTTGCGGCAGTGGCGGCTGCTGACCAGAATTTTTGGTGAAGCAAACCCACCATCACCCCTGGGATTTTGTTTCCCCACCTGTGAAAATCAAACCCATGTTAGTGCCATGCACTATCCTGTTGAGCTAGGCCATTTTTAAGTTGCTAAAAAGTTACCATGCCGCATGGCCATGTCGTCTTAGACATCCCAGAGAACACAGTGGACGACTTCAAGTGTGCAGCCAGAAGCTTTGGGGATATAGTCTTACATTGGCTATGAAACCGATACTCTGCTGTCCTGTTTGTAGTGGGGAGCTCCCCATCGACAACTGAGGGGCCAAGACAAAGAAGAGGCGTGATCGTAGAGAAAAGGTCCATTTACGGAGGGGCCAGTAAGGCTGCCAGTGGATATGGAGCAAAGCGGCCTAGCAAGAGGGCAAGGATTCATAATTGACCGCGGGTAAGAGGGTGCACCATAGGCCAGCACTAGAGATCTGTATTTTATTCAGGCCACCACTGATAGCCAGTGAAGGGATACGAGGAGAGGCTTGACATGTATGTATTTTGGCTGACTGTATATGAGATGCAGTAGCATTCAGAATGAGCTGGAGGGGCCTGATGGCACCTGCAGGGAGGCCAGCAAGGAGAGAGCTGCAGAGGTTCAGGACAGACAGCACAAGGGCCTGAATAATGAGCCGGTTAGCATATGTAGTAAAAAGAATTTTGTGTATGTTGTAGAGACGTAGTAGCAGTAACGTTAGCAGTAGTAGTAGCAGTAGTAGCAGTAACGTTAGCAGTAGTAGGAGCAGTAACGTTAGCAGTAGTAGTAGCAGTAGTAGCAGTAACGTTAGCAGTAGTAGGAGCAGTAACGTTAGCAGTAGTAGTAGCAGTAGTAGCAGTAACGTTAGCAGTAGTAGGAGCAGTAACGTTAGCAGTAGTAGTAGCAGTAACGTTAGCAGTAGTAGTAGCAGTAGTAGCAGTAACGTTAGCAGTAGTAGGAGCAGTAACGTTAGCAGTAGTAGTAGCAGTAGTAGCAGTAACGTTAGCAGTAGTAGTAGCAGTAGTAGCAGTAACGTTAGCAGTAGTAGTAGCAGTAGTAGCAGTAACGTTAGCAGTAGTAGGAGCAGTAACGTTAGCAGTAGTAGTAGCAGTAGTAGCAGTAACGTTAGCAGTAGTAGGAGCAGTAACGTTAGCAGTAGTAGTAGCAGTAGTAGCAGTAACGTTAGCAGTAGTAGTAGCAGTAACGTTAGCAGTAGTAGTAGCAGTAGTAGCAGTAACGTTAGCAGTAGTAGGAGCAGTAACGTTAGCAGTAGTAGTAGCAGTAACGTTAGCAGTAGTAGTAGCAGTAACGTTAGCAGTAGTAGGAGCAGTAACGTTAGCAGTAGTAGTAGCAGTAGTAGCAGTAACGTTAGCAGTAGTAGTAGCAGTAGTAGCAGTAACGTTAGCAGTAGTAGTAGCAGTAACGTTAGCAGTAGTAGGAGCAGTAACGTTAGCAGTAGTAGTAGCAGTAGTAGCAGTAACGTTAGCAGTAGTAGGAGCAGTAACGTTAGCAGTAGTAGTAGCAGTAGTAGCAGTAACGTTAGCAGTAGTAGTAGCAGTAACGTTAGCAGTAGTAGGAGCAGTAACGTTAGCAGTAGTAGTAGCAGTAGTAGGAGCAGCAGCAGCAGCAGCAATAGTAGCATCATTGTCATCATTAAAAATCTTGTTGTTATTTTTACTTCTACTAAAGATAATGCAAAGCCTTTAAATATCTCTCATTCTTCAGAAATCTAGCAGTTTTGCTGTGATCGCAAAAAAATGCCTAGTAATGCAGGAGGCTAACCTTAATGAGTATTAGGATTCCGTCATTGGTCTCTGGGTCTGTCTCAACCATGTAGTTTCCAGCCTCATTGCCCTCGAGGATTGTATATTTGGCCCTCCATCCTGGTGTTTGGGGCGTATCTTTATCCGTCACTGCCATTTTCAGGATGACTTTATTTTCAGAATTCTCCATCACTTCAGCTGCATGCTGGGGGAAAAAAACATTTGCATTTCTTATGTCTTTGTTGAGACGGCATAGTATCAGCTAAGTATTATTATTTGCATATTACTTATTTTCTCATCATGAAATTTATAGTAGAGTGCAGAATCCTGTGGGACAGACAGGAATGCCACTTTGTTAGATAAGGTTTGAGCCACAACGTCTTTGCCAATGGTAGCAAAGTAATCACTGTGGTTCCCAAAAAACTAGAAACTATAACACACGTAACACACTTATATTAAAAAATGTTCACAGTACAGGGAGTCAGCAGACACAAGGAGATCCTTGATAACCTTCAGTTCAGTTTGTGTACAGTTTGGGGGAGATTGGCCTTCAGTTACAGTGTTCGGTAAGAGAGAACTAGGCTTTTGGAAGTTACAGCTTTTATTGTAGATCCAGAAGACAACACCTGCAAAAATGTGATTGTTGACTATGAATGGACTTTTACCAGGGTGGCCAGGACAGGGATGCAGGGTGTTCACCATAGGCTGGAATGGACTTATATGTCCATGTTTGTTTCTCTTTTTAAAAAAAGATCATATAAGCAATATGAATCAAGCAGTGTTGAAATGGAAATTCACTGTCATATTCACAGTCTGTAGCACAATCAGAACCATAAAATAAAAATATTACTATAATAATAGTTTTAATAAATAGTGTCACCTATAAATGCCATAGGTAAAAGTGACAAAATCTCACCTGTGCTTTTTTAAATACTGGGGGGTGAGTGTTGGAATCTTCAATATTCAATATGACAGTTTCAGTTGAAGACATTCTTGGGCTTCCATGGTCTGTTGCCCGAACAATGATTTTATATTCCTTTGCTTTCTGTAAAAACAGATCAAAAGATCATGTTCATACAATTCCTTGGGAATATAAAGGCATGACTATGAATTTCTCGTTGCATTCGTATCTGTTTATAGATTGATTTACTTACTTTAAAAAAGATAAATCCCAGTTATTGTAGATCAAGTAAGTAACGTTGTGCACTTGCCAATATCTTTGACACACTGGTTAATAATCAATTAAATTATTATGTCATATTTTTTAAACAAGCCTCTGTCTGATTTTGGAAAACAGCATAGTACCACTATAGCAGCTATGGAGGTTGTATATTACATCATAAATACTCTCAATGCTAAACAACACTGTGTTTCATGCTGTATTGACCCAACCTTTAACACAATTGATCATGCATAATATGTTGCAGCAAACGATGTAAGGCTGATGCATATAAGATTATCACACAATATGTGGTCAAATGCTCTAATGGTTTAACTTTTACCGAAGGTGTACCAAAGGCACAATCTTTGGTGTTAACAACTTATATGGATCCCATTAAGTTTTTTGGGAAAAGTTTGGGAAAAGTTTTTCCATTCCCATGTTATGCACTTTTCAAAATGGCACTCTTAGACTCATCACAAACGCCAACTCATCATTGTACATTATAGGCAGGGAGACTTGGACCTCATTGTCGTCCTGCTGACAGATTTACTGGTAATTTTGTTTTCAAGGCAATCCTGAGTCAACGATCTCTTCCTAGTTATGTACTTATTTTACTAAATTACAAAAGACAAATTAATTGCACACTCTCAGAATTCTACAAACCCCAATTCCAAAAAGGCTGGGACAGTATGTAAAATGCACATAAAAGCAGAAAGCAGTGATTTGTAAATTTTCTTTTACATACACGTACTTAATTGAAAACAGTACAAAGACAAGATATTTAATGTTTTACCTTATAAACTTTATTGATATTTGTAAATATATGCTAATTCTGAATTTCATGCCTGCAACACGTTCCAAGTTGGGACAGGGGCAAAAAAACACCTGTTTGGAACATTCCACAGGTAAACGGGTGATGCTATTATGACTTTTGACTGCAATATTATATACATATTATATATATATTATATACTCGGATGAACCTGAAAAAAGAGGATGACATCCCTTTAGTCATATCAGACTTTTATCTATCAGCAAATCTGATACATTTTGAACCTTCCCCATATACAGTATAGACCTGCAGCTGGAATTAACCGCCACTGACGTAGATCAGCGCAACGCAGCGAGTCTGGAAACAAGCTGGAAACAAGGGAACCGGGAGGTGCAGTTCTAGTGCAGTAAGCTTCAAGACTCATATTAAACATATCAAATTTATATAGATGTTTAAGAAATGAACCGGCATTCCCATTTAAGTGTATTGCATCCTGGGTGTACTTTCTTCTGTAAATATGGGGAAATGGTTTGGCAGTAGAGCCCCCTGACCTTTAGCTGTCAGTATGCCGTATACAGTGATGCATAGGAATCTTACATTGTGCAATGAATATACATTCTGTTACAGCAAAGTGAACTCACGTCATAATTAAAGCACCCAGTTAAATTCAGATGGAATACATCTGATCCTTTTGTGTTGTCAATCACAATTTTTGGTAAAGCTGGTTCCTGCTTAATCACGTTCATCGATATTTTAGAATTGTCCGTATTGGGGGCATCTTTGTCAGTGGCTGACAGACTGATGGGCAGCCGACCTATTTTGAAGTAAGAGAATAAAAAAGAGACAGATAGAAATTATCCTGTTAACTTGTTAGTCAGAGAGTGATGGGTTCTCATGGCTTCTCAGAGTGTTGAACAATATGGCCCCTACAATAGAATGAAGATTCAATTTGGACGAAGTTAAAGGCATACTGAACCTGGCCCCGATATGAGTTGTAATATTCATGCTCATCTTCATGACTTGCTCCAGTGGTCAGCAACTGGCCAATGGAGAATGACATGCTTTTCTCTCTCCATTCACTCCCATTGCATGGCGAAACAGGTCTCAAATGCACTTTTAGCACATAAACGGATACAAACAACGCGGATTATGCCGATATATAAAATCACGACATCCAGAACCAAACGTTTGAAACTTGTGAAGCAAATTTTGATTGATTTGATTTTGAAGAACAATTTTCTGAGAAAACTAGCAACTGTTGCTAACTTCTTTGCTAAGTTGCTCTGTTTGTTTTCTAACGCACACTTCAGGAAGTGGGATCGTTACTAGCGCAAGAACGAAACAAGAAAGTTCCTCATAAGCTAACGACCTCATAAGCTAAACCTTTGTTTGGAAAAAGTGGAAAATATCATGAATGGAGATTTTTATCTTTTCAAACGTGCGGTTCTGGATGCCGTGATTTTATACATCGGCATAATCCGCGTTGTTTGCATTCGTTTATGTGCTAAAAGTGTGCTTTTGAGACCTGTTTCGCCATGCAATGGGAGTGAATGGAGAGAGAAAAAACATCATTCTCCGTTGGCCAGTTGCTGACCACTGGAGCAAGTCATGAAGATGAGTGTGAATATTACAACTCATATTGGGGCCAGGTAGCTATACAATATTGTGTTCTAACAAAGTTCAGTATGCCTTTAAGGCTGTGATTTTGTAACAACTTCATGGCTCAAACAAAATGATGACACTTGAACATTCAATTCAATAGAAGCAGAAAATGTAAAGTACTTTGTTTTTTGCTAGTAACCCAGGTACAATGAGAAGCTGGTTATTTCCTGCTAAACAAATTCTTCCCAAAGTGTAAAATATTTCACACTTCCCAATTCCCACACTGCCAAACAAACCCCCAAAAAAAGGTTTCGGTATACAGTATGTCACTCAGGGAAGCCAGTATTTTAAATGGAAAAATTCAATCAAAAACATAAAAAAGATATTTACAATAAAAATAATATGTACACCCAGAGCATGATACATGTAACCACTTGACAAGAAAACACTCTGATAATGTTATGCAATTGCATGTACATTGCCATTCATGCGGTCTGCAAACAGACATTATCTTTACGATACATTGTCTATGCCACTGGTTTGCAAACTTTATTTTAACATTAGGACCCAAATAACAAATTATTTTCAATATTGACACCCAATTTAGAAACTTTAGAAAGTGCCATTCAGGGACCTGTCAAATACACATGCTAGCATAGCCTAGGCCCCAGTGGACTGCAGACTATCCAGGACCCACATCATACCCTCCCGCAACTTATTTTGGATCCAACCCATCGTTTAATAAACATTAGTCAATACATCTGTGAGTACTTGTTCTTTGTCAATCAAGCAATTTGGCAAGTCAGAACAGTTATCTATCAGAATGCAGTCATTTACATGATTCATCACCTCACACTACCACAGTTCATTGCAAAGCCATTATCTTTGGTAAAGAAAATAACTTCAAAATAAGCCAGGCTAGAATCCCAAAATGGCCTTTATATTCAGCCTGCAAAAACACAACATAACAGCAATACCCAGTATCATAGTCGGATATCTCAAGGCAAAAATAAATGTGATGGTCACTATTTGGATGTTGGTCAACATTTCTTCCCCCAAACAGACTTTTGTTTATTCTCCAAATTATCTGTTCCATACTTTTTTAAGGGATCACAAATTTATGAATAATTTTAAGGGAGTAAAATGTATGAGAAAACATCATTATATGCAATAAAGCTCCAATCAAATTTCCTAAACAGGGGCGGCAGTGTAGTACAGTGGTTAAGGAACTGGGTTTGTAACCGAAAGGTCGCAGGTTCGAATCCCACGTAGGACACTGCCGTTGTACCCCTGAGCAAGGTACTTCACCTGAATTGCTTCAGTATATATCCAGCTGTAAATGGATACTATGTATAAATGCAAAAATGCTGTGTAAGTCGCTCTGGATAAGAGCGTCTGCTAAATGCCTATAATGTAATGTAAACAGGGGCACATACATTTAGCATACATGAAATGTGATAATTGCCTCTTGTGAGTTAGCTTTAATGCATGTATATTTTAAGGATTTCTGACACCTAATAATTGTGAGAAGAGTATGCAGATAAATTATTTGAATGTCCTCTTGCAATTGATCATGATAGATAAGTGTTTTTTGTTGTTGTTGTTTTTACAATCAGGCATGATATCATTGACATTGGCAGCTAGTTGCTTCAAGATGGAGAAATTAAAAATGAGAGTATTTTCCTACCATTTTACATAAATTTATTTTTGTAAATGCACCCTTAATGTCAGATACGTCTAATTTTATAAATAGAAAAAATTCTCACCTTCCTGCTGGCTTTCCTTGATACTCGCTTTTTTCAGACGCTTGTCAAACACTGGAGCATTATCATTTATATCTTTTATTTCTACTTCAAATGAAAGTTGATTGTCAACGGGGTCTCCAGTTAGTTTGTCAGAGACATCAAACCAGATCTGTTCATTTAAAAAAAAAAAATGAATAGTAAAATTACAAAACGTGTGAATGGTTGAAAAATTGTGCAACAACACTTTATTCCTTACTTTTCCAACTGCATAACCTTTTTGTTGTTAATCAACTATGAAATAAAACTAAAATATTCAGCGAAAATGCGGAAATAAATATTTAATCCGGGAATTTTTAAGTACCCTCGATTTTCAGACATTTCACATACTTAACAGCTTTTAAAAAAAAGTATACTCAACTAGCATACTCAATAGTAGGCAAATGTGCCGAGTCTAACACAGTCACACTGAACTTCGGGAGCAGAAAGAGACTTTCTGGGGATCAGCTGATACTCCAATTGCACGTTGCAATCAAGACCTTCCTAAACTTAATACACAGCAAGTCCCATGTTAGTATGGCACTATGAAAACCCTGTTAATATGCAGCTGCATACTAAAAACTGAAGGCAAGCTGAAATCGACCCACAGTGTCTGCTGATTACACTCTTCAACATACAATACACGGCTGGTCTAAAAACATAGCAGATACCACAGCTGGTACCAAGATGCTCACATGGAAAACTTTATGCACCTCTCGATCAATGGGCCCATGGGCTAGGACTTGGCCAGTCTCTTTATTAATGCTGAAAATCCCCAGGGGATCTTCATCAACTCCATGACCACCGATTGAGTATATCAGATCGTACTTATGTGAATGATCATTGAAAAGCTGTGGAAAAGAAGGGGGGGGGGGTGGTTACATCAATTACATCCTGATCAAAAGGAATCAAACATAGGATTTCATATATCTGAACATTGTACTTACTTGTGTGGCATTTTTGGGGAAGGGGCCTTTGTCTTCTTCTACGATTTCTATGGTTGACAGAACCCACCTTCTTTTTGTACGCCTCAACAACTCCTTTGGGAAGAGAAGAAGCATTTGCCACCGAATTATTAAAACATTAACTGGATTTGTTTTTCAAGTATATATTTGTAAATGACAATGTACAAACCCTCTTTTCCCTGTGATGACTCCGCATGTTATTCCTGTGCTCCAAAGCCATCGTGACAGACAGCTGATGACAAAAAAGTGCAGTTATAGGAAGCTTCAATTTATGCAATTGATACTTACTGACATTAGTCAAATTCTCAGCCAATCTTTGCACTTGTTTTTTTGCCCACGAAGTGACGAACCACTTGATTGATGTTCGTACTGTTGCACTTAAACCAATTAAATATTATGAAGAATTTAAGCAATGACATCCTTAGAAAAGACATGGAGGAACACTCCAGTTATTAAGTTTTTTGATGATGTATTTGATGTTTAGGAATACCCAATTAATGAGAGGTACATGAGTGAAATTCCAAAATATATATTTTATGACTATAAATAATTATTTATTTTTGTGTTCAGGTTATCCTCTTTCTACTTCTAGTAGGTGATTTGTGGCTATATCATGTGTGTGCATGCCATGCACATATCTTGGAATGGTTCCATACTGTATGCCATTTGATGAGTAAGGCTACTGGATAAGCAGGCTTTGGATGAAAATAGAGTGACAAATAGTCAGGAGATGCTAAATCTACAGCCTCATTAGAAAGGCATTACTACAGAAGCACAAGGGTAAGAGAACACTGCATATATCTGTTTCTTTCACGGTCACTGGTGGCTGCAGGGTATTCTGAGAAGTACAACTAGAGCCTGACAGCTGGGTTTCTATAGGTTTTCATGCCTAAAATGGCACTCTTATGTCGTTAAAAGGCTCAGAATAAAGCAGGTATATAGAGTGTACAATAATAAGGGGTGTAGGTTTGAAAGGCTCAATGTAATCTATCCTGTGCCAGAAACTAGTTCCTCCCCCAAGAGATGTCTCTATGTCTTGACAGATCTCTATGAATTTACTGGGGTGTCAGACAGTCACACATGCTTACCTGTCTTACAACCCAAAGAAATATGCCTACCCCATCATTATAAACATTCCTGTCCACTCCTACCTCTCTTTCTCTCTCTCTCTCTGCAGTTGTTATCACCCAGTAAAATCTTCTCCCTGCCACACCTGTCTAATCCTTTTAGACTCTCACCTAAACTCGACACATGCATTATCATTCTAGAGATCCAGTATAGTGGAGATTTGCCTTTGGTATGACTAATAAATAATATCACTTAAACAAGAACTAGAACGCTAATCGTAGTAAGCATTTCTAGCTTACATTCACTAGCGGAATTACAGGTGTATGGCTATTTGTGTCTCATGTCTAGGTTGGACATTATCTGACTTCTCTCACACAACTGATTCTGCCTTGTTTACCATACCAAACCAGAAGCTGCTTTTAAAGATTAGACTCGGCTTCCCCAATTATATTTTACATGGTTTTTCAGTAGAAACTCTCGCAGTAACTTTCTGTTACGGATCCGGACACAATATACTTTCACTGCACTGTCTTAACAAATGTTTTAGTCTTGTAATGAGACTTAAAATCTTATTTTTTTCCCCTAAAGTGGAAAATATTAGCTTGTTTTAAGTTTGCTTGACAAGTGAAATTATCTTACTCCACTGACATATCTTGAAATGAGTGAAACTATCTCACCCCAATGGCAATCTTTATGTCTTCTTTAGAAAAAAGTAACAGAAATAAGATTCTAAAGTTTAAATATAAGATTAAAATGCTTATTAAGATATGTTACCATATGTGTTCACACATATCACCTTCCTTTTATTGATTACTGCTTTTATTTTATTTTTTCCATCCCATCCTCATCGTCTTGGATAAAACATGTTGGGTAGATTACACAAAACCCTGAGACCACAAAACCATATTATAGAAGTAAGCAATAAACCACAACTGAGTAATTGTATTAATTTCTTAAAACATGACTTGGGTTCATTCCCAAAGACAGTGGCCAGTAGTCAGGCTTACTGCTTCAGAAAACCTGAAGTTGAATCTGTGAATGATTATTAGCCTTGTTAAAAACCTTTTCTAATTTTCCTGTGAGTCAGTAAATTTAAAAATATGTACAGTTAAAAGTGAGTCACTTGCTCCTCTTCTCACTCACTCCACAAAAGATTTAATAATCCAAGTTTGGGATTCATAAAGTTTCACTTTTTTTATATCCTGTATGCTTCATAATTTTTGTATGACATACAGGATATAGCATTTCAATTTCACCATTGCCATTTATTCAATCACAATCAAGTTAATAAACTACCTCATAAGGTGTACATGTGCAAAACACCATCATAAGGTGTACATAGTGTTGTCTTTAGTTACTGTTCAGTGAATTCCTAATATTTCACAGGTATTAAAACCTTTGCTCAAAGCTATATATTAAAGGCAAACCATGGGAATCATTTTCAAATATACAGAAGTGAATGCCAAGCTTCACATATTAAATGCGGTCCTAGATGTGCACAAATATTATACAGTACTGATGTCCCAACTGATTGAAACTGAAATAATTAGACATTTGTATAACATGGAATATGAGCAGCATTTAAAATATTACATGGAGATATCAAGTTTTTACACAACAAAACCATGTGCAAAGCACAGATATATATATTAGACAGTTTAATATTGGACAGTTTAACATAATGTAGAATAAAGTAATCCTTTTTCATATTTGGTCGCATATCTTTTGCATGCCATAACTTCCTGATGTCTGTGACCCAACAATATCAAAAAACACTTGATATCTTATTTTCTGGTAGTCCTACAACCTCTCTGCATTTGAATGGATTTCTGTGGGAATTGGGGGGTGAGACTAGATGGGTTTAACCTGAAGGGTTTCTTCTCCTGACTTATTTTTCCATAGAGTTCAATAGGGAAACTTGTCAAGAGAAACAACCCTTAAAGTGATCCATCATTATCTACTACATATCTGGCAGCAGAGTGATGGTTTGAGGCTTGTTTGATACCTCAGACCCTTGATGACTTAAAGCTATTTCGCTATTTTGATATTGTTGGGTCACAGACATCAGAAAGTCATGGCATGCAAAGGATATGCGACCAACTTTTTAAAATGATTACTTTATTCTACATTATGTTAAATTGTCCAATATTGTTTGATGCCTGAAAATGTTCATGGGACCGTGTATGAACAAATTTCTAATAACGTCCCTTCTAAACAGTTCATAGAACATACCCTCAAATTAGTGTTTGCCAACCATCCCTTATTTGGGGATCAATGAATAAGGGACCGTCCCTTATTTGGAAAATAAAGACCCCCGTCCTTAACGAACTGATAAAGGACGCAGTTTGTCCCTTATTTTGGGGACTCAATGAATGACAGAGCGATTTATATGAGAAATTACGATAATCTTGGCCTTTGAAGTAAAAAAAAAAACTGTTTTTGTTTACAGTTAAAAGATGATTTTTGCACTAATGACTTATTCCGAAGAATAAGTAAACATTTCTGTTTTGCACTGAGTTCTCAAATAAGTTTCAAATAAGTACAGGCCAAAGATGTTTGCACTACTACTAATGTTAAATGTTTTTATACTTTATATGTTTTTATATTGTTCTTTAAACTGTGAAACTGTAGTTATTTTACTTTAAATTGAAGTTCGACATAGTGTTGAAGAACTGTTATTTTGCACTGACAAAATAAATTATTGAATGATAATGTTTCCCACGTATTCCTAAAAAATACAAAACTGATCAAATTCAGGTTTGTGTGTCTTAGTACATGGGCTTATTACAGATGCATGTCTGGTATATGGATAGGACTTGTTACAACCAAGTAGGCCTATATTATATGTTAAAGTGTAGTAATAATGCAGTAATGCAGGTGTAAAAAAAGGTTAAAAAATTGGCCTGTGCCGCGAGGGCCGCTAAGGTGTCCCTTATTTCAATTTCTGATAGTTGGCAAACCTACCTCAAATTAAAGCTGACAGTCTGCACTTCAACCTCATTGTTATTGTATCTATTTAAAAGTGCTAGCGTACAGAACCAAAATAACAAAAAAATGTGTCACTGTCCAATAAATTATGGTGCTCACTTTAAATAATTAAATGTAAAATTTGTTTCCACATTCAATTATTTATGTCCTCATTTAATTATTTATTTTCATATTTACTGATCCAGTCTGAACGGGTTTTCGAGGGTGGGTCTATAAAATTCAACCAATCGGATATTAGCCCACCGGCTTTGATTGGTGATGTTGACAGATTAAATTATTTCTCTATTGCACGCATACACAAACAATCCTTGAAATGATTAAATATAAAAATAGCGAAATGAGGACATAAATAATTAAATGTGAAAACGAATTTAACATTGAATTAGTTTAATTCAATTTTAATTAAATGTTATTTAATTAATATTGGCTCAAATTTCCCCCATAAAAATCTGCAAAATAATTGAAAACATAAAATGTTAAATATTATACAATATATTGGTTTTCCTGAATGTATTTGTCTTGCTTTGAAGCATATTTTTAAGATCTGTCAATGTCATACTACGCATAAACATTGTAGCTACTTATAGCCTACCGGCAGACAGTTATTGGAACTTCATCAGAAGTAGATCAACTTTACAGTAATAATTGTGGGGGGGAAATTACATAAGTTAGTACACTGTATACGGTACTTACAGTTAGAAGTAAAAGTATGTAGCGCCTCATGTTAAGTAAGTTCTCCCTGTGTCCTCAGTGAGTCAAAAACTGATGCGACGGGGTCAGATTGATGGGGGAAAAAATATGGGTATCATGAAAAACTCCCAAAGCTGTTGTATGCTTCCGTTTCCAAGCTCGAGTAACAGTGCAAGTAGGCTAACTGCAGCGCTCTTTTTATTTACTAACTGTGGGTGCTGACAGCTAGACGGCAACAAAACACGCCTGGAAACATGAATGCAGGAAGTTATCCTTTTCAAACGGATAGCCCATCCCTAGCGCTAGGTGCTTATTAGTGACAGCATGAAAAAGGCTTTGTGTGGTGTCAAAAAAAAAAATATCAGTTGTGCTTACCCTAAATTATGTGTTCTGTTCAATAAAAGCTGTTTATTTTACGTTGAAACAAAAGAAACAATTTTACCGCTTTAGCTGTTTATTCAATTGTCCAATATATTTTACTGGATGTTACTTCTAAGCCCAGGTAACATACCCTTGGGAAACAGCTAGAAGTGAATGCCGCAAGTGCTGCCGCTACCTTAGATAAGAGGGAAGGTCCGACGTGGGAAAAGACCAATAACATTTAAATAAAAATACGACAGTTTATTAAATGCATGCAAATAAGCATCAATAGAAATATAGAACGGGTGGTTCCCCAATTACACTAGCAAACTCAAGGAATAGCACTAAATATAGCACTATATGAATCTGCAAATAACACACTAATATACCGTATAGCACATTAGTTAAGTTTTATACCACTGTGCATAACACAATGTTTCATAGTTAGAAACCACGCCAAACAAGCACGCATTATAACACTTTATAACACTTAGTAAGTAAGCCTATGCTCGTCAATTGTGCGTTTTGGAAGCGTTTTCAGAAGCAAGAGACATATGAGCAATCATATAATGACAATAATGCAAATACTGTGCACACCCCCACACACACATTAGCCTATTACGCTTTATTTTCCAGAGGGAAGCGACAAAGCGACAACTCTACTTATCACCACTTCAACTTGTTTACGGCCGTGGCAGTCCACCAGTATTTTCCATACTATAACGACACAATTGTGATGTGCGAGTTTGAACGAATAGTTTGAAACGAACGACTCTTTTTACTGACTAACTCGTTCACTGACTCGCCACTGAAATACCTGCTACTTGCTAATGCGAACTGCGAAGACGATGCCAGACAACGTGTTACACTATTGTGCCACTCTTATATTAACTGTATTTGTAGAAATGCATCAAGTAAATCACTGTATTAACCTAGCCCTGTGAGAAAGCAACCACTTATTGGCGCTTGTTTCAACTCTGTACTCGCTCTCCCTGCCCTGAGCTGAAGGTCTGGCTGCACGAATCACTAACTCACTTGCTCTCCCAGCCGAGCTGTCTGACTCGTGAGTGAGAGTACTGAACAAGCCCCCAGAACAGCGCCGGGCTTTGAAGCCAATTTTATTTAGTGGTCAAACCATGTAATTACAACTTCCAGGTCCGAAAAGCAGTTTTCTTGCACACAATCATGGGAAAAGGAGTGGCTATAAAACGATGGATAATTTTTTTTTGAGCGTCACAACCCCCACGAAATAATTCGTTTCACTATCAGAATTTGATCCATTCGTTCTGATAACACTTAAAAAGTCTCAAAGTTGCCACACTATTAAATTGCTTTATCCCATTCAGGAGGGCTAAACCGGAAGTTAGACTGACTTGATGACTTGGGTGACTCCAAAACCCGACTCTCTTTGGTGAGTGACTCATACAAACTCGAGTTAGTAAAAAGAGTCGAACCTCCCATCACTACGACACAACTGGGCCGTGTCCGAATCAACACTCTTCCACACTATTGAGTAGCCTTGGTGAGTAGATAGGACGAGAAAGTCGTTGAGTAGGCGAACATTTTTCAAATTGCATGCAGTAGGCTATACTTGAAACACCCGGATGACACACTTACTTCCGGGGTTTCGCTGAGTACATTCGGGAGCGTGGGGTGCGTCCCAATAGTCGAAAAATGCTTCCCTTCCTCCACTACCACCTTTTCTACTCCGTGCCCCGGAAACTGATTTTTGTGTTTGAATCTAATGTTGCTGATTATATCTTAATTACGTGTTAATGGTTACATATTAATGAATGTCTCGACGCAAACTGCAATGTCAGGTACATCGTATACTGTACATGCAAATACTCAGGCAGTTTTGCATACTTCCGGATAAGAGAGGAGTGGTAGTGGGGGAGTGGAGGAAAGGAGGTGGGCTGTGAAGAATATTGGGATGCAGCCCAGGGGTCAGAAAGTAAAGACCTGCCATGTGTTTCTTTCACTCGTGAACAGCTGATTTCACGAATTAGTTCTACCTCCTGGCTGATGAACTGTGCTAATTAGCAAATCCAGGTGATTGAAATAAAATACTGGGAAAGGCTTTTATAAATCTGACGTGAAGCTTCGTTTTTAAAAAATGAGGCGCAGCTTCGCTGACGTTTTCCTTCAAATACAACAAAAACAACACGTGACATGGCAGCGCAAGGCTGGGTTGCCAGATCTTTCCAGAGACTTTCCAGCCAAATGGCGACTCAAAACTAGCCCAAAATATATTTTTAACCAAAACCAACATATTTTAAATAGAAATCAGTGCTTTGCAACTTTTAATTTTTACCCGTGAGTACACGTTGACAGTATCCCAATTTAGCTGTAAAACCACAGACATGGCAACACTGGTGGGACGTCTTGTGACCTGCTTACACACTTCCACAGTACGGTTGGAAAATATATATGGGATATTTTTCGCGGACTGCTAAACAGTGAACATTAAACAGCGCACTTCTGCCAGTGCACTGTACGCAGGAGACAGGGCGCAGTAGATATAGGGCTCTGATTCGGACACAGTTCAGGGGTGCGTCCCAATATTCAGTGTTGGGGAAGCTACTTTGAAAGCATAGCTTTGCAAGTTACCAATTACTTCACACTGGAAGAAGTTGAACTGCAGCAAAGCTACCCTAGGAATACATCTAGTTTGGTTAACTAAAGCTACTTAGAAAAAGTAGTTCAAACTACTGATCAAATTGGTGTACATGTGATATAGAATTATAACAAAATATAATACAAAAAATGCCACTCAATTGAGTTTATTTAAAAAATTGTCCACTTGTTCACAGGTCATACATAAACCAAAAAAGAAAAATACCCCATTATTCATGGGAAACTGCAAGGGATGTCAGCTTTGGTTATGTATACAATGTCCATCAGTCAGACTCCTGTCTCCAGAAACTAGAATCCAGGTGGGGGTATTGCACCAAGCAGGATTACTCAGTTAGCCATGCAGGTAACTTCTGAAATAGTATGCAACAACTTATCTGAACATTACTTAATAAATAGCAATAATCAATACTTATGACTAATTGACACCTAATATATTCAAGTTTAGTTTTACTAATTCTGATTCAAAACATTAAAAACTATAGCCAAATATTTTTCACAGATGAGCTGACAATCCAGCTTCCTGGAATACCCCTGAGACCAAAACCTGTCCTAAACAAAACAATCCCATCTGTACTTTTCACAAGGAAAAAATTGTAAAAAAAAAAAAAAAAAAGGGAGGGTGGATTTTTCGAGTATTGGGACCCCCCCCCGGTGATTGCTCTCGCACAGATGATAACAATTGTCTTAATAAGACCACTTGCGTTTTCTCATGTCACGGATCAATTCTTGCAGCCATTACACATACACACAGTTTATCTCCGCTGTGGGGTTTGCAATCTCCCCTGTGTCCCGTGCAGTGGTGTTCGCCCCCGAACATGGTGGATTAATTAGGCATTCCAAATTAGGGTGGGAATTACATATACACAGCCCCACAAAGGGGACACACAGTACATAATAATGCTATGGACACTTGCAGGCTCATTAAGGGTATAGGTAACAACGCCGCCTCCAAATATGGTGGAGCCTAATATTGCTGACATGGAGCAACTGCTTTGCCCGCAATTTTTCCATTCCAGTTGCAGATCCCTCACTAATAGTCTGTGAATGTTACCAAGGCTACCAAATATAAAAACTAGTAACCTACATTTATAGCCGAGTTGTTCCAGAGCTGACACCAGTATGAATACCTTTATTATATGATGAAACATTTCTATTCTGATGGAAGTAGTCTCTTTCAGGATGAGAATGTCCCTATCCACAGGGCTTGAGGGGTCACTGGATGGTTTGATGAGTATGAAAATGATGTGAAACTGATGTTAGACAGAACTTTCCACCACCATCAAAACACTAAATTATGGAATATCCTTTGGAAGAATGGTGTTCCATCCCTCCAGTAGAGTTCCAGAGACTAGAATTCCTATTTTTAGGTGATTCCTATTCATTTGAATGCTAATGCTAATCTGCTTAAAAAAGATCTAACCAGCAGCACTTTGCGAGTTAAGTCTCTAAGGCAAGAGGATACTAACAGATTTCCAAAGGGGTCAAATAATTGGTGCCCAAATTGCAGGTGCGTCGGTCACAAAAACGGCAAAATTATTTATGGTGGCAAGGGCAACAGTGTCAAAAAATTGACAACATATGCCCAACACCAAAAAACAGCATCAGCAAAAAAGAACTGTGGCCATGAGTCAAAGCTCTCTGACAGGGACACACAGACACTTGATAGGATAGTTGCTAATAACCACAGCTACAGCTTTAAAAATCACAGAATTCAATCCATATTCAATCCATATCTGAACCAGTCTCAACAAAAACAGTACGTTGTGTGCTTCACAAAAGCTGGTATTTATGGCAGGGCCACCATTCGGGAAACAATTTATATCCAAGGCTAATGCACAAAAATGCATAACATGATGTAATGAACACAACACCTGAACCCCTGAGCATTGGAGAAAAGTGATATGGTCTGATGAGTCATCTTTTACTCTTTTAAATAAATCTGGATGGGTTTATGTTTAGAGAAAGCCTAAGGATGTTGTGGTTCGTGGCTGTTTTCTTTTGCGGTTCTCGTTCTAGTTTCACAATTGTGAATCAATCCGATTTTTTTCTTGTTCCGTTCTGTGGTTTGCAGTCCTCATTATTGTTTTCACCTGGGCTTCTACGTGCAGGGTATTTGAGTTCCTCACTTCCGCTTCTCCGGTGCTTGTTTGTCTTTCGACATTGCATTCGAGCCAGGTACTAGCGACTTCCTGATATTAAACTTTGTTTATGTTCAGGGGGGACTTGCTATTAGCTACTTAGTCAGGTATAGGATTGTTTTCCTTCTGGTAGCGTTCGGCGCTATCCTTTTTGTACATTGCTGTTCTCAAGGAGACAGTTTTTCTTTGTACCTTTGTTTTTGGTTTTACACTCTTCCGGCTCTGAGCTGAGGTAGCCGAAGTTGTTTTTTTGTTTGCTAAGTTTCTGTAGCCCGTTCTGGCTCATTACTTAAGCTCTGGAGATTTAGTTGGGAATTCACTAGTTTACTAGTTCGCCCGTTTTTGTGGGTTGATTTTCATTTTTGGCTGTTTAGCCTTAAAAAATTACGTTCCTGTCTTTTCTTTCTTCCTTTATTATTTTCTCTCCCTGTTATTGGTCCTCACGGTTGTGAGCTGACTTTTTATGATCCCCCCACCTTCGTGTTTGAATCTCCGAACCATTAAGAAACCCATTACAAAGGAGGCATTGAATCAGGGCCGTGTCTAAGGGGGGGGCGGGCAATGCCCCCCCCCAAATGCTCCGCCTCGGTCCACTGATAACTGTATCCACTTCGTCAGTTTCAACAAGGCTGTCCAAAATTTCACTGTCCTCTCGACCCTCATTTCTCTTCCTTCCTGTTTTGAGCCACGATGTAAGGGCATTTTTTTAACCATCCATTTTCGGTTTATCTGCAGTTATCTAGCTAAACTGCCAGTTTACTGACAGGATGAAAGTCAAGTGTAGCTACGGAGACGACACCGCACATGCTACGACCACCGCTCGTCATGAACGTGGCTACGTAGCCTGCTGTCAATAAAAATATTACAGAAAAAGCTCAAATTAAGTTCTATGGCTAAGTTCTCAGGTGGAGTATGGCTAAAATATAGTTTAAATAAAAATTATGGGCCAGTTACAGTAACGTAGTTTCACACAATAGCACAAAAAAACTGAAATGATGAAGGAATATAGCTCATCTTTAATATACTTACTCCATACTTATTCCATATAAGGACCACCAGACCCCTGCTACTTCGCCCCCCCCCCCCCCCTTATACCCCATCAACATTTCTTCATGCCCCAATCAAAGCAGTCTAGAAACGGCCCTGCATTGTATGGTGGTGGTTCTGTAATGGTATGGGCAGCCCAGCAATTTCATGGGACTCATTGGGTCCAATGATTGCTCTCCATAGACATGTAATGGCCAAACAATATGAAACCATTTTACAAGACCAGGTGCACCCTATGGTGCACACTGTTCCCTCATGATGTCCCCATATTCCAACATGATAACACCCCCATACACTCTGCTAAAAACATTAAAGAATGGTTCCAAGAACACGAGGATTAAGTCAAATGCCTTCCATGGCCTGCACAATCACCAGATCTAAAGAATAGGCATACTCACATCCAAAAATTCAGTGCAGGTGCTGGGTAAAAAGAATAATTCAGAATAAGAAAGAAACTCCAGCACACTGCTATTATGCTTCCAAGTGGGCACCTGACAAAGATCAATTTGGTCGAAACGTTGTCTACTCACAAATGTAGATAGATAATAAAATTACCACTTGGGAGCATGATAGCAGTGTGCTGGAGTTTCTTTCTTATTCTAATCACCAAATCTAAACATAACTTAAACTTCATAGGAAGTTTTGGAGCTTAGAGTGCGAACTAGATTTTCACCACCTTCATCCCTCACAGAACTGGAGACTGTCTTTCTTGAACAATAGGCCAATATCCCTCTACACATAGTTCAGAAATTTTATGACAGCATTCCTAGAAAGATTGAAACTGTTTTGAAGGCTAAGGGTGGGCCTACCCGTTATTAGATTGTAGGTGTTTCTGATATTTTGTCCACCCCCCTGTATGTGACTGTTAATACAGCCTTATTTTAACAGTGTTGGACAGATAATAAAAACGTAACTGTAGAAAACCAAACTGCTTGAGATGCATATATTAGGGTGCTAATGTGATTAGGACCTAATAGCACTGCAAATTAGAAACTAGTTTTTAATCAGCAGATCTTCAAATGTTTGTAGCACATAAATATGT
The DNA here is from genome assembly GCA_022702515.1 of Ilyophis sp. 1 JC-2022. Lineage (NCBI taxonomy): Eukaryota > Metazoa > Chordata > Actinopteri > Anguilliformes > Synaphobranchidae > Ilyophis > Ilyophis sp. 1 JC-2022. The sequence continues at coordinate 45,292,868 of CM040402.1, forward strand.
TTGATTCTATAGTTTAGTGAGCTGCACATGTACAGTCATGAAAACTAAATAAAGGGCTATTATTAATTTGAAGGTACTTCATGTTCTCTGCCTCCCATAGCTGAAGGCTCTGTCAGTACCGTTAAAAGTCATGTCAGGCCCAGACATTTAGGTTTTTCATACAAAGAAGCTTAATTTTTCCCCCATCTGTACTTTCTTTTCAGTGTAGACTACAAAAGAGAATCCCAGATGAACAAGCGCTCATCTAATTGTTCAGTTGGTGCCTCCATGTCTCAGGCTTTTGGTAAACTTCCAATACATACATTTTCTATTTTATGAGATATTTGTTTTGTCTTGTTTTTGTGCACTATTGATGCTTGCATTTGTTAATAGACTGTCCAGAATGTTTGATATACTTATGGTGGTGGGAACATGTTAACACATGTAAAGATGTAAATAAATGTTTATTGGAAAGCTTGCTGATTGACAATGAAAGCTTGGGCTCTCTGCCTTCTGGCTCCTCAAGCAAAGGTTGTATATAATTATTGTCAGAGACATTGTCTGCACCTTAGTTGAAAATGACAAGTCAAACATTTGCGTCAATTCAATTATATTGTTCTCTGTGCTTCAAAAAATGTATGCTTTTGCAATTGTGTGGCCAGGGTGTTTTTCAAACCAATTATGAATCAGATGTGGCAGTATTCACACCGCTTTTGTTTCACCTCATTTATTTATTTATTTACTTACCAAGACTACGCCTGACTACAGATGAGCCCACCACAAGCATGGTGGGTGAGCTGAGGCGGAGAGAGAAGGGCAGAGGAAGTAGGCCACCTAGGCTGTTAGGCTCCAGCAGAGTGGCTTTTAGGGCCCTGGTGCAGTGCTTGACTTGCCTCCGCAGCCTGAGTGTCCATGGAGAGGCACAAGGAGTAGAAGTGCTCCAGCTGAGGGCTGGTAGAGAGGGAGGTCTGGAAAAAACTGACTTATCCAGTAACTGATATCTATTGTTAAGTTGAAAATTATCTCATAAAAAAAGAAGGGAGGAGCACCTTCCAGTTTCATTTTTCCGCCTTGAACTACTCCCCAGGGCTATAAGCTAAACAGTGTAGAGCAGGGCAGGGCTTTGGGCCTAGCTCCCAACCCAAGGTACGTCCATAGTGTGGTGGTATCCATCTCACTGCATACACCAGAAGCTGCCACTGCAAGGGAATCGACCACTGCATCTTTTTATTTTGTGCAGGGTGAATAGATTCTGGCTCAATCGGAGACAGCTCAAGAGATTCCATCTCCATTTCCTCAGGCTTTCTAAACTGCTGCTTGCCAGCTTTCTGTGTGATGGTGATTGTACATGTTGGCAGTTCAAAAACCCTCTGCCGTGGACAATGCGCCATATCTCACCAAGGTGGGATTTGTGTTTTTAATTCTGAGCAATCTGTAGGAGATGATGGCTCCAGTGCAGAGGCAGTGAGCTCTGGGAAGCTGCAGGGATGAGCCCACCACAAGCATAGTCGGATCAACCTAATCCAGCCACTATTGAGGCTCAGCTGCTTCTTCAGAGCACCAGCCAGATATGTCTGTTCAATATTATCTACACTGTTACAACCAGGTCCCCTACCCTAACACACAACAATACTATTCTTAAGTATGTATTTGTTTATATATGGTATGTCAAAAATATAAAGTTTATGATTATGTAGCAAATGCTGGAAAAAATACTGAAAAAAATGTGATTACAAAAACATATATACAATTTATGTTATGAAATGAATGCTACACATATGATATATCAGAAGTTTTTTTGGGTGGATGCAGATAAATAATTTTGTCTGCCATCCTGATGAATTGGCACTGTTCTTTCCTCCTGTCACACTATAGCATACCTGTGAACTTGGCAACACAAGCTTGAAATGTTGATATTCACGTCTCAACACCCTGGGCACCTACTGTTTATTTCATCTTTTTATCTTTCCAAGGCAATGATTCACCATTGGCACAGGAAAATAACAGCTCCTTCTCTGAGTCATGGCTGTCTGTCAGGTGAGGTGGGTGAAAGTAGCTTGTTAATATACAATCACTTAAAAAAGTAAAACATGTAATTAAAAAAAGTTGAGCCAATACAGAAACAAAGCTTGTCAGAATGTCTGTTATATTAATGCTAATTAATAAAGATGATAGTGATTCACCAAAGTTATTTTGTTGACTCCACCAACTAATTAAGGGTGTCTTGCCAAAAAGTCAGGGTGGAATACTTTCAGGGAGCCTAAGGAAATACAAGAGTGTGCCACCTACTCAAAGAACAGATTTTGTTGATGTGTAAAAATTTGTAATTCTGTTTAATTTGGATACACAATCTTTTAAAGTGATTGTAAAGGGGCTGAAAAGTTAAAATAACCATATATCACAGAAGGATGTATTCACTACATATCCACCAAATACCTATTCAAAGTAATGCCAATAACTATAATAAAACATATCTAAACTCAGAGATACATGTACAAACAAGAAAAACCTCAGGATTGTATGGATGTGGACAGAAACCTCCCGCCAAATCAACTCCTCCCAAAACGTAGCCTACTACCCACAAGTAAACAAACTTAAACAAGTAATGCCTAGCGTGGCAGCAGTTACATCTATCAATTGATATAGCCTGCAGTATTGAGAATGGCATGGATGGATACATTTTTCTATTTAACTCTATGGAAAAATAAGTCCGGAGAAACAACCTTTCAAGTGATCCATCCATATCTACTGCATATCTGGCAGCAGAGTGATCGTTTGAGGCTTGTTTGATACCTCAGACCCTTGATGATTGCCATTTAGCCAACCAAAGGTTCTATACTATTCCTGTGTAATTTATAGCTTAATCTAGTCCCACGCCCAAATTCCCATAGAGATCCATTCAAATGCAGAGAGGTTATAGTATCGCTTGTAAGAGTACCTGAAAATAAGATATCAAGAGTCTTTTGGTATTGCTTTATACCCAGTCATGATAGCATCACCTGTTTACATGTGGAACACGTTTTTTGGCATCAAATTCGCAATAGCGTCTATCTGTGAGTTCATAAAAATATGTTTTCACCACCAAAAATTTGTATTCCGTCATAGCAACAAGATAAACCCGACAATAGCCTGAACGTATTCCAGCCGTGAAAAGACCTGCTCACACAATTGTAAAATAAACAAGTGAAATTCTTGTGTAATTATACCATGTCATTCTACTATCAATATCTGCTCCTAAATATAAAATAAATATACAATCCTACCATTGGTTTTATGCATAGAAATGTTATGTTCCTTTCAAAATTCAGTGGTCATTTATTGTCTTGGACAATTCGTTTGAGAAATACACACCACTTTATAACGCTATTACACTATCTAAAATGTCTACATGCAAAGCCCCCTATGCTGTACCTGCAACTGTGAAGTATTTCCCGTCATTCCGGTTTGATTGAAAACTGTTTTATCCGATAGAGGACAGTATTGTAAGGCAGTGGATTGCTTCGGAGGACCAAACGCAACAGAAGGGGATTCAATAGGCATTGAATGTGCTCATATTTGCTCTCACAGTCGTAACTACTGATTATTGTCATTAATAAATGACCATGTTTCACATCATCTGCATCTTTCTTTTCAACCCTTTTCTAGCTTCAATTGCTTATATGATCTGAGCTGCAGTGTTCCGAGCACTGTGGTATGTATGCTTGAGTCTCAGAGTCAGAACCCCTGCGTCTCGCTCAGGGCTGAGTGCAAGCTCCCAGTATGGGAGAATCTGCTTAACAGGTCTCCTGGTATTGTAGTGGTACCATAGACATTCAAGTATAGGTAAGATTATAACTGACTTCCCACACTATGCATATTCTGTGTCTGTGTGTAGCTGAACAGGCTAGGTAAAATATTTAATCTGTATTTCCTTTCTTCAATCTTTATATTCTGTAATTGACTGCTAATTCTAAGCTATTAACCTCCCTGCCTGTTATTTATTTTTATTATTTTTAACTTGCGTGGTCTCCATGACTCTAATCCATTTTATACCCTTTTCAGCCTAAATTACAACTGAATACTCAGGGGGACAATTCTGATCAAGGACCAACTGATCAGTGGCCTGGTACAGCAAGTCTTTATTGGCATCCTCAAGTTGGGAAAGGCAGCCAAGTTCTGCCCTCAAAATGAGATTGGTGATGCATGGTTCTGGTGATTTGATGCAAAAAGAACCCTTGGATGTTCTACGTCAGTTCTTGTCAAATTTGCCTTAAGGAGCCCTCTGAATGCATGCTGACCTGGGCTCACAACCATCTATGTACAAAATAATGCATGTATTGTGTTGGCTAGACCCCAAACTCTGTGTTCTCCAACGAACTGAGATTCAGCAATAATGCTGATTCTGGCAAGCATATATTGAGTAATGGTGGTACCCAAGGACGAGTCGAGTGTAACAACTCTGAGCTCCACGCATGATTAAAACGAAATTCTAAATTCTAGTTTTAAATGGAGTCAGATAAATGAGTAAATAAATTTATGATATTTCACACAATAACTTTTACCTTTTCCCACAGCAATAGCGAAATACATCACGCTTAAACCTTCGCTTTGAGCTATTCCCTCATTGGTCTAGCTGCAGGAGGTTTTACAGTGTAATCGATTTTTTCTGCTCGATATGTATGTAATACTGCTTGTAATATGCAGTTGGTCTCACTGGCTACATATGTACGTTAGTTTTTCCACTTGACCACTGTCTTGTCCAATATGCTTGATATTGTTATTTTCGCATTTTGAGTGCATTTCACATACTCGTGTAGGTGTTCATTGGTGGCTCAGTCATGCTTTATGTTTGATGTATCAATTTTCATTGAAGCTATAACATTTGGCAGCATTTTCATGATGTTCATAATACAGGCTATGGCATATTAGTATCTTCCTGGGCTATACTTGTCACTTAGGGCATGACAAATACTCATTCCCATTTACAATGCGCTTATATGTGCTAGATGAATGTAAAACTTTCCTTGGAGTCATTATGAATAGGAAAAAAATTTTTTTAACTACAGAGAAATGTGATCCCAAGGCATGCAGCAAAAGATTACATACTATAGAGTACAGAAAAGAAGGTATGTTTCATTGAGGTACAAGAGTGAATAATTAGGTTACATACTTAGTTGTCTGTACCAATGTGATATCAATGTTTTTATTTTAAACCATCAGAAGGGGCGAATGTTTATGATTTAGAAATGGACATAAAATAGTTTATACATTTTATGATATGTTTTGGATAAGTTTTTGGACCCATAGATATATATCCTCCTATACTGATGAAAATATAGTAATTCCCACTTAAATATTATGAAAAGGTGAGTTTTATGAGCCAAAACAGTTAATTTATAGTTTATTTATAATCATTATTTTATTAATTCCAGCAGTGCACAATTTAGCCGTTTTGTTTTATATCCAGGAAATGTATAGTTTTACCTTGTTCACATATGTGGCTCTCAGTATTTCATAGCAAACTAAAGCAATACTTTTTTTTTGCATTTTCCCAAAGTTTTTTTTGCATTTGGGCCACTTTATTTTGACCAAAATTATGAAAATAAACTAATCTAAATTAGTATTGTGCATGGTACAACTGTGTGTTGTTTCAGTTAAGCCATTCTCCATTTAAAAAAACCTGTTCTTCCCTTCATTTTTATATTTTGTCCTGAACAACAAAATACAGTTGGCTTGTGCTTTTAAAGGGCAAAAAGGATCAAAGTCAGATTAACAGGAATAATTGAAACCACAGACCCCTAGAAGCACAGGAGTGAAGCATGTAACACATGTAACATGTAATGTACATCACCCTTCAATATACACTCAGCCACTTCAGGATTTATGGCAGAGTAAAGCCTGCAGGCAGGGCTTTGTCTAATGGTGTTTGAACAGCCAGTCTAAAAGGTGTCATTTAAAGAACAGCGAAGTGGCGTAAAAAAACAGACTGCATTCCTAGGACAAATGGTCTTAGATTGTTATGGTTAGGGATTATTGTCTCCAAGAGGGAGTGCTTCAGAATAGATATTAAGCAGGTTGTAAAAAAATATATGCTGGCATCTTTAAAAAAAAAAATATTCTATTGAAAACACATGCGCTGTTGATAAAACAGGAGACTAAAGGCCAGATTTACAAAGGAGACTAACGCTAATTTACTACAGCTCTGCTGCAGTCACAGATACCGACACATAAAAAAATCTATTTACTATGATTGATCTAAATTGTGCAATAAAAAAAAAATATTAGACGTGCACATTTGCCATTTTGCAGTAGGAGACACCCACAATAGGAACAATGACAGAAACAATGACCCGTCCAGATTACAAGGCGCTAACAAATGGATACGGACCAAGTAGGCAGGAGTAGCGAGGTAACAAAAGTAAAGTAAGAGGTAAGAAAAATAAAACTTTAATTTACGAGGTACACAATGCATTACAGCATATGAATACAACACCAATGGAGAGGAAAACATTTTGGAGTGACTTTACGTACAAAATTAATTCATGAACAGTAGAGGATGTAAATAAGAGATGTAATCCCCGCAAATTACATCCTAATAGTGATTCATAGTCTTTTACTTTGATCATGTGCACCACGCTGTGGTGCATGGATGAAACTCACGGCATCAGATCAAATCCCCAAGGTAAAGCCCAATTAGCGATTGCGTGCGTCGCCCAGGGTATGGGAGGGTTCAGTTGATTAGCAGTCCGCATTTCAATGCTCTCTAGTGTCCCCACTGGTCGCTGATTCAGGTGCCCATAGGCTTCATGTCAAAGCCACATATGAAAGGTCTTCCTCCTACTCCACTCTATGCAAGCTTAGTCTGCGGTGTGACAAGAAGTGACACCATTTGTTTTGGAGAATAACTGCGGATGTCTATTCTCTCCCGAGTTGGCTGTGGGGTTCGCGCATTAACACGGCTGCGGTTACAGATAATTGGATGTTACAAATTCGGGTGGAAACAGGTATGCCATCCGCCAAGTTACAGCTTGGTAGGGCATGCCCCATACCTATACAGCACAGAGAGTTTGGCACTTTTCAGGGTTTCCTACAGAAGTAACCACAATGACCACAGACTCTCAGCCCTTAAAAACATTGACTTATGTATGTTCTGACCTCATGTAACCACACAGCATTAACGTACAACTTCACACATCCACACAATAAAGCCCCAAACTTGGATTATTTTTCCCTTTTTCTCCTTCTGTTTCTTCTTCTGCTTCTTATTCTTCTTCCCATTTTTCCTGCATACCCAGAAACCCTCACTACCTGCCTGCCACCGTACCCTCAAACAATAAATCTTCCCATTGGATAACAACATTGCATACCTGCTATCCCAAGCTTATCGCCCAATAAAAACACTTCAAACTAATGTTTTTTAATGTTAATATAACTAATGGCTTGAGATTTTTCCAGAAGCTACTGTGGCCTAATGGTTAGAGTTCCTGTATCTCACACAGAGGATTGGGGGTTTGAGCCCAGCAGGCCACAAGTTTATTTTCGACAAAAACAATGTGCTAATACTTTTCATTTATTAGACTGTTATTATTTTCACAAAAACAAACAAACATATTTTTATTGCAAAGGCAAAAGACGTTTCCAATATTAACTGTTCAATGTTTCACTTGTATTTCACTTGTACTACAGCGAAATGGTGAAAGTCAGACGACACCACTTCAAGTAACGTTATGCAGTATGGAAACAAATAGCTTATAGCCTATATCATGTACCTAAAGCCCTTTGGTGTACTGGTTACCGTCCAGCCTTAGGATGTGAGAGACTGGTTTTCAATCCCCACCTGGTAGCCTACTAAAGTATAATTTCATTTTGGACTCAAACAGTGTGCACATGTTGTGGTTTTCTCATACAACAATGATTTTTGATTGCAAAGGCAAAAACATGTTCAAAATATTAACTGATCACTTGTAGCCTGTTAGTTAAACAATTCAGTCACTGGACAGTTATGCAATAGCTAACGTTATGGGAACAGGTATCCCATAGCCATTTGTCAAGCAAAGACAAAAATTTTAACGCAGAATATCATCTGGTTAACATTGCGTTGTTGCATTAATGTAAAAAATAAATAACTGTGCCATTGGCTACATGTTTTCATCTCACACAAATGCTGACAAAAAAATTTGTCTGTGTGGAGCTTACGCTGTGCTCTTGCGGTCATGACTGACTCACTGTGGAAACCGAACTTCAAGGCTCGCCTTCTTCATTCATTTCTTTAATTCAGCTCTGTTCAGTTTATCCTTTTCCACACATAACACAATGTCACCATAAAATGAACTACTAGAAAAAAGAAGAATTTACAATAATATATTAAGAATTGATGATAGCCTACTATAAGCTGCAATCCGGCTTAAGAGATCGGATTTATAAACCGTCAATTCCCCAAACATATGTGTTTCATGGTTAGTCACTAAAAAAAATGACAATAGCCTCTGATCTTGGCTCTAGTCTATGCTACTCTGCAGACAATGTAGCTTACTGCAAACACTTTTAATTATAATAATAAAAAGAAGAATGATCTCTGGTATGCTACTTTCTGAGTAGTATCTATTGTTTTCTTTCTGGCTAAAATTTATAGGAAATATGCGTTGTCCAATTAAGCTTGTTCAATGTTAGTTTTGCCAGAGAAATGTCACTCAGCTGAAATGTCACTCAGCTCACTCAGAAGCAGGTACAAGCTAGGCTACTACAAAGCGAATCAACATGACTTATATCCATTACACGACAGAAAACTAATATAAATCTAGCTACATGGACCGGTACCAAAACATTTCCCACAACCAACGTTAGGCTACACTACCGGAAAAAAAACTGTGAAGGAATTCTGCTGTGCTTATGAACTCGTCCTGGAAGCTTGGAGTTACACATCCGGAAAGCCAGTGTTGAATAGCCTAACGTTAAATGTATTTCTATAGAATACTAAAAGGCCTATTTTAAAACTGTATTTTCTTATTTTACTTATGCACACTATTTAGGCTGTACTAACAACTCGGCTATTTAGGCTGTATGTCTTAATTTGCATGCTTCTTCATGATCCATAGCTCAGGTAGTGCTGTTCATTGTATTTCATTATGTAACATGTCATGGTCTTCCTCAGTGAGACTGAGCATGCATGGTTTCTAGCGAGGATTGATGAGATAATTGCGGAACCGGATTGAATGATTGTGTGAGTTGATTGGATGATTGGATGAATACAGGAAGTTACTCACGTATAGCCTACAGAGTGTTGTCTATATGCCCTTAATTCCAACTTGCAAAAACTAAAAGTATTTATATCAAAATGTAACCAAGTTGCAACTAACAATATTGCCTATCGTAGCTCACTAAATAAACTAGCTCTATTCCAAAGCAATGCTATCCAAACGTTTCTAAATTATTGAATGCAACTTGGCCCTGTGTTTCTTCATCTTAGCATCTCCAGAGAATGTGGTCAATGAAATACGTATGTGCCACATCAAACTGCAAAATTAAATAAGTTTTTAGTGGAAATACTGATTCAGATGTGTTGCACTTAGAAATTAAACGAAAAAATTACTACACTATAGGGCATGTTTGAACAATTGTCTGCATCCACTGCTTTGGGTCTATGAAAAGCACAGAATGAATAAAATGTATTATGTATTTATTTATTTGGATTTCTATCAAAAACCTGTGTGGTTCTACAGAGCAGATATCCTTGTGTTCATAAAATTCTGTTTGCAAATATAACTACTATGGTAAGAAAATTGGTACTATTATGTATTTGCCATCTGATCCACAAACATGTCTGGATACGTTTGTAAAAATGCTATATGTATGCTATTTTCTAGGTAAAAATATAACTTTTATCTGCATTTATGAATCATCCCCCTTTTCTCTATTGTACATGATGTTTCTTGATATAAATGTCTCTTTGTGAATTGTAAAAAAAAAAAAATCTTTCACAGCAGTTAACATTTGAAAACCTGCACATTTTCTAAAGTAAACTTGCCAACAAAGTATAACCATATCCTTTCTGGAGTGTAATTATTCATCAACTGTTAAACATTAATTGAAATCAATAGTTCCATGAGGCACAGTCTCTTCACATGCTAAGATGAAGAAACACAGGGCCAAGTTGCACTAAATAATTTAGAAAAGTTTGGATAGCATTGCTTTGCAATAGAGTTTATTTAGTGTGAGCTACAATAGGCAATATTAGTTGTAACTTGGCCACATTTTGATATCAATACTTTTAAAGGCAGGCTTAGTTTTTGCAAGTTGGAATTAAGAACTTATAGACAGCGCACTTTAGACTATGCGTGAGTAACTTGGCTTTTTCTTTTTACGTCGAAGATGTTTTTAAATCAGATTGGATATACTGTATGCAGCCCTGCATTGGATGCCAAAATTATACCAAAAAAAACATGTGAATGGGCGCACTCAAAAATCTGTAGACCACTCAGCTGAAGTGGGATTGTGAAGCATTTTTGAGGAGCTCAGAGGCCGGGTAGTGAAATTACATTGTAGACAGATGTGGTTCCTCTGTGTTTACCACCCTGAGCTTTGAATTCTCAGAGCTGCCGCCCATGTACCTATTCCCCTTAGTGTTCTTGCTTAATAACAAATTAAGATGTTTAGAAATACACAGCAATACAGAAACTCTTCTTCTGGCCTTTCTAAGTTGTACTCATGGAAAGGCGAGAAGAAAGAAATCAAATTAATTTTCTCCAAAACGTTTTTTAATTGAGACAGCAAGAAAATAAAAGTGCTCAAGGAACTTGGAGCCTTCATATTCCACAGGCAGAAGTGTATGGAGTGATTGAATTAGACACAATTATCTCTGGATAGCTCTTCTGGGAGAATGTGGAGTAAATTAGATTACATAGTAAACTATGGCTTTTCACATTCCATTATTCATTAGTCCTAGCCATTGGCCTTTGTACTGTCTGGTCTCTACCGACCTTTTTAATGTTTTTCTAACCTAATTTATGAGCACTGACCATCCTGCCAGTAAAATACTGCTGAACCGGACTACAGTGACTACAGTAAAATACAGGGAACCTGACGGATGAAGCCCAAAATAAAAATAAAAACTTAATAATTGTACTGTAAGTAATCATTCACTAATGGATGAAGTCAGAGTGTATACCACTTTGAGCTGGTATTTTTCTCCGTTTTTATTTTGTCTTGGGGAAGTTATTTTGATGGGTACGTGTTTTAGGGTTGTAACAAAGATTGCTGGTGCTCCTCACATTAAAAAACAACTGAGACTGGTTTTAAACAAGAGGTGCGGTATTCATGAAAGAAGGAAGAAGCAAACAGGCCTCACGTGACTTCTGTGTCATTGTATCTATGATTTAAATCAGGACAGTACAATGCCTCTGCCCTGCCTCGCGGCCTTGCTCCAAGAACAAATAATTCTCCCAGCTTTCCACACACACTCTAGATTGTAACATATATCATACATAATCATATATCAAACAGGTGTAGCAGAAAATAGACCCCACACTTAGCAATTACAAACTAAAAATGTACCTGTTTCAAGTGGGCTTAATGTTATGCTAACTGATGCTGAGAAACAATAAAGCATACATCATACCTTGTTTCTTGCTTTCTGTTTTGGTTAGTACATCGCATATAATGCTTATTGTTTTTTATTATTTTATTTTATCGAGTATACTGTATTTTTACTTTAGACTTACTTGATATCTCTTAATGTATCCTGTTTGGTGTGACCATATATAAAATGCATTTAAAATTCAAATAACCTTAGATGAATTTAAATAAGAGCAATTTATGAGGTTTTCTCACCAAAATCTGAGTTTCTATAGGGTTGGGAAATCTGTTGATACGTGATGGAGGCTGTCCACCCCCTCACCAATTCTCCTCACCAGTTGAATTGAGACCCTTTTTACAAGAAGACAAGAGTAGAGTCCGAGGGTATGGGGGCGTGGACTGGAAGCATGTTGAAAACCTGGTTATTTCACCACAGAAAACAATGAAGGCACTTTTGTGTTGCTCCCAACGACAGAAGCTGTTTGCCAGGGAGCTGTCAGTTTTGGTTTCATTCTATATGATGACTCAGGTCAGAGGCAGAGAAAAATGTGTGAGCATTGACACAATCTTAAGTTGAAGCACCCAGTAATTGTTTTGCAAAAGAGCTATTGTTTTCACTTACATTTTAAAAAATTGACTGGTTTCTTAATTGAATTGTCCATTGTGGAATTGATCAGTATAGTTACAAAATGTCTGTGCACCTCCACCTCCATCTTAAACACATGACATAATTTTTACATGGACACATATCGGGTTGAGGAATGTGGTATTGGCACAGTCTCATGCAAAGGCTAAAGGGCTCAGTATACTTCAAACAAAATATAATTTGGTGGATTCGCAAAGGTTTTTGGCTGATTTGCTACCAAAACAGAGCATGGCATTTTGCTTTGATTGCCATTGTGTGTGCATGCTGGCCAGCCAAACGTTTTGCACAGCCTCATTCACCATCCTCCAATGAAATCCTCCTCACCTGAAATTGGGCAACAAGGCTAGACTTGCAGAAGCTGTTCAATTATACAGTGAGCACCATAATTCATTGGACAGTGACACATTTCTTGTTATTTTGGTTCTGTACTCTAGCACTTTGAGTTTGAAAAAATACAATGACAATGAGGTTGAAGTGCAGTCTCAGCTTTAATTTGAGGGTATTTTCATCCATATCGGATGAACCGTTTAGAAATAATAGAACGTTTTGTACATAGTCCTCCCATTTTCGGGCATGAAAAAATATTGGACAGTTTAACATTTTAACAATTTAGATTAAAGTAATCATTTTTAATATTTGGTCGCATGCCATGACTTCCTGATGTCTGTGACCCAACGATATCAAAAGACTTTTGATATCTTATTTTCTGGTACTCTTACAACCTTTCTGCATTTGAATGGATATCTATAGGAATTGGGGGGTGGGACTAGATTTAGCTGTCAATTATGCTGGAACTGTATGGAATTCAAGTGAAGGAGTTCAAGTATCTCGGGGTCTTGTTCACGAGTGAGGGTAAAATGGAGCGGGAGGTCGACAGGCGGATCGGTGCAGCATCCGCAGTAATGCGGGCGTTGTGCCGGACCGTCGTGGTGAAGAGGGAGCTGAGCCGGAAGGCGAAGCTCTCGGTCTACCAGTCGATCTACGTTCCTACCCTCACCTATGGTCACAAACTTTGGGTCGTGACCGAAAGAACGAGATCGCGGATACAAGCGGCCGAAATGAGCTTCCTCCGTAGGGTAGCCGGGCTCAGCCTTAGAGATAGGGTGAGGAGCTCGGACATCTGGAGGGAGCTCGGAGTAGAGCCGCTGCTCCTTCGCATCGAAAGGAGCCAGCTGAGGTGGTTCGGGCATCTGATTAGGATGCCCCCCGGGCACCTCCCTTTGGAGGTGTTCCGGGCACGTCCAACTGGGCGGAGACCCCGAGGTAGACCCAGAACCCGATGGAGAGATTATATATCTCTCCTGGCCTGGGAACGCCTCGGGATCCCCCAGGAGGAGCTGGAAAGCGTCGCTGGGGAGAAGGACGTCTGGAACCCCCTGCTTAGCCTACTGCCTCCGCGACCCGACTTCGGATAAGCGGTTGATGATGATGATGATGATGATGATGTATGGAATACATGTTGGCAAAATGGCTGTAAGTCATCAAGGGTCTGAAGTACCAAACAAGCCTCAAACCATCACTCTGCTGCCAGATATGCAAAAAACTCTATGAAAAAAAAAACGTTCATGATCTTCTTTTTTCTACGTCTTCTCTTTCTCTCCTTTTTTTGTCTCCTTTCACTCCTTCCCACTCCCTCCAGTATTTATAGGTTGTGTGTTTATTTTGGGTGCTTGTCACTTTAAAAACACGCACCTGTTTAATTAATGATAATTGCATATGGCTCCTACCCTTTCCCCTACCTAAAACACACTCTGATGAAGGCAAACGCCGAAACACGTTAGTGTGTCAGAACACTTAACTGTCGTGTATGGATATGCCAACATAATAAAGGCTTTTTTTTTATGGAAATACTTTCATTGGAAATACTTTGATGGAGCCCAGGCAAAAAGCACCTTCCAGATATCCTTCACTGCAGAACAGCCAAGCAGCGCTCCTCCCTTCTGCTATTAAATATTATTACTTTATTCTACATTATGTTAAACTGTCCAATATTCTTTTATGCCTGAAAATGGGGGGACTATGTACGAAAGGTTCTATCATTTCTAAATGTTTCATCTGATACGAATGAAAATACCATCAAATTAAAGCTGACAGTCTGCACTTCAACCTCATTATATCCTCTCAAACTCAAAGTGCTAGAGTACAGAACCAAAATAACAAAAAGTGTGTCATTGTCCAATGAATTATGGTGCTCACTGTACAGTCAAGCCAGAAAGTCTGCACAACCCTTTCACCTTCTCCACGTTTTATTACGTTACAGACATATTCTACAATAGATTGAGTTCATTTTTTGTCTCAAAATTCACAAAATAGCCCATAATGACAAAGTGAAAACAGGTTTTTAGACATTTGTGCTAATTTATAAAAAATCTAAATGTTAAATATCATATGTACACAAGTGTGCACACCCTTTGATATGACACCCAAAAGTGAGCTGAGGTGCATTTTCTTTCTGTACAGATATGTAACCCCTAAATAACCAATGCAACTAAAATTGCATATTTTCTAAAAACCTGTTTTCACTTCGTCATTATTGGCTATTGTGTGTAAATGTTTATTGAGGCAAAAAATTAATTCAATCTATTGTAGTATAAGTCGGTAACGTAATAAAATGTGGAGAAGGTGAAAGGGGTGTGCAGACTTAGATAAAAAAAATTTGTTTCTAGATAAACGTTAATCGTTGTCTCTCTCCTCCAGGGGCGCATTGACTGCATTTGCATAATGGGCGCATTTGTGCATTGAGACAATTGTGATATGGAAATTTACAACGGGTTACTAATCCATCTGGTATGGAGGCCTTGACAGTGCTGCGGGGCTTTCCAGGTGCAGTCTTCACTTTCTGGGTAAAGTTGAGAGAAAAAACAGAGTTGGGAACTTTCCCTGTGACACAAAGAGTCTTTTACATGAATGGAAGAGTTGTTAGTTCCCTCACTTCCCAGATGCTGAAATCAAGTCCGAACCACTGCGAGGTCACATCCTTCTACAATAGATTATTCATTAGCATTCATTAGCACTTCCCATTAACATTTCTTCTCAAACCATGTTGTAGCGAGTGAGTGTTAAGGGTTCAGAGGGATGCAATTCCCTCAGTGTCACTCAATATCCAGATATTCAAAAAGGAGGCTGTTATTCGATTTAACTGGAAGTGCCAGCAGAGATTACACGACACTAATCCAACAGATTCACTTCAAATATGACATACAATATACAGACAATCTTGTTTCACAACCTGCGGGTGCCCTCGGAGACTGAGTTACAGCAGCTGTTCCTTTTTGGCAGGTAGTGCAGAGAGTGACATGTGACAAGGGACTTGAGTCTGCTCCCTGTGCAGAACAGGGCTCTCACGTAGACCATGCGGTGGTAGTGTCATTAGTGTTTAGTGTGAATTTCCATGAGGGCTTTATGCACTGGCTTAATGCCACTGTCAGTCAGCTCATGCAGAGCTCCTCAGACATTTCTTAGCTGTCAGGGATAAGCAGAAGCCTGTCACATGGCTAATACAATGCAAAACTATTCAAACAAACTATCAAACATCCTCTCTAATTACTTGTATGTCTCCATTACGATCTTATTTTTTTTGTACCATGAACATGACTCTAATATTTCTCCTGAATAGCACCTGAAGGAATAACTCTGTGTAAGCCAGGTATCTTATTTTCCCGACAGAGAGGTGAAAGTGTCACGCGGCTATTGACTGTCTATTATATTCCCATCTTTAGATGCTTTATTTATGGACTCTTCCGTTTAGGTTGGGTTTTTCTGTGAAGCGCATTGTGACAACTAGTTGTGAAATGCGCTATATAAATAAATATTGATTTGATTTAATTTGATTTGATTCCCAACCGGCAACCGTTGTCTGGGAATCGTTCCAGCAATGAGAGAGGGTATATTATTCATGGCCTGAGCAGATACAGAGCACAGCACTCTCCGCCACAGTAGCTACTCACACAATGACATTGTATTAACTCACAATGTTGCAGTCCACAATGGCAGCTTGTGGCCATGGGCCCCATATCCTCAGGCAAAGTGTGAGCATCACAGGGGGTTTGAATTGCACTGGGTTACTAGGCCACAATTGGACTGATTAGCGCTTGATATTGTGCATCAGGTCAACCCCTCACCTCCCCACCAATCCTCAGTAACAGCCATATATAAATTAAAGGAAGCAAATGTTGGTCAATTTATTTATCAAATGTGTTTTTTAGAACTGAAATTTATGAGCAGAAATGCATCTTCATATGTTTACACACAAATATGTGTACAGTGTCTCATTATTCCTTTTGAATGCTGACAGGTAAATGTATAACCTAACTTGTTTCCTTAATTATTTGCTTGCTTCCTGAAAGTTCTATCTGCATGTATATCATGTACACATATTAATATTTTATGAATGTGCAAGACTTATTTTTAACTTAAAGGGCAACATGCAGGTTAAATTTCTTAACGGATTTACAATTTTGGGCTCATGGAGAGGGTGATTTGAAAAATATATTTTTTATTTTTAGAGGCCACAAGGGCAGAAATACAGAGAAAAATTGGCATTATAAGCCATGCCCCCTAAAAACGTTCCTATTTTTTACATTTTTTATCGCCCAGTGACGTCACAGCAGGTATATAGTCTTTGCCCGACCTTGCCACAGTGCAGTGACTGAGATATTACAGTTAATTTTTTAACTTATTATATTGTATATTTTTATCAAGGCTATTTTCTATATATTTCATTTTCTTAGTTATTTATTTTATGTATTTATTGGATTATAATTATTTATTATTACTAAAGATCAAAAAAGTTTGTTTTAAGAAAATAATCTGGCAAATGAACAACACGGGAATGGGCATCACTTGCATGCACAACAAGAATGCCCCGAGTAAAACTGTAACGTTAGGCTACTCCTCCCTTGTCCTCCACCCCACCTTGTTCAATAAAGTTCAGCAGTGGATAGAAAAGGTCAGAAGCTCTGAGCTATCCGGTCATCGTCATGGTCCATAGTTTGTAACGAGCCACACAATGCAGTAGCCTACTTGGTTGGTAGTGACCTCACTAACTTAGTCATTTAGTTAGTTTCCATTTGAGTTGTTTCACAGCGATTTAGGATGGTGAACTTTTGTGTTTTTAGCCTGACAGGCCACAGAGTTCACATTCTTCCCCTCATTTTTGTGCGCGGGTGCGATTTGTGCAGGTGAGGATTGGGACTTCACTGCGGCATCTGTGCCCAAAAACACGGTCGTGTGTGGTGCACATTTTAGGGAGGAGGATTATGTCCCCGGAGATATGATGGAGTTCAGGATGGGATTTTGAAAACAGCACCACGTGAGACTGATAGGCCTACCTGGTGCTGTCCTATCCATTCACTCTCCTTCAGTTCCATCGACATTAGCAGCCTCTGGCCCTGGCAGAAACACTTCTCACAAAGCCAGCACAGATTCAACTAGAGACTGAAATGTGAACTATTTATGGTAAGTGATTGCTACTAGCTATCAATTAATGAAATAACATTGCTTGCTGTGAGGCTAGGTAGCTAGTTAGCTAAACCGAACGATCAATGTGGCATAATACCTACTGTTAGCATCAAGAAATATTTCCCCATACGTTTGGGGGTAATATGTGGCGGCATGACGTGTTGTATACCTACATCTTATTAGGTAGCTTGGGTAACGTAACGTTAATTTAAATGGTGATTGTGGACCGGGGAGGGGGAGATAAAACTTGTTACTTTATAATTTATAAAATGTGTCATATGGCACGTCTATGTTTTTCATTATACGTGTCTAAATTGTGTCTAACGCTGCGTTCACACATCCAGCAACTTCGGTCGCCCAGTCGCCGGAAGTCCATTCATTCTCTATGAAGCTGAGCGACGGTCAGCGACCTGAGCGACTAGGAAACTGAGCGACCAAAATCGGCCGATAAATTTTGCCCGCAACTTAACTTTTGAGCGACCATCGGCCGTAACAGCCAATCAGAGTTCCACACTTCATATTTCCCCAACCAACACGAAACCATTTCATGAATAATTGTTCCGCCCGATTTCACTCAAATTGCAGCAATGGAGTAGCAGCTAATAATAATGGTCCAAGCCTACCACGTCCTGTTCAATGTATAACATAACCTTAAAGGATATGTGTAGCTGTTCTACCAATATCACATTGAGCCAAAAAATACATGTTGAGTTTTATACATACATCTATCTATGTATCTAGCGTAGATAGTAGATAAAGATCGGTAGCTCGCGACGAAGATAGATATAGGCTAGCCTATCGCTAGCTAGCGAGAACACATCATTATCAGTGTCATGACATAACTATAAAGAATAGGATGCATCGCAAATATGTCTTTGTTATACGTAGGCTATTGCCGTTGTTTCTCTTTATCAAATAATTGTAGCTGCACGAACTGACTTGGATGACACAACTGGAAGCTCTTGCCCCGCCCCCATCCTCGTACAATTGACCGACTCAGTGACCAGTTGCTCGCTGTGAGAACGCAGCGTTACGCTGTGTTCACACAGCGATCGACTGGTCACTGAGTCGGTCAATTCTACTAGGATGGGGGCGGGGCAAGAGCTTCCCGTTGTGTCATCCAAGTCAGTTCGTGCTGCTACAATTTTTTGATACAGATTACAGATAAACAACGGCAGTAGCCTACGTATATCAAAGACATATTTGCGATGCATCCTATTCTTTATAGTTATGCCATGACACTGATAATTATGTGTTCTCGCTAGCTAGCGATAGGCTAGCCTATATCTATTTTCGTCGCGAGCTAGTGATCTTTATCTATCTATATAGATACATAGATAGATATATGTATAAAACTCAACATGTAGTTTGGGCTCAATGTGATATTGGTAGAACTGCCACATATATCTTTTAAGGTTATGTTATGGCACTGATAATTATACAATGATAATATATAAATTATTTACTGTTGTTACCGCTGCTAACCCTATTTCGCCTAGCTTAGTCTGATAGGCAATATTACGTAGATTACGTTCATGAAATGATATTAAACTTCCAATTAGATTCTTTCCCTCCTTTATTTGAACGTTTTGGAGGGATATTTTTTACTATAAATTGAGTCTTCAGCTTCATGATTACCATTTTGGAAAATGAACCAAAAAAAAAAACTGCTAGCTGTCGCCCTAATTTATTTACGCCGGAGGAAGCGCCGGAGGCTCTGGGTGCATAGCCCCGTACAACGCCGCCGGCAGCTCGGAGAATTTCACCAGCTGGTGCAGGAACTCCGCCTGGACGGGGACCGCTTCCAGCGTTATTTTCGGCTGGATTGTGAGCAGTTCGGCTCAACAGTGGGACCCCTTTTCATGAAATGGTTTCGTATCGGTTGGAGAAATATGAAGCGCGGAACTCTGATTGGCTGTTACGGCCGATGGTCGCTCAAAAGTTACGTTTCGGGCAACATTTATCGGCCGATTTTGGTCACTCAGGTCGCTGACCGTCGCTCAGCTTCATAGAGAATGAATGGACTTCCGGCGACTGGGCGACCGAAGTTGCTGGATGTGTGAACGCAGCGTTACACTCGGCTGAATTTGGCTATAATGGTCACAATTGCTGCTCAATACAGGCTACCAATGAATTCAAAGTGTAGGCTAAATAGCTTGCTAGCTACCAGCCGATCTTGACTAAAACAAGCATGGCCGGTGCCCTGTGGTGGAAATAAAAAATCATCGCACATAAGACAGCCCTGGGAGAGCTGGACTCACGGACTCACGGTTAGGAGCTCGAGGAGTTGCGCCATGAAGAGGACGTCGCGCCCTCTATCCTGCTACTGGACAAAGGGGTTGTAGTGGTGGTTTTATAGCGGTTACTACATGGGGGGAATTGAGTTACACAGGGTCTAATTGGCTACCAAATTTGGAGAAAAAGGAAAAAAATTAATTAATAAATAAAAAGTGATCTAAACAACATACAAAGGTGACCAACACAGCCGATGTCGCCCAACATTATTACGGACGACGAATGGACGCGATTTTGGTCAGTGGGATTGGAAAGTCTCTACCGGGTTAGTTTGCCCACTGTCACGTTAGATAGCTAACGCAAGCATTGGAAAGCGGATTTTCCAGCTCATCTGTCTCAACGATGCCGACATTACGATCCATTTTGCTCCTAATGTTGCTTACTTTACCATTCACTGGAACGCCTGCTCTGTTCTCACTGCCGGACCTGACGTCACCGTTCGATTTGCTAGATTTGAGGTGCGAGGTGGTTTTATAAAAATGTCGAGCTTGTGTTGCTAAAACTCATTTTTATTTAATTTATTTCACAGGGACATGTGTCATTTTTTTAACATAAATTTCACAAAGTGTAATATGATGCATCACACCAGGGGCCACATGTATAAAACTCTGAAAGAATGCGTAAAAGAACGCTCAGGGTGAAAGTCGGAAATCTGCTTAAAAACGGTTTTGCATTTTCTACCTCTGCCTTTTGGTCACTATATTGCCATATCACATTGACGCCAAACATTGTGTACGTATGGTGTCCATCATGTGTAGAGGTCCGCAGATTCTCACAACACGTGTTATTTTATATTTTTGAATTTTTGCGTAGAAACTCCCTTACGCGGCTTTCTGAGGGCATTTTTCTGCTCAGCACTGTTTATACATGTGGCCCCAGGTAGTTACAGCTATTTTCCATCTGCAGTCCCTAATAACAGGAGGTCAGATTGTTCAGCAGCATGAAAAGATGAAATCACTAGAAATGTATTTGTTGTGATGTGCCAGACTCCTCGTAATACTGCTTGCTTTTTCTTCTTCATCTTTTTAGAGAAGGGAATGAGTGTGTGAGGCCCCACTGCCCTATACTCAATTCACCAGCCAAGCCATTTAGCACTTACAGTAAGTCATGGACAAGTATAAAAGTATAGCTTGTGATCCACTCTACCAGGATCTGTTTATTACACTCAGTATTGAGATGTCTTTGATTCAGGAGAAAATAAGCTCACACACTGTGGGAATGGAGCTGTCTTTGGGCTGCCCCACCCCACACACACACAATAGCATACCCCAACTCTTGAGTCCCCCTGTTCACATGCAGAGATTCAGTATGTGCATTTGTAGGGTCTATATGCTGGGTGATTTCTGTTGAGCTCACAGTGTAGCTAAAGGTATTGCATCATGTGAAAAGAAACAGTTCACTGGCCACAATAATCTATACAGATTTACTACAGTACTTAATTTACATTGTCCCTGTGAAAAGCTCTTCAAAGCTTGTGTGGCAGGGTGGGCGTGGTTAGCCTCTGCGTGCAGAGAGAGAGTGAGCGGAGTGAGACAACCGCTAGCCTGTCCTCCTCTTCTTCCATGTTAGGCTGTGCCAGAGGAAGGGGGGCCCCGGGTGTGAATGGGGCTGCTGATGGGGACAGGGGCGTACTGCTGGCAGGTGAGGTGAGCTGACTGTCAGGGGCAGGGGGCATGGGGAGTGAGCGTTCAGCCGTCGAGTAGGCAGGGGAACATCTTGGGCGGGCATTCAGGGGGCGGGAGCTACCGTGACTGGCCAGGGGGCTCGCAGAGTGAAATTGTGTCTCTGTTGCTCTCACCGCCAGTGGTGCTGACCTCGGGGAAAGTGGGGGGGATATCATCTTGACAGTGGGGCCCCCAGGGAAGCTCAACGTGTTCTCCCCCAGGTCCAGCAGGCAGCGAGCAAACTTCAAGAAGTCTAACCCCAGTATGCAGGGATCCTGCACCTCTGCTACCCACACTCGGAACTCCACCGACAGGCCCCCCACTGTTATCACCACCTTTCCCCTCCCCAACATGGGGGCTAGCTCACCCGTCACCGTCCTCAGCTGCACCGACGTCTGCTCCAGCTGTGTCCCCACCGGAACCACGTCGGGCCTCATCAGCGTCGCAGTCGAACCCATGTCCGGCAGGGCCGAACACGGCGCCCCAGCCAGGGTGACGGGGACGTAGCAAAATTTGCCTGCCTATGTCCAGCCCACTACCATGACCGACTCAGCATCATCGTCCGCTCCTGGGGGGAGTAGAGCCCCACTCCCCCAGCTGTGCCGTTTGGCTCCCTCCGCTGGAGACAGATCAGCATGGGACATGGCGCCAGGGGTCCGCTCCGCCCCGCCTAAACGGACCCCCTGCCGTTTCCCTGCTTCTCCGGGCGATTGCGGCAGTCCCTGAGCCGATGGCCGGGCTGGCCACACCCCCAGCAGCGCATGGGCCCCGGGGAACGAGCCGCACCTCCTTGGGGTTGCAATGTCACGGCACGAACCAGCTCCGTCATCCGCTCCATCATCGCGCCCACCCACTCCGGCTCCTCTCGGGCTGGGCTGCTCTCCACCGCAACCCTCACCGTGGGGGAGGCCTCTCTCGCGCCCTCCTGTGTGGTCCCGCCCCTCAGGTTCTCTCTCTCCAGCGTCAGCTCCAAGGCCTCCTGCAGCGTGCTCGGGTGCCTCAGCTGAACCCGTTCACGCAGGTCTCGTGGCTCGATGGCGCGGACAAACTGATCTCTGGCGTACTCACTCAGCACTGCGGAGGTCATATGGCCGTATGCTCGTCTTGTGAGTGTCTCAATGTCAGTTGCCAGTGCACGAAGGGACTCACCGGGCCGTCTGTGCCGGTTGCATAGTTCCGTGACCACGATGCTCTTGTTGTCACATCGACCGAAACGCCTCTGTAGCACTCCAACCACAGCTCCATAGTCTCTCCGCTCTTCCGGGCCCAGCGCACTCAAGCACGCCAGGGCGTCATCAGTGAGGGACAAAACGAGACGTGCAGCATTCTGTCTACTGTCCATAGGCCAGCCATTCAGCTCGGCTGCCAGCTCAAACTGCATAAAAAACGCCTCCAAGTTGCCTTTACCCGAATACTTCGGTGCCTGGTCCGCTCTCCAACCCCCGCGCGCACCTCCACATTGTGCCACGCTCCACCCGTTATCCCTACCGGACGCTTCAGGGCCGGGAACGGGCGTCGCAGCCGCGCGCATGTCACTCCCTCGTCCGCCGGGATTGCCAACCCCGATTCTGGCTTGCCATTCTTCCAAGTCTGGAAGCCCCCCTGACCGACCTCCATCCTCCATCTCCTCTTTTATCTTGCGGCGCATCTCTTCTTCCGCCATCATCGCCACAGCAGCTAACGATAGCTAACAGTTAGCAATAGAGCTCTCTAACGTTATGGTGCAAAGTGCGTGAAAGTCCGAGTTTTTAACTTCTGACACCAATTGTAGCGATCCGACGTGCGGCATGCAGGGAAGGATGAGGAGAGTGTCACTGGTAATGGTGATTTATTTTGTTTAACAGTCGGGCAACTATATCGCTGAAGCCCACGCGTAACACACAGCACAGCTCTCACACAACAACATTGCGTCCCCTTCCTCCCTCCCAAGCGGTCCCACCTCTTCTTGGTTCCGGGGGGAAACAGCACCCCCAGCTAAACAGTGGTGCCCTTAAGACCATTATAACTAACACAAAAACCCCAGAACATTACAATATGTTTATGCTGTCCATAAATCACATGAAACACAATCCTGCCATCTGGCCAAACAATATCTGACAGTCTGCCAGAGTTGTGAACATCCTGATGTGTCAATCTGGCATAAACGGCATGAAAAAATGTCTCACAAAAACTAGCATATTGTTCAGCAGAGGAATTTTTCTCCTTATAATGACCAGGCACGACCAGGTAGATCCAAGAAGAAAATTATTTATTTCTCTGCAGAAAGGGTCCAGTACTTGCACACACAAGGTGGTCAAGCATGAACTGAAAAGATGGAGGCAGTCTCTGCCATATTTAAACAAAATGTAACTTTGCTAATACATAGATTATCTAACCTCTGATTGGTGCACAGTTAATACATAGAGTCATAGAGTAGAATATAACAACACACATAATTATATCGCTGATTGGTACATCTTTATACATTAGCACAGTGTTTTTCAACCTTTTTTGAGCCATGGCACATTTTTTACATAAAAAAATCCTGAGTCACACCACCAACCAAAAGTGTTACTAATTAAGTGAAGTTAATAGGATAAGATCATTTCCCACGGCACACCTGACGATCTCTCACGGCACACTAGTGTGCCGCGGCACAGTGGTTGAAAATCACTGCATTAGCATATAGTAAGATATAAAAGTCAATGATTGGTTAGATCTTACCATAGAGCATGCATGTTGGATGAGCACACAGTGACCCCTAGCCCTTAACGTCACACAATCAGTTCCAATAACTATTTGGTCTTCCAGAGTAATCTTGTTTTCAGGATTCAAGATGAAGTGTCTTTTCTAGCTCTCTAGCGATAAGATGAGCCATATATCCTTGAGCCTGGGATGTAAGTGGGTCAGAGGCCACAGGCCTGCAGTGTCATAGAGAGAAGATAGATAGAAAGAAGGAAGAGAGACAGAAAGATGCTCGTACACACAAGCTATAAGCTATATATTTTGTCTCTGGTTCGCTTTGGCTGACTGAGAGATAAGAGAGGCTCCACATTCCCAGCCTCTGCAGACCGCTACCTCTCTGTCTCATGGCCTTGAAATGCATGAATAAATGATCGATTCTTTGCATCAGTCGATCATCATCGATACAATGTAGTGAGGGAAAACTATGCTATATTTTTTATATTATACTCTATATCCTCTCTTGAGGATTTAGAGTATTTAATATAAGTTTCAATTGGTATGATTTTACAATGAATATATATATGTATAGAAACCTTTTCTCTATTACTGTGATTATACTAGTGTGAAAACATCCTTCTGAAAACACCCATTACACCTGAGTAGATTTAACTATCACAGGAATAAACCTGGTAAAACTGGAGTTTTTAAAAAAAAATGGCGCTGGCATTCAGTTAAAGCAAGAGGTCACATTAGGCCACTGTTCTATGATCCAGTCCCAATAGTTGCACTAAACAATTATTGCTCTGGTCATCATTGACCTTGTCCATATTATTCCATCCATTAAGATAAACAAGAAAAAAAGTCCACATTAATATAAACAGGAATTAAATTAAATGTAAACCGAGCTTGGACTTTTAAGTTCTTTCTCACTTGATAGTGAGATTTATCATGGTCTTGATACCACATAAAGAGAACATGTTCTACTGCACTATCCAAGAGCAAACTCCATTTGAATGCCTACACTGAAGCCATGAATCATGTTGTATGGCTCTGGGGGAACTCCACAGTTCACTGAGGACACAGAGAGCATATAAGGAAGAGCTGTGGCAGGCTGTTCTGCAAAGCATCTACAGGCAGCCTGCGATCCTGAATTTCTCTTCCTATCTGAACTCACCGGACTCTCACATCCTCCCTGCATGTGATAATGTCCATTATGTACGGCTTCACACAGCTATCCAGTGCTGAACCGTAGGCCTCTGCTGAGATGAACGAAACACTGGTCCCGTCACACTCATACCCCCTTTCCACTAACACGAACCTAGTTCTGGTTCTGGGCTGGTGCTAGTGCCGGTTCACTCTCATGACAATTCCGCCCCCAGCCCCTGACGTGAGTGGTTCAGGACCAAGTGTTTGTGCCGCTCTGGAAACTGAGTTTTCAAAGCGAAGAACTGGTTTGAGATTAGGCACCGGCTCCGAACCGGCCCTCGAACTTGCTTGGTGGAAAAGGGGTATCAGAGAGTAACACAGAGTCTAGAGTTTTTCACAGCCAGACAGAGTGCTACCTCTAAGATTGTTTACCACAATATATTTGCTTCAGATGAACTACTCTAACGATTCACAAAATTCACAATTCAATATGGTGGTTTCACGATTCGATATGTTTCCGATACACAATAGTGTGAAGATAAAAGAGAACGTCTGAGAATGTGCCCTACATTTACAGTTTCAATTTAAACATTTCATTTTATAAAGGTATAATATTTGAGACTTTGTAATGATACAATGGAGTTGTGCCTGACTCTTTCTCTGAGTGGTTTCTCTGCTGCATATATTAACACAAAACAAAAGCAACGCCTTATAATGTAACAAAACAAGTTTGAGCTTGTGCCTGATTGTACAAAGCACAAATCACAGTTGCTAAAATGTTGGCGCGAAAGAATGATATAACTTGGCTCGGCACGGTCATACATTCTGCATTCTCCACTACTGAGTAAGGTCTCATATCTGTGGCTAAAAACACCCCAATTGCTGTTATTTATTTAGCCTGTATTTCATAAAACGGAAAAATCTGCCTACATGCTGTGGGGAGCCTTTGCTACGTGTGTGTATACTACGCGTGTCGTACCCTTGTGTAGTTCCACCGATAGTTGAGTTGACGTGTTTGAGGTATTGGCATCGGTGTATTCCGTGTGTATATAACCTGGACAAAGGAATTAACTACACTCCCAATCAAAATGTGTTTTATGCTTTATGTAAGAAAACAAGTCTCCAGGTTTAGTGTACTAGAAGATGCTCTCTGGGAATCTTCTGCCAGCAATCTAATCATGTAATTCCAGGGAGGCTTCCATGGCAGCCTTTTAAAGAGTGATAATAGAACAGAATAGATTAAAATATTGCATTGCAGTAAATTGGATGAACTTCACAAATTAATTGCCAATGTTAAATATCACGGGTAAAAAATAAAGTTATTCTATTCTATTCTATTCTATGCAAACTGAAATGGCCTGTCTAGTGAGTTCCCATGATGCCGATACTGATAGATTCAGTTTAAAGTGCACATATAAGTGTATCCATCAGTCCCTCTAAAACGGACAGCAACAGTTTCACCAATCAATAAAACTATCTTCACCTCCACCTCATCATCTAAGAAAAATAATCTGTTCACCTCTGGAGGTGGGTTCATTTTACAATCAGATAAGTATGTCAGGTTAAAAATAGCTTTCCCAGGGCCCAGAGATATCATCACCACTCCACCTTTCACACGCATGCATGCATGTATGTTCATGCACACAAGCGTGCACAGGTGAGCATGTACACACAATCTCTTTCCCAACAACTCTATATTCTCAAAAACATGTTTATACAGTTATAATAATGTTTTTGTTTGAAAAGTCTTGAGCCATTGAGGATCCACAGAAATATTCAGTCCAAGCTTCCTTAAAAAGCAGCCTTTCTCACACTTATTTTCACACTTCAAGATAGTCCACACATTAAAACAGACTGTTGAGTCTGAACCTAAACAGATGACATATTGGAATAGAAACTTGTCCAAATGACACTGTTATCTGTTGCCAAAAAAGCCCATTGAAATTTCTATTTGCTATTGAAAGAGTGAAAAAGCGAATTCTCACCAATAACATTACTATGTATCCATAAAATATGTTAAGGAGAGTGCAGGTACATAGCCTTCTGTGAAAATGTAAAAGTGTGGATATGCTGTAAAAGATGACTTACAAGAAAGGTGTTTATTGTGGGTAGTTGATCCATATGAGGACATGACCCAGTGAAATGAAGGACTGTGTGCTGGTCTGTATGGGTGGGCTTGTGTGAGTGTGTGTGGAAAGGGTCTTCCATTAAGGCATGTGAAAAAAAGAGTGCGCTTAACTGTAACTGTACATCTTCCTTTCTCTTCTTGGTTTATAGACACATGGGAATGTTGAGAATTGAGAGGGAACGACTCCGACACACACACTCTCTCTCAGTTATACGCAGGCCAGGCTACAGAGAGATTGTTATAGCCACATGGCCTATACCATGAGGATACAGACACAGTGAAGAGTGTGCAGATTATGGGTGGTGGAAAAGATTATAGCATAGTTTTCCCTTACTACATTGTATCGATGATGATCGACTGATGCCAAGAATTGATCATTTATTTGCATTTCAAGGCCATGAGATATGTTTTCATTTTGGTTGGAGTGATACAAATGTATTTCTTCTAAAACCAAGTAGACGGCTCTATGTTCCCAGAATGGAAGCGATTTGACTTCACCCCCATCAGAATAACTCAGTCTTATGAAATGGCTTTCAAGAATTCCAATTAATTTTCATTCAAATGAAATTAGTGTGACCTACTACTTACAGAAAATATAAACAACCAATTGGCATATTCTAGAAAGTACGTTTATGAGTAACTGGGATAGCATTAAACACAAGTCAATAGTAAGAGAAAACATGTATCACTGAGTAATGTATTGCTCTGAATGCAAGCACAGGGAAGTAATATAAGTGTAAAGCACTTGCGTTTGATGACTGATGATAAGTCAGGTCAGATCAAAAGCTTATGGCTGTGGAAATAAATTAATCTCATTATCTTTTTGTATTTTGTGTTTCAAAAGTCTGCCACTCAGAAACCAGTTCTATTTAATCTCTCTTCACTTGCGTTCGGAGGACATCTGAGGCTAATTTGACACCGAATAAACTACAAAGTAAATTTTGAAATACAAATGGAGTAAAATTGTCACCGCCAGCCTTCCCAAAAGATTCCGCCTCACCCTGTGGGCAGAAAGAGTGGTGTGCTTTGTGTCACCTTGGCAACCATCCTTTATTCCACTACAAATGCAGAGGCCGGGCCCAAGACACTAATTGTATGTTAGAGTGGTTAGATCATACTGAGATAACTTTGATAAACATTTTGGGATTGTTCCAATGCTGAATATAAATAGCGCCACCTGCACTGCATCTTCTAACCGCGCTATCCTTCATTGCAAGTAACGTAAAGCAGGTGATATGTGTATTATCGCCATGTCAACTTGATGATGACGATTTCTGTTGTTTGTCAAAAAATCGGACAAAATGAGGCACCAATGGGGTTCCAAGATTGGGATGACTCAGTATAACAGGTTACCAGTATTTTATTATGAAATTAGTCACAGTGCCATTTTCAGATGCAAATTAATCTAATAAATCAGTCACAAACAATTCCAAGCCAGAAACTTGCAGGAATTTTGCATTTTGCTATTGCTTGTGTAACAAAAATACAGCAGAAACATCTCACCTCTCTATCGCTTTCTCTCTTTGCTTCAAGCAAATGTCAGAACATGAAAGAGGTGAATGAGACAAGTGTTGGGGAAGTCTCTTGTCTATGATGGAGTTGGCATTTCCCATGTTTTACTCATACAGATAGAGAGATAGAGAGAGAGACAGACAGACAGAGGAACAGACATAGACTAGAGAGTATTAGGGAAGCGGGGATGGTACAGGCTGGTATGGCATGGAGGCTGAATGCAAACAAGAGTAACTGAATTGTGGTATAGCAGAAATAGAGAAGGGAGGAAGTGTCAATCACTTAATGTTTTCTCTACACTGGTCAATTCTCCAGAAAGAAAGAGAGCTATCTTCTGCGTATACTATAAAGGACCAGTTGATGCGTATTTGATTATAACATGAATAAATACTCTTCATTAGGTATGTTTCTGATTTATTGGTATTCACTAAGTGCCATTTACCATCACTGCATGAAGGTGTCCTCTGTCCCCCACACTTTATTCCCAATATTTCTGCCCAGTTTATATCACTTCATGTCTCTATACCTCATACATAACACCAGTTGGCCACTCCCCCGCACAATATTTCAGTTGGATACACCCCATCACCTTTTTTCAAAGCTATGACACTCTCTTTACCCCACTACTTCCTACAGAGTCTCACCAATACCACCCGCTTTCACAACCTCTTATCCAAAATCCTTTCCTCTTTAATCACTATCCAGTCTTTAATATTATGAAATAGACGCACACCTTTCTTTCCTGCTTATAAAGCTTCCCTTAGTGTGGATCCCTGTGCCCACACTCCTCAAAAATGGAAGACCACCCTCCCGCCACTTTGCTCCACCCTTGGGCAGCCACAGAAGTGTCACATGATTCCTATGCAAACAGCCCCAGATCTACTGAATCTCACCAGCATGGTATTCTGAGATATCTTCTCCATCTGATCAGGCAATTTAACTGCATTAAGTGCATGAAGGAGGTCACTGGAAGAATCTTCTCACGTAAGAGCAATGGTGACCTCTACTGATCTATGAGTGAAATGCATCTTTTCTCCCAAAACCTTTACTTTGTACTATATACTTAACTTCATGTCAGTCTCAGTCAGTTGTTGACTTACCAATTTTCTATTGTAACATTTGAAGAAATGTGCAACAGGATGACAGACAGCTAGCATCATCATCATCAATCCAACTTCCAGCCTGTGTTGAAGGAGACCAATTGCTTGGACATGGCCAACGGTTTAGTCGGATGAACAGAAGATCAGTTGTAATACAAACTACACAAAAAAGCCTCCAGAAATGAATAAATCATAAAGTTTCCTTCCACGTGTGTCCAGCAACCACATTATAAAAAATTGTAGGTGACTTCAACATAAAAAAATATGACAGCATTCTGCAAACAAAATTTTTGAGTAAACTAAACTCCTGGACACAAAGTTGATTAACTCAAAATATCAATTTAGTCAAACTTATTAGTGTGTATTAGATGTTGTAAGTCATTTCTACTTGAAAACTTAAACTGATATAACTTAAGTTGTATCAACTTAAGTTTTCAAGTACAAAGGACTTCAAACATCAGTTCTAACACACATTAATAAGTTTAACTCAAAATATAAATTTAGTCAATCAACTTTGTGTCCAGAAGTTACGAATCTTGAGCTTTTCTTTGTGCACGCAGTAATTGTAAGTCTCTCTGAATAAGAGCATTCGCTAAATCCCTAAAATGTAAATGTACAAACCCCTTGTTCAAATCCCTTGCTGTGTTCTACAACCTCAACAAACATTACAGGAGGACTCACTGCTGTTATCGTGGCAAAGTGAGGGTGCACACTAAATACAGGGATGCCAATAATTGTGACACACATCTTCTTCAAAGTAAATATTATTTTGCATTAAAGATGTGTTTTTCCTCTGATCAATTGTATCACAATTACACTATATAATTTTCTCATTTCTCAGAGCATAGACGACAATTTGGTGAGCACTGTAACTTTAAATCAGAAAGGGATGACATACCATCAGAAGACTTGTTTTTAACTGAGGAAGCAATATCTTGTTATGGGTGGAGGATGTTATTAGCGTTATAAACAGGATGAAATTAAACAAAGCCATTGGTCCAGACAACATGAACAATCATGTACTGCAATCTTCTCATAATCAACCGGCTCCCATTTTCTGTGGTCTGTTCAATCGCTCACTGAAGGAGCACACAGTATCAACCCTATGGACGTCATCTATCATATCCCCTATGCCATAGAATAACAACTCAAAGGGTCCGAATGACTTCCGACCTCTGGTATTAACATCTGTTATCATTCATTGTTTTTGAGCGCCTGCTGCTTTCACAAATCCAACAGAGTATGGAGAGCATTGCAGACCCTTTACAGTTTGCCTAACAACAACAGAATAGAGGAGTCCCATCTGGAGATACCAAAATCATATACCAGACTGGTGTTTGTAGATTTCTCATGTGCGTTTAACACCATTCGGCCACATTTAATGGTTTAGAAACCACTGAGCACGCATATTAACCCATCTTATGGGTAACGTCCTTCGTGACAGAAAGACCTCAGCGGGTTTGAAACAAAGGCCAATGCAGTAACATCAGGACTCTCTCCGCGTGCTCACCGCAAGGCTACGTCAGAAATAGCTATGCATGCCATGAACAATAAAAGTCCCATATTGACATTGAGCTTATTGTGCTATATTGCAAACAATTAGGCCACTTAAACAGAGGTAACAAAAGTGATAGACTGAGATTAATCAATAGGCTCCTAATTATCTTGTTGCAGAACAGGTTTGGCTCGTTATCATTTGCTTTGTGTTTGAATTCTTCATTATCTACCAAATGGTTAGCTTTATTGGCCATGTGTCCACCAATAAGAACCAATTGATTCACCTGAATCTTTAATTTGATCAGTAAAATTATTTTGTTACCTCTTTGTATGCATTTGTTTGTAATATAGCACAATGCAAGCACACTCAGAAAAAAATATACAAAAGGCATCTAAAAAGGTACAAATGCTTGCCACTGGGGTGGTACCTTATAGGTACATACAAGTGTACCCCCACTCAACTTATTTGTAACTTTTTTGCTTGAAAATGTACTTATTAGAACCCAAAATAGAACATTATTGTGCTTTCAGGGTAAATTTGGAAAATGTGTACCTTAAAAAACAGAAATGTACCTCCAGTGTTCTTTTATTTCTGAGAGTGTATGGCACTTTTATTCATGGAATACATAGCTATTTATGACATAATGCGGCATAATGTATATGACATAATATAGGGTAAATAATCCTTTTAAACATGAAAAGCACCTAATTAAGAAAAATTAACAGCTTGTTATAATTCTGGTATTTCAGTTGTGGTTGAAACGGAAACCAGCATACACAGGGGTACTCTAGAACCGAGTTTGGGAACTACTGTTCTTGGCTACGTTTGATCAGCATTTCTATTCTGTATTTTCAACAACAAAAAACACCACTCTCAGTCATCACAGGCTGACCATCTTAAAATATCTAAGTAGAAAGTTATGGTAGCTGAGAAATTTCTGGCTATGGGGTCTGTGAGACAATAGAGATAGTGACAGACAAACATGCACAGAATCGGAGACACCGCTGAAGTTTTTTCCCCTCAGTCCACTGAGGATAGTAGTTGTATTTATTTTCTGCCATTACAATAATAATAATAATAACTTTATTTGTATAGCACCTTTCATACAGACTGCAGCTCAAAGTCCTTAACAGAAAAAATAAAAACAAAAGCAAAAAACAGGGAAAAGCACAGCGATCATAATCAGTTATAAAGGTTTAAAACATAGAAACAAGGAGAATAAACTAGAAAAATAAAACGATGTATATTGAAATGGAAACATGAATAAAATAATACAAAATAAAATATTTAGTATAAAAGAGTCAATGAGTAATGAGTAAGATAAATAAATAAGTAAAATAAAAAATAACAATAAAAATTTTATAAAATAAAATTTAAATATGAAAAAGCATCAATGAGCAGAATAAAAAGTTAATTAAAAGCCAAATTAAAAAGGAAGGTTTTGAGCTGCTTTTTAAAATTAGCAACTGTATCTGCTATTCTAATGTTTTGCAGAAGGCACTCTCACCACTTTTTTTCTGTTTCACCACAGGTACATTAAGTGAGCCCGCTGTGGATAATCTAAGTGCTAAGTGAGTTGGTACATAAGGTGATAGGCTATCTTTGATATAAAAACATGCTAGGCCATTTAAAGCTTTAAAGTAACAAGACTTTAAAATCTATTCTAAAAAAAACTGGAAGCCAGTGCAGAGCAGCAAGAACGGGTGTAATATGTTCTCTTTTTTTGGTTTTTGTTAAAATTATAGCAGCAGCGTTCTGGATAACTTGGAGTTTATCAATAGACTTCTTAGGCAGGCCAGTAAAAAGTGCATTACCATAGTCCAAGCAGCTAAAGATAAAAAGCGTGTATCAGATTTTCAGCATCTTGGTGAGTTAAAAAGGGTCTTACTTTGGCTATATTTCTTAGATGAAAAAATGCAGTCTAGGTCACCTTGTCAATGTGAGATTTAAAATTTATTTCAGCATCCAAAATAACTCCCAGGCTTCTGACCTCAGATTTTGTCTGTTTAGCCAGGTTTCCCATCTTTGCTTGCAGCTTGTCTCTTTTTGACTTGGGGCCCACTAAAAGTACCTCTGTCTTTTCTTCATTTAGTTTCAAGAAATTTTTGTTCATCCATTTATTTATGTCGGCTAGACAGGCTGCAAGAACGCTCATGGCATTTGGATCGTCTGGCTCAACGGAGACATACAGCTGCGTATCATCAGCATAACAATGGAAATTCACATTGTGATGCAGGATGATCTTGCCTAAAGAAAGCATGTACAGGGAGAATAAAAGCGGTCCTAGAATGCTCCCCTGAGCTATGCCACAGTTTGCATCTACTAGTTTAGAGGCATTGTAACCAAGTTGCAGGAAAAACTTTATTTCCGTTACATAGGAACGGAACCATTTTAGCACATTTCCAGAGAGACCGACTCACTTCTCAAGGCGGTGAATTAAAATGGTATGATCTATAGTGTCGAAGGCGGCACTCAAATCAAGCAGGACAAAAACTGAAACTTTGATACTATCAACACTAAGCCGTAAATAATTTACTACTTTCACTAAAGCCGTTTCAGTGCTATAATTAGCGTGAAAACCTGACTGAAAATTTTCAAGAATATTGTTTTTGACAAGATAGGAATTAATTAGTTTTTCTATAATTTTGCTTACAAATGGCAAATTGGATATAGGTCTATAATTGTTCAGAATGGAAGTATCCAGATTTGATTTATTGAGTAGTGGTTTTACCAGAGCGGTCTTAAAAACATCTGGGAATATACCAATACCCATCACCCATATATCGAGATAGGCAGTCAAATGCATCTTTAAATAATTTGGTCGGAATGGGATCTATAGAGCATGTGGATGATTTCATTTTAGAGACAATATCCCGAAGCGTCATTTCACTTATCTCAGTGAAGGTACTCAGACATGCAGTGGGAGGGTTAATTGGAAGGTCCAGTGTAGGGCTTCCACTGGGACTCGCTATACCAGCACGGATTTTAATAATCTTGTCTCAAAAAAAGGATGCAAATTTTTAACAATTTTCAGAAGAGTCTTGGCTATTAATATGGGCAGTGCATGTGGGATTCAACAGAGTAGCAAAAGTTGAGAACAGTACTCTAGGATTATTAATATTATTAGAAATGATTTTAGAGAAGTGGGCTTGTCTCTCTTTCTGCATAACTTCATTGTAAGCAGCAACACGCTCCTTAAGAATATCGTGGCGGACCTGGAGTTTAGTTTTGCGTCATAGTCACTCAGCTTGGCGGCAGTTCCTTTTCAGCTGAAAAGTAGTACTGTTTTTCCACGGTGTAATTTGGCTACGAGAGCGTTTTTTTTATTTTCATTGGAGCTACAGAGTCTATGTCCTCTCTTAATTTTTCATTGAAATTGTTAGCGAGGTCAAGAACAGACGATTTAGAAATTGACAGAGCTGAAGAACGTAGCAGAGTGGAGAAACGTGCAGTTACTGTGGCAACGCTTCTTTACGATACAATCTGAAACATTTTTGGCAGTGGTTTCCAGATTGACGTTAAAAAGAATACAATAGTGATCCGAGACAATTATATCGAGAATGGAAGAAATATCAACGTCTATACCCTTCGAGATAACTAGGTCTAAAGTATGGCCACGGTTATGTGTGAGACTAGAAACATGCTGAACCAGATTTAGGCTGTTTAAAAAATCAATAAAATCAGCGGCCCTGGAATCAGTGGCATTAAAATCACCGGTTAAGAAGAAGTAAGGTAAGGTAGCAAGTAAGGATAATAGGGATAAAATCAGAGAACTCAGGCAGAAACCTGGGGCATTGTCTAGCAGGCTGATAGAGAGTAATAACAAGGGTGTGTGACTTTGATCTGAATGACATAGCTAGATATTCGAAGCTTTGGAAGTCCCCAAAAGAGGTTGCTGAACAGTTAAAAACGTCAGAAAAGATTGAGGCAATGCCAACATCCCTTGTCCCTTCCCTAACAGATTGTAGAAGGCTATAATTGGAAAGAGAGTCTTCAATGAGCACAGCTGAACCAACTGACGACAGCCAGGTTTCTGTCATTAAAATAAAATCTAGTTCATGCTCAGAGATAAAATCATTAATAAAAAAAGTCTTATTTGTCAGCCACCTGATGTCCAGAAGAGCCATATTAAGCCTCTCACTTTTACACATGGGAGTAGTCGGCATTGTGTTGATGGTGATTAAATGACTCTCAATTGAACCCTTCAGAGCTTTCGCAATGGAAAACCTTTTACAAGAGACAACAGTAGCAATCGGAAACATACTGAAAGGTAGAGGTTGCAACCCAACAGGTGGCAGCTGGCAATTTGTGGCCAGGGGTGTGTCCAGACATATCCTTGTGACTAGTCATGCGTGTGGGGCCGTGCGAACTGAGTAAAAACATGTTTGCTGAGAGTTTGCGTGTACCCAGCACACTGGGGTGGATGCCATCTTTACTAAAAAAGGATGAACGTTCCCAGAAGAGATTAAAATTGTCAATGAACGTCATATTGTGACTACAGCATTCGGACTGTAGCCATGTGTGAAGGCTAAGGACTCTACTAAAGCGCCCTATCCCTCGGCCGAAAGGAGGAATCAGTCCGGAGATAAAGACCTGCTTTCCGCAGACCTTAAAAAGATGAATTAAAAAGATCGATAAAATCACTTTTGAGCATTTCAGACTGTTGGTTAGCCATGTCATTCATACCTACATGTACATGAGGTTACGGATGTGTGGGTATGTCATAATAAAATAATCCTTTCACCACCCTTTCGGGAGGGGTCAGGACCATTCCAATACACGTAATTCAAACTTTCTCCGAAATAGGCACTACATTCCAGAGTCTGATATATCTTGATTTATTATAGAAAAATTTGTATGAATGCAAGTACCCAGACTGATCAACTAAGCACACATAACTAATAAATACACTCTCAATCACACGGTCCGTCAACTCCATGCACTCCCAAAAGACGTTAAACAAGTCCGTTAATGACAGAAACAAAAATACATTGCAACCATGAAAGTTCAGATAACTCCTTTAAGTTCGCTCTCCGCCCCCTGGGAGATGTTTTTTCCATAGTCAACAGAGGCCTCTGCTGGTTTTAATTAAGCATTACATATGACCTTAATTTATATAGTAGTTTTGATGAAATGCTATGATTTAATTATATTGGAAACGGTCTGGATATGGTTTGACCATAGTAGTTCAATACATAATAATACAATGATCTAATGGGTTAAATAATACTAACTGTAAAATGTTCCAATGTTATTTCCACAGGCTTCTTTTGTAGTAATATAATTCTTACTACTGATGTATATTAAAAAATGGAAAATGTATTCTTTGGATCTAATAAGCTTCTTGAACTTTTCACACACACATTTCTATGGCTCACACTTTTTCGTTTGCGTAGACATTTTAACGGGCTGGCCCGTGGAATGTTAGGGAGACGAACATCCTTATCTTTTCAGACAAGCTAGAATATTCATCTGGTTGTGTAAGGGATCTCTATGTCAGAGACATGGAGGGAATATTGGAGGTCCAGATGCGATAGCTGGGAAATCTTAAAGTGTTCCAAAGAACACCACTGGGACGGACAATGATCCGTAGTGGAGAAAAATAAAATAAAAGAACACAAACCTCGCAATAAAAACGAGGAGCTCGATCTCCGAGCAAAACAAAGAAATAAGCAATAACGCTTATCTAACTCCCGTTTGTGGAGCGAAACAAAAGAAAGAACAGAGAACTGAAAAGACCCCAAAAACTTTGGGTGAGGCACTCGTAGGTTCGAGTAGAAAACAAAAGCAAACGAAAACCTCTGCTCTGAAATAAGAGCGTAAAACAGAACTTGCTTTCTTTCTAAGGTTGTACTGCTAACAAGTCCCGCGTTGATAAGCAAAGCGGTCGATAGCAGCACAACTTCCTATACCCTTTTTTTACTGGCTCGAATGTTACGTGAAATAACATGGAAGCAACGAGAGAGGCAGGAAGCAGGGTATAAATAGTGAGCGGAAATAAATGACAGGTGAACTCACTAATGACGAGGCGAAAGCAAAACCCGTAGCGGAACACAGGAAAATCCGATAGATTACCGGTAAACAACAAAAAAGAATAAAGAGACGTGGAGATAAGGGAAGAAAGGCAAGATCCATGACAGGTTACCTCCAACTCCGTGATCCTCTGGCTCAGGCAGTCACAACTCGCACTCGGACGGAGAGGTGAGTGAAGGTATTGTTGTATGTGGTGCAGGTGGTTACAAAGGCCGGCTGAAAGAAAAGAAAGAGAGACTCTGTGGCAGTGTTGATCTAAATAAACACTCCATAGGGTAACAATTAAGGCAGGGGACCTCAATCATATCCAAAAAGGACCGGTGTGGTTGCCGGCTTTTGTTCCAACCAAGCAGTTACACACACACCTGATTTTACTAATCAGCCACTAGAGGGCTTGCTAAGGACCTTGATTATTAGGATCAGGTGTGTATTGTAACTGCTTGGTTGGAACCAAAGCATGTACCCACACCCCTGCTTTCTGGATAATAATGAGTACCCCTGAATTAAGGGATACACCCGCAGTGATATAATGATTCAGATTACATCAGATCATTTTAAATATTACTGAAATGTGACCCTGTCATGAACCCTCAAAACCCTGTTGATTTAACCAGTTAGTGCTTAAAAGCAGCAACCATACCACTGTGCATCCTTCTCATGATGCAAAATGGAATATTAATAGGGTTTGACTTTGTTTTCATTTCAAAAGGTGAATCAATTTATGATACTGATACCCATTTCACACCGAAGCAACGACCCAGGTAAAACACGTGTTTGCCGTTGGTGTGTATGGGTCAACCCGCGTTATCCGACTCTGGTCCGCGACCCTGCTCACGGCTTGGCTTCGGTGTGAATGGGGCGACAGGGGCTACTGTACGAATAACGGTAGACCAACCCGCGATCTTGTCATGTCTTTATCTTGCGCAGAAACGCTGTTCAGAAACGTTAATATGGAGACCATTAGCTATTCGTGTGAAAGAGTATTGGAACCAAACGACTGTGGAATTATCTTAATTTTCGCTAGCTAGAGCAGCTAAATTCACAAAAGAAGAGGATTGCTCTGTTGTCACAGGTAAATAGGTTAAGTAACGGTGAATAACCTATTAAATAACAAGTATTTCGTTTTGTTACCGTTTTTACATAAAAACATTTGAAAGATTTGGAGCGGGCTATCGATTCAGGTGTTAACATACTGGATTAAACCAGTGTAATGGAAAATGAGTTTACATTGTCTCCGCTAGCCAACTGGCTGCCAAATTAGCTACCTATTAGCAGGGAGACAGAACGGAATACAGAAGTAAACTGGCAGGCCCGGGACTTACCCGACTGTGAACGGCAAGTAGCCTCCCGGGACTTACCCGTGACATAGTGTGCTGTGAATAGGTCAAACGCGGGTTGTTTCAAAATCCTGTGTCAATCCTGGGTTTTGTGTATGAAAGGGTTATGGCAGTAACACTGTTGTGTTGACTACTGTTCTTCGCTCTGGATAAAAGCGTCTGAATAATGTTATGGGGTTTCTACTGAACCCGGGGTTGGATTGCCAGTAGAGGGCACTCTTAAACCACACAGAAATGTCCCACGGTAGACGGGGACTGTGCTGAGATGTAAAACCAAGGTCCTTACTGCGGTCATTAAAAATATTATATGTTTATGGTCCTGGCCAAAGGTTTAATCACTCTCTCTTTCTACACTAGCGACCTAATGGTCTTTCCTTTAGTTGACTGTGAATGCAATCCCTTGCAGGCTGCTGTCCTCGTATTACTTGAGAAATCAAGTTTATTATTTATTATTTATTAATTACATTATTTAACTTCATTTAAATCTTAATAAAAAATGATTGGGTTATATTGCATTGATAATAAAAACGGTTATTGGAGATCGTTTTTCATTATAACTAAAATGTTTTTATATGAAGCAGACAAAGCTAGAGCTACTGCTTTAGATGGTGGTGGTAGTAACGAGTAAGCTGTGAATGCGTAAAATTGTTATTTATTTGCATTGGTATTTATGTTGATTGTATAAAACAATGTGACAAGTGCAGAATAATTTTCTAATAAACCGGTAGAATGTTTATGCCATCTACTGGTAGAAATGAGTATTCAGATTTACTGGCCAGTTGCAATGTCTTAAACAGCATGCATGTATACAGACAGCATAATATTCTGAGAAAATACATTTATTTAGCTCTTGCTACGCAAATAATTCTGGTTTAGTATAGATTAAAAATTACCTGATCATTATTGTTCCATTTATTGAAACTTGGAGGGAAAGGAGAAAAACTAAACTGTGGTTGCATGTGTTACTGCATGTGAGCCAGTCAGCTCGTTAACCTTGTAGCATATCGATAGCTAGGCTAATATTATAAAGTAGTTATATCGGCTGACACATTTCACTGTGCTCCACAGGTTCCTATATTTGGTATTTAAAATCAGCCCAGTTAAACTACTGAGTGAATGAATTGTACATGACTGTCACATCTCTGACATGCTTGAGTATAAACCTAATAGGCCTCTTAGATCAGCAGAGACGGCTCTACTGCTGGTAGTGCCTCGAGTTAGAACCAAACATGGTGAAGCAGCCTTTAGCTATTATGCTACCCACAGCTCGAACCAACTTCCAGAAAACCTCAGATGTGCTCCAACCTCGGCTACATTTAAATCCGGACTAAAAATTTTCTTGTTTTTTTGTGCCTTTAATGGTTAAGATTTTATCTTTTGTTTCTTAGCTATTTAATTACACTATGCAATTGCTTTTTATTGCTCTTAGTATTTTTATTTTATTTTTTATTTTTAGACATACCTTAAAATAATTTTATTGTTGGGGTTTATGACCTTAGGTTTTATTGTTGGGGTTCAAGTCCCCAAGGTTTTATATTTGAGGTTTACACTAAATGTAATGATATGGGTTCAGGACATACCTGAAGGTTTTGTTCTTTGGGTTAACTCTTTTTCTTTAATTCTTTTCCTTTTTTCTCATTTTATGTGAAGCACATTGAGTTGCTTCACATAAAATACAATTTGATTGATTGATATGAAGGGAGGGAAATTTGTCCATTCGATCATCATTAACAATTTGACAGTTTAAAAAGTCTCCCATCCGCAAAGTATAGGAATATAAAATAAATAAAACATTAAAATCCTATTTCAGATACAAATTCATGCATGCACATCTCATGAAATCTGTCTATTTGTGTTAAGGAAATACCAGGCAGAACAGGGTACTCGATTACCTTCTGTCTTTAAGTGCTTGAAGCATAGAGTAGCTATGACACTAATTAGCATGGTTTTAAATGTTATTTTAGATTTTGTTATGTTTTTAAATGGGAATAAGCTAAAATTCTGTGTGGGTGTGTGTGAAATGTGTGTATTGCTCTTTGTGTCACACTTGTCATGCAGTCCCTTTCAGTACCAGTTTCCTTTTTGAAACTGCGGAGTTCTCTCATTTCTTCGGTGCAGTGGTCTCGTATGTGGCTAATGAGTCATTGCTGGAGTATAAACACACACTCGCATATGCGCACACACACTTGCACGTACACACAGACGCACACACACAAATGTTTCTGTCGGCTTGTTTAGGACACGCCACCACTGTGTTGCCACCAACCACTGTGGCTAAGCCTTGATGGAATTTAGTATTTGAGCCTTGTTTTTTATGTATAGCAGTTGATAGTCTTGCATCACTTTCAGTCAGAGTTTCCATGCAGAAGAGAAAACATTCTGTTCTCAAATTGTTTCTGGCTGTGACAATAGGTTTGTCACCATGGACGAACTAGATGACACCTCCCTGGCCGGTTGCCCCCGTCCTCCGTCTTCTCCTGCGTCACTAGCTGCGCCACGGCCACTGCCCTCCTTACTGACATCTCCAACAGCAAGCACAACTGAATGATTGTGTCGTTAAAGGGTGGACAATAACATCCTGCCAGTAGTGTTGCTCTAGTAATCAATATCCACGTTAGATATGTGCTAAGATGCACAGATTGGGGAACAGTAAGGACCGTAATAGAAATGCACTTAGGTCAAGGCTGATATGTAATGATTTAAGACAGGTACACGGCTCTGAGAAACTCTGAATTTCATATGAAAAAGATCAGGACGTGTGGGTGGACCTTGTCATGTGACAATATACCTGCCTTTGATCAGCCACAATGTTTTCTTAACATCACCAATATGAGATCCTGTCTACTGCATGTCTCAGTCCCAGTAGGCCCACAGTCAGGTAGACAACTTGAAGTTAAGGCTTCA
This sequence comes from Ilyophis sp. 1 JC-2022, assembly GCA_022702515.1. NCBI lineage: Eukaryota > Metazoa > Chordata > Actinopteri > Anguilliformes > Synaphobranchidae > Ilyophis > Ilyophis sp. 1 JC-2022. The sequence goes on from CM040402.1 coordinate 45,334,784, forward strand.
CGTTTATTTGTTTCTCAGGTTTCACCTTTCATCGCATTTTTATACATGAACTAACGGCTAAGTTAATGTCCAAGCTTTCATTTGTTTCCATTCCCATGGGTTACATTAGTTCTGTTTTATTTCGTATTTCATAGCGTGATGGTGAGTCAGATGAATACCAGCACTATTTGTGCAGGCTGAGGTGTTGCAGTTTCAGTCAGACTGCTAGTGATCTCTGCAGAACATTTTTGTCTTTCATTGCCATTTCTTTTACTGTTCTGTGTCATTTGAAAAAAAGAGGAACCCACTGGCTTTTGTGGATGAATAAAAGAGAGAATGGCCAGTGCCCCCACAGTATGGATTTATTGATGTTCTTCGGGGCCCATAGGGCACAGGAAAGACTTATGTCTGATCCACGCCTGCAAGGCAGCCTTCTGTAAAACACATTCAGGTTAACTGCAGTGACTACAGCCAATTTGCCAGCTCAGAAACACTGTTTGAACACGACGGATACAACAGAAAAAAACCTCAAGTATCAATAGCATTAATGTTGACTTTGTTCTTCTTGAGTCCACAAACTGCTGCAGTCACTTTGCCGACTGTGAGAGAAAAAGAAATCACTTGGATCGCTAGTTGAACTGCAAGCTACCATCACTAAAAAGTCACTAAATGGGCTCTTCACGTTATTGGAGGCACACGTAACTGTTTCATTTCTTTCAGTACTGTGTGGCAGTTTTGAGTCGGATCAGTTACAAACCCAGTACAATATCTGAAGGCTGGGCTAAAATTAGTGGATGACTGATTCAGAAAGAGGGAAGCAAAAACAAAACCGCGACACAATCACCATGCCAATGCTATATCAAAGGCCCTTTTAGGTTTTCTCCACAGTGCAGATCAATGGTGTGAAATTAGAGAGTTCCAGAATTGTTTAAGGTTACTGGTAAGGACACAAGGAGGATTGTGGTTTTGGGCATATGTCTTGAAATGAGATCATGCTATCAACAGACACACACATCGCTGAGGAGCGCAGCACTATTAGCCATGCGTCACACACGAAACACAACGTATGACATATGACTCACAATCTTCGTTCGGGGCCCACAGACTGCACGTGTGCTTTCACCAGTTTTACCACATGAGCTTTGCATCCATAACACACTGGCAGTGCACAGGTTTTTGTCTCCGAATCCACGTTCTTCTCATGGTATTTGTAGAGTAATGTATAGGCCCAAAGCATTTGCTCCTGATTTGCGATTGATTAAAGAAAGACTGTTTGTCTGGAGCTGAAAAATAAATAGACATCTCAGACACCCTTGGGAGTATAGAAAACTTAACAAAAGGATGCCAAGTGATAGAAAAGCAGGCTTTCAATTAAATCCCATTTCATCCATGTTAAGTGCGCGCCCACGTTGTGTCCTGGCTATTCACTGGTGTGTGTGGTGTCTGAAACTGCAGTCTAGACGCCCGACAGCCTTCAGGTTCAGAGCTGCGTGCTTAGCTGTTTTTTCATAAAATACCTATAGTTACTGTAAGCAGTTGCAGTTAAGAAACATTACTTGGCATCATCTAAACACTGACTTAAAACAATCTTGCTTTCATTGGTCATTGTTAGAAGCTTTATGTTCCGTATTGTATGACGTGATTACGTTTCTCTAAATTGTGATCTGTTTTTTTAACACTGTTTTACCCATGGTAGTTGTGGATACCTGATGCCTGTGCTCTTATGGTGTATTTTATATATTGTGCAACATTAGCTGTGGAAATGCCAGTGGGTTCCAGTGGGAAATCACTCTGTCTTAGAGTGTATGACAATAATAATACTACTAAGATGAAGACTAAGAATTATTATCACTATTATTATTATTATTATTATTATTATTATTATTATTATTATTATTATTCATGCAAGAGATAGCCCCCAGGTTCACATGTGATCTGTTGTGTGTTCAGGCATGTGGGGGTTAAAGCCCCTCTCCAGCTCAGTACACAGAGCACCGAGCACATGGATGAAGAGTCATCAGCACCACATGGCAGAGCTGAGCTAGAAGCTGCGCATTTGTCAGCCTGTTTCCAATGCGCACGTGGCCAATCAACACTCAGGGAAAGAAAAACATGTCAAAATCAGCTGTCAACTAACTGGCAAGAGAAACCTGAGCCGCTTTGACTTTTCCAACGGCAAAACCCATTGGCCCGTCTTTGCCAGACCGAGCACGTCTGTTGTGTCTGTTTTGTTATGGCTCCAAATCCTGTGAATAAACTCTGCGACGGTGCGAGTTGGCCGCGAGAGCCTCCCTCACCCTTCACCCTCACAAATGCCACAAATAACAAACATGTTCTTCCAGGAATCTGGCAGTCATTTTTTTACCCACACTTGTGTAACTTAACCTTTGAGAGTTACGTCATCTTTGGTCTGCCCCTCTAACTGCCTAGATTGCAAATTTATATGAATTTGTGGAATTGAAACTACTATTCAGACGCTTGTGTCACTTCTTGAGAGGAATTATGTAACAACATGAGATAGTAACTTTTAGGAAGCATGTCTCAGAGACTGCTGATGATGCACTGCATGTTTGGAATGCACTTACCATCTGTTTGTGTAAGGTGTCTTACTGATTCTACAATGGCAATTAAGGTACAACTAAAATTAAACTAAAGTACAACTGAAGACTGTAGACATTCAAAGTAAAGCAATGATACCAGAATGTAAATTGATAAGATCAAGGGTGAGTGTGCTTCGATGATTCACATACTGAGTGAAAAGCACATTGGCCAATTTCTTTAATTTAATGGTATGTGCACCATCACTTTTCTTACTGCACCTTTTAAAAGACTCAGGAAACTATGCAGCTGTCTTCAATCGAACGGATGGACAGCCTAATCAAATATTTCAAATCAAACGAAAAAACATGCATCTCCATATAGTGCATCATTCATTATTCAATATCAGCAGATTGAATTCTAACCGAATTCAGTGATGGATGAATAAACTATGGTTTTAAAATCTACTGAGCATGCAAGCAATTGATAAAGTGTAACCTCTGTTATACTTACACACAGACAAATACATGCATACATCAATGCATACAAATCCAAGAGATAAGCAACAGTGCTGCCATTTTTCATCCCTAGCCGTGAACTGAAAATAAAAGTGTAGGCCATTTATTTACACCTACAGTGCCCTCCACAATTATTGGCACCCCTGGTAAAGAAGAGTAAAAAGGGTTATAAAATATTCACCTTTTGGTGAATTAGATTAATCTCACATTGAAAAAATAAAAAATCCAACCTTTAATTGAAGTAAATGTATTGTGAGAGAAAAAAATCCCTCATCAAGAAATTATTATTTTTAACAAAGCCACGTGTGCCACAATTATTGGCACCCCTAGACATTCTTATGAACAAAATGTAACTTAAGCATTTTTTCCATTTATATTTTATATATATATATATATATATTTATATATAAGTTGATCAGAGTGTTTAGGAACCTTCAAGCAGTAATCCATGACTTTCTGTTTCACTGGGGTATAAATATGAGTTGACACAAAGATTCTCTTGTTCATGCATCAACATGGGAAAGATAAGAGAACACACAAATCAAATGAGGGAAACGTGTGTTGAGCTTCATAAGTCAGGGATTGGCTATAAAAAATAGCTACTCACCTGAAAATGTCCATATATACCGTTCACACTTAATACTTAAAAAGTTCAAAGCAACTGGAACTGTTACAAACTTGCCTGGAAGCAACCAACAGTGTTCAACACAAAAATGGTTAACTGAACACAAAATCAAGCTTCTGCCATGGCCATCTCAGTCCCCTGACCTAAACCCCATTGAAAACCTGTGGGCTGAGCTGAAGAGGAAAGTGCACAAGAGAAGACCTAGGACTCTGGATGATCTGGAGAGATTCTGTAAAAAGGAAAGGTCTCAGATTCCTTGCTCTCCAACCATATTAGATGTTACTGGAGAAGACTCTGTGCTGTTTTATTGGCAAAGGGGTGTACAAAGTATGAAATGCAGGGGTGCCAATAATTGTGGCACACATGGTTTTGTTAAAAATAGTTATTTCTTGATGAGGGATTTTTTTCTTTCTGAATAAATTTACTTCAATTAAAGGTTGTATTTTTCAAAATTTTTCAGTGTGAGATTAAGCTAATTCACCTAAAGGTATTTTTTTATAAACCTTTTTACTCATCTTTACCAGGGGTGCCAATAATTGTGGAGGGCACTGTATGTCTTTGCAATTTGCTTTATCAATAATTCAGATCTTGATTTGTTTTCTGAATTCAACTTTTCAAAAGATTCCCCAAAGAGAGCAAACGCTTCCTGGTATACCAGTGGGATTGAAGAAAAAATGAATACAAAATGTGATTGAAATGTAAGTGGAAATGATTGTTTGACACCATAGAAGAATACTACAAAGCAGGATTTCTGAGTTAGCTGGATAACTGCACTGTGTAAAACCTGGAATCCTCCCAAATCTGGAACATGGACAGAAGTAAAGAGAGCTTTCCTGCGTTTTACTCAGTGCAGTTATCCAGCTAACACCTTAATCCTGCTTCGTAGCATACCCCCGATAAGGGCTAAATGCATGTGGGTGAACCTGCAGCGCAGCCAGGTGTGCTAACTCCCCTGAATGAGAAGATGAGAGAACGTCAGTATTTTGTATAAATTTCCATTTCTGAACAAACATCTTAAGTGTTAGTTTTTTTTAATGGGTGCAATAAAAGAAAACATTAGAATTGTTACTTTGCGTGGGACAGAGGTAACACCCATTTTCTTGAGAAGTTGTCGCTGCAGATATTTCCACTGTCATTGTGACATTTCTCAGTTTGAGAAACATTTTGGGGATTGTTCCGGTGCTGTATATAAACAGTGCCACATTTTGCTTATGTGTTATTTCTTCAAATGCATCTTCTGCATCTTCACGCACCGTGCTATCCTTCATTGCAAGTTCAAAGCAGGAAATACTTGTATTATCACCTTGACAACTTGCTGATGGGAGTTTCTGTTGTTTGCCAAATAATCTGACAAAATGAGGCTCCACTGGGGTTCCTAAACTAGAATGACTCAGTGAAACAGGTTGCCGATATTTTATTATGAAATTAGTCACAGTGCCATTTTCAGATGCAAATCAATGTAATAATTCAGTTCACAATTTCAAACCAGAAAGTTCTTCATCCTCCCCTTAAATCAGTTATATTCCTATGCTGTGTTCTGAAATAGAGCCATTATATTTCAAGATAAATCTTGCACTAGCTTGGGTAGCAGAAAAATAAAGCAGCAAAATCTCACCTCTCTCTCTCTGTCTCTCTTTCTTTCTCTCTGCTTCAAGCACATGTCAGAACATGAAAGAAGTGTGAATGAATAATAAAAGTTTGTGGTGGGGAAGTCTCTTGTCTTTGATCGAGTGGGGATTTCACAAGTTTTACTCATACAGAGAGAGAGAGAGAGAGAGAGAGAGAGAGAGAGAGAGAGAGAGAGAGAGAGAGAGAGAGAGAGAGAGAGAGAGAGAGAGAGAGAGAGAGAGAGAGAGAGAGAGAGAGAGAGAGAGATTGTAATCTCTGAAAACAGACGAGTATTGAAAATGTGCTTGTGCCCAGTTATGTATTTTCTGAATCAGTACAGTCTGTATTTTGATCGGCTGAAATATGGTGTCATGTCAGTTACAGTGTAAGATGTTTACTGCTTTGTGAGTCTTTATCCGTATTGCTTATCACCACAAAGCCTTGTCTTGATTCTACATCTGCCATTATTGGTGTGATGTTTCAGTATTGCAGTGCACACTGATAAAAGAGTCCCTTCTCTTTAGGGACGGTCCCTCTTGAAGAATACCCCCAGTTCTTAAACACAGAGATATAACATTTAATATGAACTGCCAGTGTTTCACATATGCAATAATTAACATCATGGCTTGAAAGAAGATGAAGAAAGTAGTCATATTTTGATGGTAAATCCATGTTTTACCAAGTTATTGGTAGTTTTTTTGCTGTATTTAAAACCTGGGAAAGCCAACAGCGTATCTATTGTGCAGTGTGAATGCAAACTTGAGGAAAGACGGACCTATTGCTGGAGGTGTGAGTTTATTCCAGGGACGTTTGGAAGGAGCACAGATATAATGTTCCTGCAGTGTTGCTGTTGAAAAGAACTTCTGTATTAGCCAGGACTTAGTGGGTGTGAATATCGCACCCGGGATTTTTACATGCTCCCATGGTGTCCTGTTTTACGCATGTCCTGGCTGTTACAGTGATTTTGTGGTGTGTAAAAAGAGCGCGTGTGTGTGTCTCACGAGGCATTGTGACATTCGGTGCTGTGGAGTTCTCCTGAGCCTCGAGGTCTTGCCAGGCACAGCTCTACAGAGTTTCTGGCGTGAATGCAGAAGTCTCTCCTGTACTGCCCGCCAAGAGGAAGTGCTCGTGGTAGTGAAGTGAATTAGACGATCGCACTCCGCGTAGTGCGAGCCGATCCAATTGTCGATCGCAGGCCGCAGGTGGGTGAGTAGAGAAAAGACGTTGTGACGATGCTATCACCTCTCGTTTCAGTCCGTCACACCATCTCTCTCTAAATGTCAGATATTAGCTGTTTCTGGAAGCCGCTCTGAAATATTGGCAATGCCGAGGCGCTGTCTGAGAGAGAGTGTGTGGGCGGGGCAGCAGTGAGATCTGACTCAAAGCTAAACCCCAGCTTGCCTCTCTCACATGTGTGTGGGCAGCATCCAGATGGCTCCATTCGCTCCGCACAAATGTCACTGATAATAAATGAGTGCTTGCTGAGAAAAGCAGGTACGTCTGGGGGGGGATGGGGGGGGTGGGGGGAGGAGACCAAGCATCTGCTGCATTTGATCTCCCGTTGCTCGTGGACATTTGTTATTGGGGGGTGGGGGGGGGGGGAAACCAATACTCAGAACATTTGTCCATTTGTTACTTTTTTGTGTACACCCCCTTGCAGATATTTAGACTGGCTGAACAGCACAGTGTTTGTTTCATTTAACTAATATAAGGAGGGGTACTGGTGTGTGATATGATTAACTTGTTCTCATGATCACATGAGAACAATGTTGTGATGTTGCTTTACTTTGTTTGCGTCAAAACCTTTTCTTAACCTTTTCTGAGTTGCCATGATACAAATGCGCACATGAGGAATGCACAAAAAAACAATGATGACATTTTAGGAAAGGTGTTTTTAAGAGATATGTTTGGATAGCAGGCCATTAAACTGCGGAACAGTGAGTCGAAGGTGACAGATGTTGCTTCCATTTGCATGTGGGGGGGTGAAAAGGCTTAGTTATGTAAGAGCTGAACAACTGTATAGAGTACATGGAAATGTATCCTGGTTCCCTGCTCAAATAATACATTTAAAGAAATAGCCAACACTGGTGAAGGGACAGGCTAGCTCTACTACCTTACAATGTTCTGTAGTCCTTATTGTGTGGTTTAAAGTAAACTATATGCCTTAAAATACATATGTCTCCTTTGTGCAATGCATGTTGTGCATTGTACTATATGTTGCCCAGGAATTTGATTCACAAATAGCTTCATTTTCAAGTAGAATTCTTTTTTACATTTTTGCATTTTTGCTGTTACTTTACTGTAACAGTAAACTAGTTTAGGGCTTGAAGCTGGCTCAGGGCTTGACTGGCTGGCTATCTCCATGTGGCAGAATTATTATAAGAAACAATGTTGTTCAAGCCAAGCTGAAGTTTTAAAATGAAAGGGAACATAATGAGGAGGATAACTGTGATGCATCCACATTATTTTATTTGAGGTTCATTTTAGGTGACGGCTGCCAGAGACATTGAAAAGCATGTGCTATCGTGCTTTAATTGAAGCCATACACTGGCGAATCTTTGAGAAGGTTCTATCAGAGTAGAGTTTGTTTGTTGAATAAAAATACAGCTGTGGCATCGATCGCTTGATTCATTGTTAACTAGACACCTTAGCTTGGTGCCTAATTATGTACTCACGCCAGCTGTTTAGCCATTCAGCTATGAATAACTTTGATGGGAACTAAAATCATCTAAATATATAAATATATATATATAATATACACATAGCAAGCCAGCTACGTCTGAGACTGCAGGGGTGGCTTACGTGCGCCCTGACACACGCATTCAATCTGATCTTGCCTAAAAGGCTGCTCTCCCTGCCCACCCTCCCACAAGGCATAGAGAAATTGAGGCCTCAGCTGATCGGAGACTGAAGAACAGGCACATGACAGGTGCAGAGGCAGCCAGGTGGCAGCTGCCACCACAGAAAAACGCCCTCTTTCTGAAAAGAAAAACACCTTTCTCAACACTAGACTCAGAGGTTTTTCAAGGAAGGTGTGACTGATGTGGTGCTATCGTGTTTTTCTTTCCTCTGAAGAACTAGGATGCTTGTTAGTGGCCTGTTAACAGTTTTTTTTTTATGAGGAATCAACAATAACACCTCTACGGTATGAAACTGTAATAACTCACAGGGAGCGAGTTACTAGTGGAATATTCTCATTTGGCATTTCAGTCACATGAAAATGCAACCTATAATCAGTATGTGAAAGACCATTTTAGGTGAGTTTTTAACACCTGATAAAGACATTTATCTGCATCGGATATTACAACCAGTGTCCTCTTGCTAAGCAATGAATAAACTGGCGACTTAAAGGCCCACACGCATATTTTTTGTGTTTTTGAGCTTTTCATATAATCCTGGAGTTTTTCATACTGGTTCAAGTCAAAAAATTGCAATTTTGGTGGCATGTTCTAGGTTTTAAATGCAAAGTTCTTAGTAAAACTATTTCCCACGAGATATGATGTATGTTTTTGCATAATTTGTCGTAGTCGCAATCCGAATGTGTACATGGGTTTTGTGACTTTTCAAAAAAGCTATGCCACTGCTCTTTGCTAACATTTTGTGGGCATTTCAGATACTAAAACCAGGAAGAGAATGCCGATGCGAGTAGGTCTTTAAGCAATTTGTCATGTCACAGACTTGGGTTTTTCCACATATGCAAATTAATATTCTAATTCGTAGATCCTGTATGTGTCCTGTGTGTGTCATGTGCCCCCCAGCAGAGATCAGACCGATGGCCATACTAACTGACTGACTAGAAGCATTTCTTCAACCAAAATTTGTACTTTTTTCAGTCTAGATTCAAATACTCAGTCCCCCATAATAAAGGCTCAATAATACAAATTTGTAGATTCCAAGATGCTTCTTTTTTTCAGCATATTAATTGTATTATGGCTGCGGTCAAAGTGGGGAGTGTGGTACTATGTCATCAGTGGAAGATGGAGAGTTTACAGTGACAAATGCTATTACCTAGTTGGTGATTGGTTAATGTGCTCTCAGAGAGTTGTGTGTGTTGTGTGTGTGTGTGTGTGTGTTGTGTGTGTGTGTGCGCATATGTGATCATTGGCACAAGCATATGTGATCAGATCCATGCTTCAGATACATGTTTCATTTGACTTTTTGAGTTTTTAATCTCATGTTAAAGTACAGAAGCAGAGCTACAGCTAATGAGGTAGGCTATCACTTGATGAGATTGAGTAAATATTTTTTTGCAAAAAACCACAATATTCACATTTTGTTGTGAATTCTGCCCTTTCTCATCATAAAATACACCCTCAAACCAGGAACTATTGTATGAAAGTGTTATAAAGTGTTTGTGGAGTATGTAACCCAGTGCTTGCTATGACAATAGTGTTTAAACCATGAATTCATAAAAGTATTAAAAAATACATAGATAAGGTTTATCCTCTGATTTTGCTTTAAAATCTGATCTTTTTTTCATTCTCCTACTTCCCTGATTATTTTCCATGACTCTCCCATTATCACGTAACTTCAAAACATTGATAACTGCTCTCTTTACTTAAATATAACAATAATACTACAAGGAGTGCCCATATATTTTGATAGCCCTCATCAACAGATAATTACGTATTGGCCCTATCCATCATGTGACTGTTTAACATCAGTGAAATGACTGATGTTGGTAACTGAATGGTGCAAACTCTTGAATACTGAGTTTGAGTCTTGGCAAAGTTGAGGAAAAAAGAGCTTTATTCACAAACATTATGGTCAAACCACCCTAAAGCATTGTGAGAAGTCAGATCAGTGCCATAGTAGCTAAGATTATGTTAGTTTTCTATACTTTTTATGCACTGTAGAAAAATGTCCGTAGGCTATAGGCTACTTGCACTGCGGCAAGCTGTAGGCTACATTAATGCAATAAAACATTATTAGCCTGGAGCAATAACTGCTCACATTTGTCACTTTTGTAGCTATATGCTAATTGAGCTTTTATTTGGTAGAAGGCATTTCAAGGGCGAGGCTCATTTGCATGACCCATTAGACTGCGTTGTGAAGTAGGTTCGCTTGGTGACCAAAGCTGCACAAAAAAGGATGTGACAAAAGTATTATTATTACTGACCTGCATGGTGCAAAAACAGGCTCAAGTTGAAAAAACCAAAATTATTATGTAAGCGATTAAAAGTGATTAGTTAAAAGGGTGTTTTACAAATAGCCTAGCTGTTTTGAGAAAATAGGAAATCAAGTAGGCTTAACCTGTGTTATACAAGAATTTCCCACGTTTAAAATTTTATGAAATTAGTTGAGAATTAAGCAAATTATCCTAGATTTTATCAGGTGATGTCTGAATCTATCAATAGACTTTTGTTTATATGCAGATCTTGCAGCTGTGCAGATGTATCTGAACCATAGACTGTTATTCACAGTAGTTGAAGCCAGCAGGGTGCACAGAGCACCCTCTTTCATCTCTAAATCGTCCCCTCTATCCCTGAATCTCCCAAATGGGATTCAGACAAGCAGCAATAGGGTTAAGGGTAACCAGCAGAGTTTCATTATCCTGTGTGCTCCACGCTTGTCCTCCTCCCTTAATTAAGATGACATAGTCCATACAGAATGGTACGGAGGTGTCGTTGTGTTTCCCAGACCCTGAAGCCTATCTGCCACTGCAGGAATCTAGAGCGGCAGCAACAATACAGAGATTCTGCAACCGTGTGATTTCAGAGCGTTAACCCTCTGTGGAATCAATTCTTTCCCTCCACACTTCTAATCCCCAGAGTGAAAATGAACAAGGAGATACATTTGACAGAAGAAAAAAATAGAAATGCCTTTCACTTTGAGATGTCATTTAATGCCTAACTTGTAGTGTTTTCACTGGAGGGTAATATAAAAGAAGAAATGAACATGGAAAGGTCTTTAGAGAAATCTGGGCCACACATGCCTGTGTGATTGCCGTCGGCTTAAATGTGAAGCACTGTTCACAAGTAAACAGTATTGCTCCAAAGAGGCACTGCATCACCATTAGAGACAACTGGTGCTGTTTGTCACGTCTTCACCTCAGCCACCTCTCAATGTGACGGCATGTACCAAAACAAAAAACCTCAACGCTTTTGGATCAAACTCGCAGCAAAGATTAGCACCCTTCAGAACATGAAAGCAGATGAAATTTGAATGTTGAATCATGTGGGACTATACATATACATCATATAGTCTTGTGAATTGCATTTTTTACTATGTACTCTTAATAAGATGGGACGGTGTTTTGATGTTTTCTGTTTATTTCATTTACTGAAGTTCCATAGTGAAGTAACTGAACCAAACAGCATAGGTGTTAAGACTGTTTACACTGACTTGATTGTCAAATCTCTACAATTGGAGAGTGAGAGACACTCACAGAGAGGTAGCTTTCAGCCTCTTGGCAAAGATCAGAGAAAAGATAAGTTTTTAGGCCAAGAGGAGTTCCAAGAACTGATACAGACTGAAAGCTAAGAATAAATTGTTCGTAGTGAGCTGCATGTGTGTAAATGGCTGTGCTGGAAAATCCCAGGCAAGCTTGTTTGTCATGAGGTTGTGGCCACACTATATCACTGACACAGTGAAACACAACAGGGTCAGAGTGACTCAGCAGATGTACTGAAAATCAGGACCTTAACTGAAATGTCAGCTATAAGCTGGGCTAATTTACCAAAGGTTAAGTACTATTACAACAAGAAATGCAATTATATATACTGTATATATGCTACATACAGTATATATATATATATATATATATATATATATATATATATATATACTTGTTGAACTTGTTGATATATTGCTTATAGTGCCTTCAGTATTTTCCAGTTTTAATTAATGAAATGTACAAATTTGTAAACATAACACACTGTCATGGCATAAGGTTGTAGTACATTTTCCATGTTACAAACAATACAAGACATCAAATGTAACCCAGCTGGTACTATTATACTACTTGATATACAACCTAAAAATAACACAGAGCTGTCCATGCACTGCACTGCCTCTGGGGAACTCCTTTCAGCTGCTAGCCATTTGGTAAAAACTCCCTTCAACTTCAAAGACAGAGTCACGTATGTGTAATTTGGACAGTCAAAATTCATCAACAGCATTTGGCCTTCATCCAATGGCAACTCTTCCTATTCCACACACCCGCCCCCCACCGGCTCTAGTAACTATTCACACTTTTAGCACAATGCTTTTGGTGGGGGCCAGCTGACTCAGCACGTTCAAGGGCTCTGGTTTCCTTGCCGTGGCCACGCCGGGGCTGCAGGACCTTCACAGGGCATTGGCGGCAGGAGCTACGGTTGCACTTTGCATCCACATGATCTGTGCTCCCAGACTCGCGGCGCAACCCGATATTTTTCACTTTCACCATGCATCCGTTGATACCGCCCCGGACGCTCTGTTTTACACTGCGACAAGATCCCATGTGCACAGCCACGGCAACCCCTTCTGATCGGAATAACTTATACACCGCCAACCGTCCTTTAACGGTTGCGTAATATTGAATTATTGAATATGGACAGATATTTGTCTTTTTTCTGTTACACCAATCTGCCACATAAATGACAGCCAAGAGGGGTAGCGGTGGAAAAAAGGAATGAACACTTTAACCTAGAAAAACTGACACGGGTGAGTAATTTTCACACACTTGCTAAACTGACTCATGCTAGCCTTGTTACTGCCAGGCTGGGAGCCCTGACATCGCGCAAGAACAGCGTGCTTATTTTACAGTCACCTGATCCACTCAATCTGGCAGGAGATGGACCCAACTGAGGCCCAGTGAGTGGGTTTGGGTCCCCTGCCATTCCCGCTGGGGTAGCACTGTTTCCCCAGTGTGTGCAGACTCTTTCACACACTTTGCGGGTTGGCTCGGGCTACTGGCTAGGCCTCCACCCCTGTTTGACCTGTCAGGACATCTTGCTTGTTTGTTCGCGGCTCGCCCTCCAAACCTGTGGATCTTTTCGGGGGGAGCGCACATCAGTGCAGCAAAAAAGCCTGAGTCAGTACACCATGCACCCGTCCCTCGTCTCTCATCGACCGCTTCCTGCCAGGCCTGGGACAGGAAGAGTAAATGCCAGGCAGAGGAGTGTGTATTTCCGTATAGCAGTGGGACTGTATAGCATGTTTTGGCCATCATTTTACCAAGCAATGAACATTACCTTGCAGCAATCTTGTCACAACATTATGCAAACGTTTCCTTGCTCTTTACTCAGTATATGGAGGCCTCTAAATTTTTTGTAGGATTATATATCAGTGTATTCATTTTGGAATTGCTGAAGCTGCTGTTAGGCAGTTATTTATAACTTTTTTTAATAAGTCATTATTAATAAGTTATTAGCGGAAGCTAGACTAAAAAAGCATAAATTACAATGCAACAAGTTTAGGGTCCGGATTGAGCTTAATTTTGTCACATGATACATGATAATCGGATAATGAACAGTAACCGTTAAGTACATTTTTGTCCATTCATTAAATATAGTACAATTGAGAGCCTCCAAATATGGAACTTGTCACATGCAAGGACAAGTATATTATTACACGCAATACAACACAGAATATTAATATGCTACAACTAATTTTATTTCATGTCTTGATGTTAGAAGCACTTTAGATATCCAGGTTTGATTCTGAGTATTCCAGCTCACATTACATGATGAGGCCCCCATGGCTTTAAATGGCCTTCGCCATTGGAGGAGGTCCAATATCATTATCATTATATCATTAAGTTTAATTATTATTAAGTGAAAGCACCTGGTGAGTTCAGCGTTCACCAGAATATATTTTTTAAATTAAGCTCACATGAAAAACAGAAACACAAAAAAGTACAATTCAGTCTGATATTATTTTTGTTATATTGTTTTGCTGCAAATATTAGGCAAGACATTGGACTGTCACAAATGAGCTGACTAAGATCAACTGATTCAACAGTTTCTATGTACTATGTTTTTTTTCCATCACTTCATGATGTAATGGGTTTGAATTTGTTGCTGCTGACTAATATTCATAAAATGCCCTGTATCAAGAATACGCCTAGTTACAGTTCTATGTACTTTATCGTGCTCTTGTCACTTGTGAGCATGTGCCTCTGGTCATGTCATTGTATTACCTAAATCCAAAAATCGACAGGACCATTCCTGCACACCTTCGCAGCATTCCTGTAGTGTTGCCGATTGAAAGGCAGAGGTGTCTGGCCAATGGCGTGAGCCCACTCCCGTGTGCATTCCAAGTACCGACGAGGTTAATGAGAGCCGCTTCTGGGCTGATTGCCAGAACAGGCAGGCAGCCATTCTCCCACAATGAGCTTGAGGAGTACCACGACAGAGCTGAGTCTAATTATACACTCAGAGAGAGAGAGAGAGAGAGAGAGGGAGGGAGAGAGAGCACTCGTACAGGGTGAGAGAGCTGGAGCGTGAGAGAGAGAGTACAGTCACAGAGGGTAAGATATATGAAGAGCTGCTAGAGAAAGGAGAGCAAGAGAGAGAGAGACAGTGAAAGAGGGAGACGGGAGAGAGAGCATTCACAGAGGGCAGAGAGACAGAGAGAGAGAACTGTCACGGAGGGTGAGAGGAGAGAAGGAGAGAGAGGGGGAGTGAAAGAGACTCACAGAAGCTAACTGTATCAAAGCTGGATGGTCTTATTCGCACTGCCGTTGTATGTACCAATGAAGAGACGCTTCTTCACTCACCACAGGAAGATATCTAGTGAGGTAAGAGATCAGAGTTGGTCCGTTACAACTTTTTGTATGTGTGTGCGTGTGCTGTGTGCATGTGGGTGTGTGTGTGTGTGTGTGTGTGTGTGAAACTGGTTAAGTCCAGCAGAGAAGTGAGAGTGCAGGCCAGAGATCACTGGCCGTAGACGTGGGGGCAGAGATACCTGCAGGCTTACGACAACAGGTTGCTTAGAGGGGTAGGGTGTGCAAGGCCAGTCTCACTAGCAGCATTGTCTATCTCACCCGCTCCTTTTCATTTTGACCTCTGAGTGCTGTGCTCTTTCCATCATTGTATTTAGAGTCTTCCCTAATAGCTAAAAGCCCTAAAAATAGATAAAGCTCACTGCTCTCTCAGCAGATCTGTTTATCTCATCAATATGATCTTATTCAAAGCTTGTTTGGTTTATGCACCGTCCATAAGTTTTTATCCCTTCATAAACTGGCTTTCACAATTCCGTCCGCGTTGATATAGTTCCTTCTGTAGCCGCTCGGACGTCAAATGGCTGCACTTTACATGACACGACACACTTCAGTGCAGTTTTGTCAGGCTCAACAGCGAGAAACTGCTGTGCTATAATGGAAATGGAAATGCTAATGCATGCATAATAATGACTATCTATAATAAATGAGAAGTGTCGCCATACTGCCTCTCAAACTCGGCAGTTCCAAAAATAACACCGTGCTACCTATTCTTTCACAGGTTATTGTCAGGGTTGTCGTGACAGCGGTTTTTCCACATAACCTTTTGCTCATTTGAGATGCTTTGGAGCACAGTGGGCTGTGCATGCTTTGGTTCTGATCCACCAAGGCCACATTTTCAGCAATGCCTCTCTCACCGCTTTAAACTATTGGAATGTTATGCCTTACCTGCACAGTCAATATAGTGGGTGCTAAAGGTTCTGCAATGAGTGATAAAAAGGATGCGTTTCTCTTTGAAAGGTAGTTGTTATCAGCAGTAGTCAGACGCTGATTCAGTCTTGGCTTCCATTGTTTCTACTCTGTGCACTCAGCTTAGTTGCTTTATTTAGTGTTGTTTGTATTCAAGGATCTGGATTCTCAGCAGCGAGGTTATCTCATTATAATTAAAGGTGCGATTTACATGTGGCTTAACACCTCTCATTCTGGTGAAAAGGTGTATATGTGTACACAATTGTGAAAAGCATTAATGATAAGTGACACCAAGGTACTGTGAAAGCCTAGTGCTATAAAGAATAAATTGTATTGTCTCCATGACAGTCTCCATCTCTTACCCTGTCCATTTCAGTAATATCATGAGTGGAGTGTCAGCAGTAAACTGATGGTTGGAGTTCTGTAACAAATAGTGCATTTGTGCTTCAACTACAGACAGAGAAAAAGGTGAAGTGGGCCAGATGAAGGCTACTGTTTAATGTTCTGTTCTGAGGATTCGACAGGTTGGGTCTGAAACCACGAGTTTGGTTACGGGGAATGTGTGAACAAGATAAAACGCAGGTAAGGAAAGAAGGGAGATAGCATCGCCCTGCAGAGATGGAGCTCTCCTTTCTGTGGCAGCTGAAAAGGCTGAGAACGCAGGCAAAAAAAAAGGAAATATTTGAAAGCCGAGTGCGCAGGTCATCAGTTCACCTCCGCGCTCGCTCCCTTGTGCTGTGAGCCGCCTCCGGCCAGCACTGGACTCTGTGACTTTAAGAGATCTATTTTTACAGGCGCACACTCATGCATATTGCGAAGCGAGTAAATGAGTCAGTGGGTGTTGCTTGTTCACGTAAGTCCCACTGCTCAGTGCGCTGCTTCATCGGGGACTGGCTGCTAAATCACTTCAGAGTGCAGACAGATGGGTTTCCTTTTCAAGGGCCTAATTGTTTGCTGAGCGTCATGAAGCACTGCTCCCACATGTCTGTGGCCGCTGCTTCATTAACTAACGGAGCAGCAAAGAGAGGCCACACACTCCACTTCAGATGCTGTCCAGTTATGAAGCAGCATTGGGCTTAACTGCGATAACTAATTCTAACGCATACAGGAATATTCGAACAAAGACACTCGCATGCATGCACCACTCACATGTATTAAATTACGCATTCTTTTAAACGTATACGTGTGTGCATGTGTGCATGTGTGCGTCTGCCTTATGCAATACCCGTGCTTGCATAATGAACTGCCTGTTATTATTGCAGCTCTCCCTCGCACACTGCCTCTCCCTGCATTGTTACTGCTCTCAGAAAGCACGCCCAGAACCCCAGGATGCAAAGATCATGGAAACAGACTGTGTTTGAGGGGCTATCATGTCACGTCGTAGAGTGGGCGACAGGTTGGGCAATGTGATAAAGATGGGGGCCCGTTGGTGGGGGCCTAAAATAAGAAATGTGAGAGAGAGAAAGCACAGCAGACCAATTAATAATTACATTAAAAAATGCAAGAGCCATGTTTCTTAAAACAAGTCAATGCTGTGCTGTTCACAACATGTAATTTTAATCCTAAATTGAAGAACTAAAGTGGTTTAGCTGTTCACTACACAGCAGGTAGGGCTCAGACCAGGGCATGGGCCTTTTTTAATGGCACCCTGAGGGCGGCAGTCAGTAGATCACCCTGTGACATCTGGGGTGTGACCGAGAGAAGCCCATAGGTCACCCACGAGTCAGCAGAGCTTTGCTGGAATGTTTTCCCCTGTTGTTCTGTTGAATGCACATGGACTAGCACATCGCCGACATCGTTCTTAACAGCGTGTCATGTGTTTCTGTTCACTGGGTCATTTGTCTGATCGCTAGATGCTAGATGCTAGAAGCTAGATCCGTCCCACGCTCGGTCAATGCCAGTCAGCTTTTTGGGAAGGCGTAGCCACAATGGTGCTGAAGGACTCCATAATATCCATGTGACCTCAAGTTAAAACTTAGTGGAAAGTGCCATAGTCTCTCGTCAAAACATTGCGCCAACAGATCTGGTCGCTTTCTGTATGAAAATCAGACAAAGTATATGTCATTTTTAAAATTATTTTAATTTAAATTTACAAAGTTGTGTTCTTGTCTCAGAAAGTCAGAGTCATAAACAGTGTGTTTTCAATGTGGGTGACTGCATCCCCAACTACTGTAGACCCTCAAATTCATGCTCCATGTTTTTGCCTGCAAGGCTTCCAGTGACCTGCAACCAGGGGGGGACTTCAAGATTAACAGGCTTGTAAATACTAATAAAGATGACAATTTGGGTTATATTTACAGGTTCAATTAAAACAATAGGTAACACTTTATTTTGAGTGTCCCATGTTCACACTCAACTTGATATCAACTGATATCAATTGAATATCAGTTCTGTGTTCATTTAAAGTCAATTGCATGTCAAGTGATTGTCCACAAACTCCACAAATATGTGAGTGGCAAGAAACACTGTTTTGACACTCAACACTCTTGTCAAGAAACACTCTATTGACACTCAGCTAAGTATAAACTGACTGTTTGCTGTATCTCAGTCAACATGGGACACTCAAAATAAAGTGTTAGCAAACAATAAAACCTAAGCTTGATTGTGAGACAAGGATTTCAAATAAAGTGCATAAAGGCAGACCAAACTCAATGGGGTACCACCAACAGAAAAGGAATCAGCTTGCAACTGGTCATTTAAATTGGTTAAATAATTTAAATATGATCAGGATGACCATCCAGCGATTTTAGGCTGTGTTTACTGTTGGCCCCAGCGACTGGAATCCTGTTGTTTATGACAGCCCCCGCTCTGCTGCGGCACTGAAAAGGTATTCACGATCACAAATGGTTTTCGAGTCAGAAGCGCCTTTTGTCTTGAGTCACCGCGCGCTCGTTCCACTTCCTACCGCTGACGCTTTGGCCGCCATCTCAAAGATGCTTGCCTGCCGGGGCGTAGTCGTGGCCTGCCCTGACGCGCGCGCCCACCGAAACGAAGACGCTGGAGTCGGTCGCCATGACATACTGTCGCCTCCACTCCTCCTTTTACATGACATTACTGGCATTTAGCAGATGTTCTTATCCAGGGCGACTTGCACAACTTGTCACCATTTGTTTTGTCTAGTATCCATTTATACAGCTGGATATACAGTATACTGAAGTAATTCAGGTTAAGTGCTTTGTTCAAGGGTACAACAGCAGTGTCCTACCTGGGAATTGAATGTGCAACCTTTGGGTTATATGTCCTACCCATTATACCACACTGCCACCCTTCCTTCCTCTCATTTGGTCTCATGCTCTGACACATTTGCCAGTGAAGTTGTGATTTAGCTTGCATGGTATCATCACAACTTTGAGCTATTTGGAGAGTGTCTTCCCAATCCTCGAGGCAGTTTGTTGTGTTATGTGCAAAGGGATATGCGTTGTATCTCGGTCTCATGTTGCAGAGATCTGCCGTGTATTACAAATGTGGGATTTACATCATTTCCGGACTGCAGTGAACCATCTCACACCACACCTCAGTATTTTTTGAATTAACTTTGCAGACGCCGTTAATGAGAACAATTTACGCAGCTTATATTTTCATGTACTTGAACTTGCAAACGTCTGGTTACAGGACAAGACCAGTTCTCCAACCACTGAACCACAGTTGCCGTTCTACGCTGATGAGTACATGTTGTGTGAAAGTACGCCGTAAACGTCATGCTCGAAGTGCCTCGCTGAAGTGGAGTGAGAACGAGAAGGCCCCAGGGCAGTCGCGCTGTTTGCAGCACGTTGTTTTAAAAGTGAAAATCCTTGAGTGGCCCATTGAAGCATGCAGACCGAGCATTTCATTGGAAAAGCTTGGCTCGGGCATAGAACAATACTGTTTTAACTGCACCCAGATACTCTCATGGGCCACTCGGGTCGTCACATAGGTTTAACACATCCTGATAGCTTTGCGCAGTTCTCACCCTGTAGTCAGTGTCACACGCCATTTTAGAGGCAGCCTACCCAGAAACCCTCCTGGCATTGCCGTGTGGCTACGAAGTAACAGAAAAGCTATGCGAGTCACCAGCCTCCGCGGAACACTCATAGAGAACTGGGCTGTGTACATATGGACGGTGGTCTGACCATAGCATGCTTATAATGCTTAAAACGTTTAATCCGATTCTAATCAGCATCCTTGTGTGGTTATTTGGTAAGCTACAGCTAAAATGGCTTCCATAGAACTCTCATTCTGTTTTTATTTTGTTGCATGTGTGATATTGTGCATGGGACTGGCAAAATTGCATAATTTCACTGAACATCTCAGTAGCAATTCTGTTACTTTCTCGTGTAGCAATGCTCATTTCCATAACAACGGTATCAAAGTTCTGTGGACGTCGTTTTAACTGTGCCTTTCCGATAACCATCATACTATAGCCAATGCCTAGGATACTATTTACCTTGGCCTCTGGGTAACACACAGAGAATGAGATCCCTATTCTCCTTCTCAGCATCTACGGGAGGTGAAGGCTGAACACTTGCTCACTGTCTGAGGTACTTGAGTTCCCAGGGAGAACACAGCATGCCACCAGTATCCTACCCCGAGTTCCAGTCCTTTGTGGATAACATTAACACAATGGTTGAAAACATGGCAGAACAGACCAACCAGTGAGGCAAGGACTAACCTGTTGTAATCAGGCCTTTTATCTCATAGATTATCTCATAGTTACATGATGTGTAATATAAAACATATATAACAATGTCTGGACCATTAACCGTCTTTGGGCTGGCTGAGGAACCTCAGCCATAAAATTTTTAAAAATAAATAAATAAATAGAAACAGCACTGTGGGTTTTGTGTGAAATAAAAAATGGCTGAAATGCAGTCTGCTTATGATGTTCAAGGTCCCATTTTATAGATTTTTCTTGTGTTTTGTACACCACTTAAAAATCTGAATAAACAGAAACTGTCAGGGGAAAGATAGAATGTAACTCTTTTATATTATAATGACCCTCAATGCAAACCTGATTCCCAACTGGTTTATTCAGGAAAGGAAGCTGAGAAATGTAAAAATGGGAATCTATTCAAAATGAAGGGAAATGTGCGCACCACTGCGATCAGCAAACCTCAAATGACTAAGTCATTTTTCAGTGACTAAAGCCATGTCCCTTGCTGCACACGTTTTCTGGTGTCCATGTGACCCCATTAAAGCGAGAAACATTTGAGCCAAGCAACCAAATAGGCAGAATAAGCACTGGCTAATAAAAGAGGAGATATTTGCTTCACCCCAGGGTAATGAAAGGAAAGGAGATCGTATGAAACGGCAGTAAGTATATCAGGAGCAAGTGTCTCATCATTCACTGAAAAAGCTCCAGCGTCCTCCAGCCAGAACATCCTCTTGCACGGTAAGGCTTGTTAAATAGCATTCGCTAGCTAGCCGCTGGCCCACAGTTCTTGTGCTAACGGGAGTGGTGATTTTAGAGGGAAGTGATAGTGGCTATGATGCCGATGGTCTTACCTGTATGTAATTAGTCCAGCCATATTTTTAACTGATACTGCCTGAAATCCAGCTTAAGGAGGCATTGCTGCCCTATTTATACCTGAAGGCCTAACTCTAGGCCTCACAGCATGGGGGATTTTCGCCGATCGCCGGTAACTATACTAAGCCTGCTTTAGCCACCACTGACAGGGAGTTTAGGGGATTATGATTGCAAATTGCAATACCTCATTGCAACTCTCCTCTCTTTTCATAAATTTTTTCAGTGCCATTTTTAAGAGTTGAAATGTGTGGACAGATAATAACCGTTGTTTGTTTTGTTGTTGTCATTTTTAATTGGTGAAAGACTGCCCTGGCCACAGCAAAAAAACTTTCTTTGTTGCCATTGCCGTAGTCCATTCAGTACTATCAGACCGGCCTCAGTAATCCAATGAGCAGCACACACACACACACACACACACACACACACACACACACACACACACACACACACACACACACACACACACACACACAAACACACAAATATGTGATGGATCTTTGTGTAAATTTGTCTTGGATTCAATTTATAGCTGGTCCACTCGCAGCTCAATACAGGATACAGGATGCATGATTACAAGGCGCTCCTTTCATGAAATCAGTGTGTAACTTTTTGTAACTGACATTAGCTTATGTTACCACAGAGTAGGCCTTACATTGCATCATGGTGCATTACATTGTGTCGTGTTGCATTGCACTGTGCCATGCCCATGGGAATATTTACAGTCAGTGACACTCCACTGACCCTGTCATTACTGAGTACTGGCCGCATGTCTGCAGAGACTTACTGGGTCAATCCTCCTGTGTGAACTGACCTCTATCGAAATCACCACCATGGCCCTTCTGGTCCAGCTGCTTCAGTGTCTCTCTAGCTTTTGCAGTGCCTCTAGTCTATCTGTACATGCACCTTCTAAATGTATTTTTCCCCTTAGACACAGTATGTAGAAATGAATAAGTGTGTTCATGTCACACAATTGCACACAATTGTCTGTTTTACCTTATAGTCCAATTCACTTAGGTTAAATACCCCCCCCCCCAGTCCCACGACTGCTTAATCAGAGCTCTATACCATAAGCTTATTCTCGCCCTGTGCTCACTGCTGCTGGACCCTCCAGACCTTCCTCTGGGTCACTTCCATGACTAGCTTTTCAATTGGCTAACTGGAATAATCGCCCATTGAACCATGAGTCCCCCTGTCATGTCAGCCACAAACAGAATGCTCTGTCACTTGTATTAGCCGTGAGAGCCGCCCGTGGCTAATACTGAGGCAGATCACCTCAATGTCCTCACGCGCAGGTAAATGCATAGCTGCAAAGGCACTGTATAGCGTATATGTTAAATGCAGATTTTAATATATTTTCCTGCTGCAGTGGCTATTTAAGAGTATATATTTTTACTTGGATTAAACTGAAATGGACTGAACTGAACGGAATTTAACTGAATTGAATGGATAGAATTTGGTGGAAATAAATTCAATGTAAAATAACTCTGCAGAACCAAATCTATTTAAATGGGCATAACAGTGAGTGAATCAAATAAGCTTTCTTTGAATTATGTGAGGAAGAGTTATGGTCAATTCATTTTTACATTATTTTGTTATACTAACAGATTCACAATATACAAACTTAAAAATGTAAGCATTATACTGTGATTACCCAAATATTACTGTATTAATAATTGAAAATATTAAAGCATACACAAATTATTTATTTTATGATTATATTACGGACAATATGATAAAAATCTTGTTTTTTTTAAATATACCTCATGGAAAATGCACATACATTGACCACAGTTTATTAAAAAGCTAATAACTGATGCATTTTCTTCCATATTTAACTATAAATAGGCTTATTTTGAAGTATAAGTGTTTGTTTATAGGGGTGTCTCAGAGGCATAGCCTGTTGAACACCGTCCATATGCTCATGGCGAGCTGCGACGTCGGTGGTTTGAATCCGACCGGGCAACCTTTGACGCATGTCTCTCCCTCTCTCTCACTCACATTCTTCCAGTTGCTCTACACTGTGCTGTCTTTAAAATATTTTTTTAGAGTATCCACAGTATACTTCTACAGTAAAGTCTGCAATGTGTCAAATAAATAGAAATACATTTAAACTGTAATTCATTTCTAAAGCAAATTAGGTACAGTATTTATTTAGAAGAAGCAAACAGGCCCATCATTCTCTAAGACCAGCATAAGACCACCATGGATGATCACTTTACGGGTTTCTTCTCCTTATACGTATTTTTCTATAGAGTTCAATAGAAAAAACGACTCTTAAAGTATCCATCCATATCTACTGCATATCTGGCAACTGAGTGATGGTTTGAGGCTTGTTTAATACCTCAGAACCTTGAAGACTTACAGCCATTTAGACAACCATGTGTTCCATACTGTTCCAGTGTAATTTACAGACTAATCTAGACCCCCCCCCTCTATATAATAAGAGGTTATAGTAGGCCTAACTCTTGTAAGAGTATCAGAAAATAAGATACTAAAACATTTTTAATGTTGTTGGGTCACAGACATCAGGAAGTCATGGCATGCAAAGGATATGTAACCAAATATTAAATATGAGAACTTTATTTAAGTTTATGTTAATTTGTCCAATTACTTTTTGTCCCCTAAAATGTATAAAAATGGTTACAATTGCTACAATTGTTCACCCAATATGTATGTAAAAACCCTCAAATTAAAGCTGAAAATCTGCCCTTATCCTCATAGTCACTGCTCCATTTAAAATTCAATGTTCTGGAATACAGAGCCAAAACAACAAAAATTGTGTCCCTGCCCTCAAACTTTTGGTCCCCACTGTACATAATTTTGAAAAGAAGACATTCAAAATCTGCAAATGATTATAAAATCAATTGTAATTAGGTATAAAACCAAATTTGTAATTTGAGGCTAAAATGTCAGATAAACCAGATAAAATTATTCCAAAATCATTGGAATGATCAATTCCAGCATTTATTTTAAAGTAGAAATAGAATTTTTGGATGTATGAATGCGAAACAAGACATTTTATTTTGCTATAAAGATAATGATGTATAATATACACTGTTCATTTTTGTACAGGCAGGTTACAGGTAAAATATTAAGTCTGTGTTTCTTTTATTCAATGGGCATAGTCATTTTCTCTGTGAGAAAAATGCTGTTGCCATGGCATTGGCCTATATCAAATTTTTTCAGACGTATTTCTGAGACACAAACATGGTCTTTGACTGATTCAAATGTCTACCTATGGAAAGATCAAACTCCTTGTCGTACCTCGTGTTCCATATTAAAGGCCATAGCTTTCTGATTATTTTACAAGATAATAAAACTGTTAACCTTTCTCAACACATCGTCATAATTACCTTACTCTGACCACAGTCTACCTCCTACATTCATCATTCATTATAAGGATATACTCTCTCTCTCTCTCATATACACACACATACGTACATACAGTGACACACAGACAAACAGTCATACAATCGCCTACACACAGACAGATTGATAGATGCATACGTTTTGAATGAATGAGATACATGCAATGGAACATGTAGCTAAGTGCTATCTGTGTTTGTAGCTTCACGCCCACCATCTTTTCCTCTCAGTTTAACCGACGTACCCCACAGCATGTACATTCCCAGTTCATTGTTTTGCATACTGCTGCTTCCTGAGAGAGCAAATTATTAGCACAATTCAAGTGGCTTCAGCTCATTGCTTTCACCATCAGCATCTGGAAATGCTAGAGAAACTATAGAAATTGAACACCCACAGCATGTACAATTTTGTGACCACTATTGGGCACCTTCATACTTGTGATTTCCAAAAGGCTCGATTTACAGAGTACTAATATTCTGACTCAAATAATAATAATAATAATAATAATTATTATTATTATTATTGTTGTTGTTATTGTTGTTATTGTTATTGTTATTGTTATTATTAATGATAATAATAAAATCTAAAATATATATATAAACATCGAACAAAAAGTTCAGAAATTTGTGTTTGGTAGATTATTTCTCTGTTGTAACAATGCTTCTTGGCAATACATTTTATACCGTTGGAAAGCCTGTTTATTTCCCTTTTAAATGGTGTCCCATTTGTAAGGAACATGCATTTGTGGGATGAGCAGCACAGCTGAGTATGTGGGTTGCGCCCATGTAAAATTAGCCAAATCTTCTCTTCCAATGCCAAACAGCTTATTCTGCTGTTGCTAGTGACTCTTGTTTGGTGTTGTTTGGTGGATTGGATGATTGAAGTCTATCTGTAACAAGGAAGAAACAAGACATATTGGCAATTTTACAATTTATTAATTTAACAAACAGTCAGGAGCCTCAGTAGCGTGTGGAAGAACCATACACAGCCACAACAGCCTGGCACCTCCTCCTCATGCTGGTCACCAGCGTGGTCACACACTGCTGTGGGATGGCATTCCACTCCTCAACCAGGATTTGTCGCAAGTCAGCCAACGTGGTTGTGTTGGTCACTCTAGCACGAACAGCACGCCCAAGCTGATCCCACAAGTGTTCAATTGGGTTGAGGTCAGGACTGTTGGCAGGCCATTCCATTCTCTCTACTCCCAAATTCTGGAGGTAGTCTCTGATAAACCCTGCTCTGTGGGGGCGAGCATTGTCATCTTGGAGGATGGAGTTCGGTCCCAGACTGTGGAGATATGGGATTGCCACTGGTTGCAGAATCTCATCTCGATATCTCTCTGCATTGAGATTGCCTCCAATGATGACAAGCCTCGTTTTTCCAGTGATGGAGATGCCGCCCCACACCATCACACTGCCTCCACCAAAAGGTGTTACTCTATCAGTGCAGCAATCAGCATAGCGTTCTCCCCGTCTTCTCCACACTTTGACCCTATGATCCAACTTCCGTAGGCAGAATCTGGACTCATCGCTGAACATAATGTTCCTCCACATGTTCAGGTTCCAGTGCAGGTGTTGCCGACACCAGCGCAAACGGGCCTGACGGTGAAGGGCAGTCATGGCAGGCCTCCTGGCAGCCCTATGAGCCCGGAGATTGGCTGCGTGCAGTCTGTTCCGGATTGTCTGGGCCGAGAGCCGTGTGCCATATCATCCTGCAAACCTTGACTGCAAATCTGTAGAAGACAGCCTACGGTTCCTAAGTGCTGAAAGGGTGAGGAACCGGTCTTCTTGGGGTGTCGTCTTCTTGGGACGCCCACTTCACGGTCTGTCTCTGACATCCCCCGTTTCATGGAACTTGGCCTTCAGTTTGGAGATGGTACTAGGGCTCACTCCAAATAATACCGCAACTTGCTTTCGCGGAACACCAGCTTGAAGTTGCCCTATCGCACGGGCCTTATTGAGATCAGACAAACGTGGCATGCCGATTCTTGGAGCAGACACCAATTGACCACTGTAGCAGGGCCCATGCTCACAGTTGCTGCCAATCAGGTGCCTATCAGGCACCTGATTGTCAGCACCTGGGGGTACCGGAAGCTCAAAACAAGAGTCAATAGCAACAGCAGAATAAGCTGTTTGGCATTGGCAGAGAAGATTTGGCAAATTTTTCATGGGCGCAACCCACATACTCAGCTGTGCTGCTCATCCCACAAATGCATGTTCCTTACAAATGGGGCACCATTTAAAAGGGAAATAAACAGGCTTTCCAACGGTATAAAATTTATTGCCAAGAAGCATTGTTACAACAGAGAAATAATCTACCAAACACAAATTTCCGAACTTTTTGTTCGATGTTTATATAGTATTTATTTTGTTCCTGTGTAAATTAATGTAGACTATTCGATCCACCACCAACCGGTCCGAAAGGCTGCCCTTGGTAGTTGGACAAGTTTGATGACTATTAATATTTTGCCTTGTTTGGCTGTCATTTGCCTGTCAGGTTTCGCTCTAGCAAACTACCCAGCTAGCTTAGCTAATGTTAGCAAGCGTGCTAATGCTAATGTCTCAGTGTGGGATGATAAGAGAAAAGCAAAATGCCATTGAAATGCTCTTTTCGGTCACGCTGTAATAAATTATGGTCCAAACTCCAGCTTAACAAGGAAGAAAATAGCTAACATAATATCATCGATCTGATAGTTCGCTTCTGATCATGTAGAGTTCACTTGCTAGCTAACGCGTTAGCTTACTGGTCGAGGATAAAAAGTGATGATCTCCGCGTCGCTTCTCAAGCATGGCGATTCTTTCAGCTTCCTCCACAACCAAATGCTGAACCAATGTTGACCCTCATCTGACTCCGGTTCTTGTCATTAAGGACTTGGGACAGGTACTGGGGTTTCTTGGGTCTAGTTGAGAGAGCTGGGCGCTTACCAGCCAATTCAGCCATAACTGTCAGACAAGCTAAATCTGGCAACCAACTGAGACTCCTGATATAGAAATGGGTGTGGTACCAACATCGTAATACTACTGGCTCAGGAGCTTTGTTAGAGGCGGAAACTATCTCTGACATCTTAAACAGAGATAAACACCACACTCTTACGGCCTGTAATTTGTATTTTTTTTGTAATGATAAATTCATAATCAATATAGTTTTTTAGGCAAAAGCAATACTTTTATTCTGCATCTTTCAGCAAGCTCTGTAGATGTATTATTTTTTAAGAATTCTTTGTCTACATAAAAACATTATATCTATAGCCTTTGAGTAGCCTTTGTCTTGCCAAAATGCATACAGTATGTGTTGTGGAATGTGGGATGTGAACATTACTTAGACGGTTGTTCTATAGGGAGGTGAATGTATGCAGCCTCGCTGTAAGGTCAGTGTGGCTGAAATGGAGGGAGTGCATGCTGGTGACGATGCGTGTCAGGAACGTGGGAGGTTTCCTCCTTAGAGCCTCAACTTATCAGGTCTGAGTCTGCACATCCTATTGGCTCTGTCCAGGGGCTAGACCTATGCACATAATAAAGCCTGAACACTGCTCAACATTATGCCACAGCCTGTAAACCTCTGAAGCCAGATTCTGGTATTTTTCTATCATATTGTTCATTTATTTGCTTGCTTCCTTTCTTTTTTCAGAGTAATTAGCAAGGATGCGAAAGTCACAGCACATTGTATACTGAAGCAATTCAGTTTAAGCATTTTTTGCAAGGATGCAACTACTCTCCATTTAACTTTCTCCATTTAACTAGGCTAATTTCATAGCTGATACTACTGTACACTACTACCCACCCATGATTTTTATACTCAGCGGTCAATAATATCACAATTGGTTTCAATAATTTTCTAAGCTTCTCTGTAACTTATCTTAACTGGCTGGCCCTTGTGGCTTCTGCTGTAAAGTCTATGTGTCAAGTTTACAATCATACAAGTCTCCACTTACATTCACATTACCCAGTCAGCTTTAATAGGTTGGTCTCATAACGTTGCTGCAATGCTTCCACTGTGTTATCACGCCGATGCCACAGTGGCATGCCGACTTGGCATGAATGTCAGGCGCTGGGCGGTTTCTGGCTGGTAAAACATGAGGGGGAAGGAATCTGAGGCAAACAGAAGCCAGTGTGACAGAGAAAAGCGCCATAACATTGTGAGCAGTTTTCTAAATGAATAACCAGGCACAAAAGCAGCAGTGAGCAGAGTGGTGGGTGTAAAGGTGGAGAAAAGGCTAGCAGCTGATCGCTTTTTCGTGCCTGGCGTGCGTGCCTGATCTGCCTCTGCCATGGATCCTCTCGTTCCCTCCACTCCCACAATGCAGCGGGGCCCCTTGAAGCATAGCAGCCCCCCCACTCTCACCACACCCTGGCCGACAGACCCTTGCCGTGCTTTCGCTACGGACAGGAGCGGTGTGTGTTAGGTGCGTACCCAGACGTGCATGCGTGTGTGATGCGTGGAGCAGTTTGCGTTTGAGTCAGCAGCAGCCTGGGGCCTGATACAGTGTGGGCTGAGCTCCTCCTCTCTTCATGTCCTTCACAGCCTCCTCAGCTCTATTCACATGCAGACGCTTGCTGCCTAGCCAAAGGAAAAAATTGCCAACCTGCGAACAGTCTCTTTTTACGTATATATGTGTGTGTGTGTGTGTGTGTGTGTGTGTGTGGCATGTGTGTGTTCATGTCAGTGCATATGTGTACATATGTGTGTGTGTGTGTGTGTGTGTGTTTGTGCATGTGCGTGTGTGCGTGTGTGGTGTGTGTGTGCATCCATGCCTTTCTCTGTGATTAATGGCGAGTGGGTGGCGGTTATATGGTGTTGCAGAGCTGACATTCCCCACTGCTACTTATTACTCATTTCCTCAGCCCGATGTGCAGCAGTCTCAGACAAGCACAAACACATGCACACTCACTCTCACACACACACACACACACACACACACACACACACACACACACACACACACACACACACACACACACACACACACACACACACACTCACAGACACACAAGCAAACTCTGGGTTTGCAGGTTCAGGGCTGACTTGTCAGGTGCTTCTGAATAGCACTAGAACCAATTTTCCATTCTGAAAATTGTTTTGTTTGGTTGTGTTCTGGTGGTGGTCTTCTATGGGTAGTGCTTTCAGCTTTTGGGATTCTAGCATGGATAGCAGTCTTCAGGTGAATATTTGGAGATCCTGTGCCAAGGTTAGCCAATGCAATGAATGAAATTGTCTGGCATGAAACCTTTCATATATTCTTTAATTATTTTAAATCTGTATTTAACAAAATCTGAATCTGAGATCCAATTAAAAAATGTGTTTTGATGATTTTCACATGCAATCTGGAAATACTTTCAGATGTGCTTTTTTTTTTTGAGGGGGGGGGGGGTTCTTAATAAAATGCAGTCGAGTAAATTGTCCAAACACCGATAGCTCTCCATGAGTGATCTTTCTTGGGGCATTTGAACGTGTTCTACAATCTTGGTCCAATCTTGGTCACGTCAAATATTGGTCCAATGTCCAAATTAAGTGTGATGTGCCATTTTTTGGCGGGTGTTAAAATACTCAGTTCATTGTGGAGATAGATCTGAGAAATTCCATCAGCATCAAGTTGATCTGAGCGAGTCAGGTGTGTTCTCAGTTCGGTGAGAGAGGAGCAGGATGCTGACTAGAATGATATAAATCTTTCAATTTGACTCCAGCTCAAAATTCCCTTTATATGTATTCACTTACCTTTTTTAAGCCAGGCCGTTTATGAATGTGGATTGATTTGTGAGGTGAGGCTATACTTTCTTGTTATTGCCGCAAAGTTTAATGTCATTGATTTGCACGTTAATGTGATTTGGTCGTTAGGGTATCACGAGGTGGATGTTTTGCTTTGTGGACATATTACATTTTTTTTGCATTTATTGAATTCTATTTTATCTTAAACGTTGTTACCACAATGCAATTTATGTTCCCCCCTTTAATTACACGTGACAGAGAACAACTCACATGTAAGCATTACCAACTAATCAAAATACTTATTAACCCAAGCACATTGCTTTCTCAAAGGTCAGTGGTCATACAAGATCACTGCTAATGTAGGCCAGCAGTGTACAGTACTGATTTGAACTTTGGACTCTAGACTTGAGGGTTAAAGATCTGTATCCTGGGCAGCAGGCTATCGTACTCTTGACCCCTCGACTCCAATGAACGTTACCTTCAGTTACTCTCCAGTTACTCTCCAGTGCGTATTTAAATTAGTTACAGTACATGCAACATGTGAACTTACTAATGCCGTAAGCCACCCTCGGAAAAGACATTCAGGGCACGTAAATAATGCACGTTCACGGCCCTGTCTTTGCTGGTTTGTGGATAATTTGGCAGGTTACACGAACTCCTTGTGCTTTGTGTGACTGATGTTTTTCTGCCCCAAGTTGTTATAATGTAATTTTCCCTCTTTTAAAAGTGTCTGCTGCAAGGTACCGTTACTATTCCTGCACGTTATAATTATAGAGCTGAAATGGACTCTGGCTTACTGTGCATTACTTAAATTACAGGCATGTATAAATCACCTCTATACTTCCAAGACTTTAAAATCAGATTGGGCTCCTGTGCAAGCCTACTGTATTATAAAACATTTGGGTATTATAAAACAAGGCGCTGTATATCAGAATGGCCAGTGTTCCAATAAAAGGAATGAGGCTCTTTCCGTGCTTGGAGACATTGGCGTTATGTGAAATGTTAAACCCAGCACTTCGCGCTGCTCTTTTCCTGTATATAGAATAACCTTGTCTTTTTCATTTTGGACTGAGCCTTTGTTTATTTTTAAAAATGCTGACAAGACATATCGACTTTGTTACAGTACTATAATACGGGATGAAATAACTTTGTTGGGTTATGTAAAGGTTATGAATCAAGTTCTAAGTACAATTCTGCCCACACACATACAGTACAGTATGTGCAGTTATTAAATAGAAATGGAAAGGTCATTTCAAATGTAAAATGTATGCTGACTTTCAGTATATTTAGGATATTCTGAAGTATTTTCTAAGGATGTGTGAAAAAGATGAACAGACTGCAAACCAATAAAAAGTGTAGAGTTATACTTATCGGCCATTTTATGGAATAAAAGTTTTGGTCATTTTGAAGAGGAAATCCCCCTCGCAACAGCCCACCTAACCAAACCCCCCCCGACCACCCCCAACCAGGGAACATTTCTACAGACAGAAAATGATGCTAAATATGCAATGCACTAAAACAATCCGCTGCTTTCATCTGCAATTGCGCTTTTGTACCTTTTGCATAATTCTGTCAAACGGATTAAATCTGCAATAATGTTCTTTGAACGTATGAAAATGGCTGGGTTTTATTGTTCCTTACAAGCATGGAAAGTGTTTTACCATGAAAAGCATTTGCTGTGCAGTGCTCTCAATCCAGTGATACATACAGGGTGTTGAATGGGCAGTGTCACAGAGCAGGACAATTGGGGTAGCAAAGATATAATCGCTCACTTCTGCCTAAAAAGCCCCAACTGCTGCTAATGAAAGTGTGCGTCCCGACGATTATGCGATGCAGGCTTTATTTTATTATTTGTGTCGACAATAATTCTCCAGCTGCCTTTCTCCGCGTATCCTGACCTAACCTCTCCGGCTGTATATATCTGTACTTTGTTTCCATAGTAACTATTACTTAGCGAGACAGGAAAAGTTGGCAGGGTTCAGTTAGCGCAGACGGCAGTCTCAGACAGAGAAAAGCCCAGATGTGCCTCCAGCATCACAGTCAGAGCAAAGCGTTTCGTTTGGAGCGCAGAGAGGATATCAGAGGGACTCCTTGAGAGGGAAACCGGGACATCTTTCCCAAGGCGATCTGCTCTGGCTGGGTAGGTGGGACGGCCTCTGCATTGGGTTTGCTGGGGAGTAAGAGGAGGAGGAGGAGGAGGAGAAAGAAGGGACGTGGGTGGTAGAAGACACCTGTAACAGATTGTTTTTGGCACACTGGCAGCCTTTTCTGACATAAGACAGGGCAGCAGTGTTAAAGGTTGTCAAGCCAACAGAATTTCATAGTTTTCAGCTTTTTTCATAACAAGCCTGTGTTTCTGTACCTGTTTTGTTTTTTTTGACGTCTGATGCATTCCTCCAGCTTTTTTTCATTGTGTGGTCTCGAGGCAACATCGATGCAGTCATTATATGGCATCAACAACACATGCTGTATGATGCGCAAGTACTGCCAAGGGCACACATAATACCCAAGGTTGAATATCTAGCATGCGGCTACAAGGTTGAGCAAAGAAAAAAAAAGCTGGGCTTTTAGAAGAACCGCAGCAGGTTGTGCAATACTTCCAGTGACGCTGTTTCTCTTTTCAGGTGAGAGGCTGTTTAGAGGCGGACACCCACTGATGCGCCGGCCATGCTGTGCCAAAAAACGAGCCCTTCTCCAGACCCTTCTTCCACCCTAGAGGCCCATGTGACCTAGTGAGCGCACAGCCGGGGGAGCGCAGGCGTCTGCCGGGACACGCAGATGAGTTCCACTCCGGACCGCGCCAAACAATGCCTCCCTCCCAAGAAGAGGGAGTCCAGGCAGGGCTCGTCCGAGAGGGCCCCCGTGGACGACTTCAAGCCGCCCGCGCCCCTCAGGACCCGGCCGGGGGGGAGGCAGCTGGAGAGCAGGGAGCTGGCCGACGGGACGCCCCCCATCCCGCGTTACGGCAGAGACCTCCTCCCGCCGCCGCCGCCGCCCCCGCCTCCCCCCGCACACAAGTTCGCCCTGCCATGGCCCCTGTCTTACCCGACGGCGACGTCAGGCCCCTTTTCCACTCAGATGGGGGAGCGATGCGGCTCGAACTCGCCCGCGTGGAGGGACCAGTGTGCCAGGGGCGGGGACCCCGCTGACCAGGGCACGCCCCAACACTCCCGGTGGCAGCGTGGAGAGACGTCTCACGGCGCCTACAAAAGCCACTTCCCCGCCGACACCCGGGAAATGTGGAGCTACTACAATGCGGGGAAGCACAACTTCGGCCCCTCCCTCTTCTCCCACACACACCTCTTTCCCCAGTCGCCGCTGTACCCAAAGGACCCCCCGGACACCAGGAGGAGCTACCCAACCAAGAGGCCCAACGGATTTGACAGGATGGACGGCCGGCACCTGCCTTCCGGGAGGCTGTCGTCTGCAGCGGAGGACTACCTGTATGACACCAAGGTAAAGCAGGCCGCCTCCTCTCACACCAACGGGAAGAGGAGATACCAGGATGAGCAGAGGTCCGCGATCGGAGCCGCATTAAAAGACAGCCACGGATTGGAGGGCCCCAGCACACATTCCTCCCTGCAGGATAAGGGCCCCCAAGCCGCGCTCAAAGCTCCGCCCCCTCACACCTCTGACGCACGGACATTCAAAGTTCCCCTGGACACCCTGAGCACGGCAGGTTCTCCCGGGGAGGCACATATCTATTATGCACTGGGGCCTATGTACTCTGGCCTGCAGCAGTCACCACTAGCATATCCACTGTACAGTCCCCATAGCCAGGCCCCTGTGCTCCCTCTCTATGGGCTGCAGACAGACGCCTCCCACCCCCTGAGAAACTCACAGCTCTCCCCATTGGTAGAGGCGATCAGCCGTCACAACAGTCACAGCCCAGATCAAAGCCCCGCCCCCAAACCCCAGAGTCACTCCAGCACCTCCCCCGGAGGGTACCGCTTGCACAGCGTGGCCGCTGCGCCCGCTCACCACAGCGGGGCCTCCGCCAGCTCCCCTCCGGCCCCCCAGTCTCCCGTCCTCCTACCTCACTTTGCCAGGGGCTCCCTAATCGAGCTGAGTGGCGGGAGGTTGAAGCGGGTGGAGGATCTGCAGACGGAGGACTTCCTGGTCTGTGCCGACACCAGTCCAGAGTTCCACCTGAGCTCCTGCACCGTCCTGCTCATCTCTCCGTCCCCCGCCTCGGGCTTCTCTCATCTGCAAGTCCTGCTCACCGACTGCAACACTCAGGTGAGTACGCAGCACGTGCAGTGGGGCCATGTCTGCGCTAGGCATGCCACTCTGCCAACTCATTCACAAACTGTCATTTACCCACTGATTTCAGTCTGATTTAAAGACACTTGCATTCTATATCTCATAGACATTAATATTTTGGACATTGTCATCAAATGTTTTTCTTCTGTTATGTTGTTTCTTTTTCTTTTAATACGTTACAAGCACCATGTAATTAATTTTATTTATCTTGCCTAGTATTCTTTCTTATTTATTTTGGAAACTTTATATTGAATTCATGAACATGAACGCGTGTGCTTCATTCAGATGCTTGTAGGGCCCCCTTGTGGGCAGAGCAGGTACAGACATGCTGTATGTGCTCTATGTGTTTCTTCTCTCTCCAGGAGTTACTCAAAGTCTTAGTGGAATACCCATTCTTTGTCCGCGACCGAGGCTGGTCTTCGTGCTGCCCACAGAGAACTGCCCAGCTGTACGGGCTCCGGTGCCGCCAGCTCAGCGTGGGCGACGTGTGCTTGGCACTCACGCCTGCGCCGTCTGCCCTGCCCTCTGCCACTGTGCCCCGCAACCACACCCGTGAGGGGGAGACAGGACGCGCGGGCCAGGACGCGCATAATAGAGCAGGGTGTGAGAGCAGCGCGCAGAGGGTGGAGAAGATGACACCCCCCACTCCTGCTCCACCTGCACCTATGGCACCTCCCCCTGGGGAGCTGTCGCAGGGGCGCAAGAGGCGCTGGTCGGCACCTGAGCTTCTAGGAGTCGACAGGACCCCGTCAGATTTACCTCACAGCTCTAAACACAGGAAGCAACAGTAGCCCCCCCCCCAACCCTAACCCTAACCCCACAACAGCTCCTCATGGGCATCCCGCACAACCTGGAGATTTAGGCAATGCACTCTCTCCTTCACACCCACACAGTGCAGGGGGGGAGAGGAGAAATGAGCTCAGGGTCAACAGCACCTCGGCCTGTCAGCTTCGATGCGGAAGACTATCAGAGAACAGCGCAGTGGCATCTATGCTGTTCGGAAATGCCAGGGAAAAAAAATAAACAGACGCTTTCTCTCTCTGTGCACGCATGTGTCCAATTGTGTTAGCGTTAAGAGAGGATGTTGTGTTTTTAAAAAGATAAATACAATGTCCAATGCACAAAGACTATGACTTTAATGGAGACAATCAAAAGCGCATTCTCAACGTGTTTACGTTCTGTTTTTGTAATCGTTGTCCCACGCCTATTGAAAGTGTTTACTGCAGGATTTCAATTTTCTATCTGTATCATGAAAGTAAATTCTGTGGAAAAAGAAAATATAAATATATATAAATATATATTACAGATGTTACATAAATATGCTAAAGCGAGCAACTTCTTTGATCGTCACTTTCGTAATTCGTTTTTTTTCGCTTCTGAGCCGAAGTCACAGGTTGATGGTCTTAGGCGAGCGGAGTGAATGAATGCATTCCTTTTGCCTTCTTTGAGAGGAGGGGAGGGGGGGGGGGGGGGGGGGGGGGGGAGGAGTCACGTGAGGTGCTCACTGACTAGGCGTTATTCTCCAAATTGTTTTTACTTTCTTTTTCTTGGAAAGGAAAAAAAAACACTAATGAAGGTTGCATAACAGGCGAT
This sequence comes from Ilyophis sp. 1 JC-2022, assembly GCA_022702515.1. Classification (NCBI taxonomy): domain Eukaryota; kingdom Metazoa; phylum Chordata; class Actinopteri; order Anguilliformes; family Synaphobranchidae; genus Ilyophis; species Ilyophis sp. 1 JC-2022. The sequence goes on from CM040402.1 coordinate 45,371,092, forward strand.
CCCACACGTAGCCTAAGTCTTAGTGGCACACAGTAGATGGCCAATCCTGACCCGGCCTCTGGCATACATTGGTGTTTAAAACAGCATGTGCAAAGTGAGAGTCATGGTGCTAATAACATGTTGGAACACATTGCTTTGTGATTACTGACCCCTCTATGCTTTATTCGTATTCTGTTTATTGTACGTTTGAGTGCAGGGGAAACAAAAAAGAGTATTTTGAATTCAGATACGGGTATCTCTTATTGATCACTTTCTCCACTTAGCTCTTGTTCATTTTGACTGAGAACATAATTTTGTTGTCATTTCTTCTTTGTAAATGTTATAGCTATAAAACTGTATATTTTTAAAATTGTGAATCTGTATTATGATGTTCGCTAGAAATAAAAAAAAAAAGAGCTTTATAGATTTACAAGTATGACATTTGCCTTTTTTGTTTGTGCAAGACGAGACAAAAAAAAGAATCTAGTTGATCAACACGAGACGGCTGTGAGTTTTTAATGTAGGTGCTTTGCACTGACATAGAATACCAACGATGGGCTATAAATTGTAAAAGCAATTTCATTTGGACTTGTTAAATCTTTATTTTCTTGCTGCTGCTGCTGTAACCCAGACATAGATCAATGCCTCTTAACACATACCTTCTGTTGCCTTTTCTCACAGGAGCCTTTCAGACATTCAAGGTACTCAAGGTGTTGTCTTACAGCTTACGCTGTAAACAACCGTGCTTTTTTTTTACTGCTTTAACGAATAGAAACCATTTATAATGGACATGGCAGGCCTCACTTCCACAATGAAGTAATCAACCCACTGTAAATAAAAGTGCTGCACAAAAGAGGTTGATTTTAAATAAAAACTGTATTAAGTTTCAGACTTTAATTGTAAAAATAGAAGGTCAAAACATAGAGCACAAATTATTACAAAATTAAGTTTAAGAGCATTCATTCAGTTATTTTTTAATATATATATATATATATATATATATATATATATATATACAGTGTATATATATAGAGCACAAAGAAAATAACTTTAATTCTGTTAAAAGAACAAAAAAGGTTAATTTGTTGCTCCTATTGAAGAGAAAAACATTCTACACTTAATGACTTATTTCTGCTCAGCAAGTTTAGTCAAAAGAGCATTAGCCCAAACAATAAAGCAGTAGAAATGATAAATGTATGTGTAATTTTATAGGCAACATAAATACCTGAGACCTACATAAAGTTGATGGACTTTATGTCTCTCTCTCTCTCTTTCTCATTTTTACATACAATCAATTTTTTTGTGAAGCAATTCAGGTTGAGTACATTGCTCCAGGGTACAACAGCAGTGCCCCAGCTAAGAATGTAGCCCAGAACCTTTGAGTTAAAAAACCAACACTGCCATCCAACTGATCTTACTCTGTGTTCCTCTTTCCGTCCCTCCCTACCTCACACTTTTCTCTCTCTTCTTCTGCCCCACTTCCTGTCTCCATGTGTAGACTCATTGTGCTCAGTGAAAATGGTGCATCTGCAGTTTGTACAACTGACCCAAGTGGGGCAGGCTTTGTTGGTTGTCTTCTGTCCCAGATTTGACCAACTGAAACACCGGCATCCTTCTCCTCTGACTTCTTGATGTTCAGCAACATATTTCTGGCAAACAGGGGTTCAACCTACCAAGCAATGGATTTGTGAAGAGCACTCCATGAAAAACATGGAAACATGGGCTACTCTGCCCTCTGCTGGCCCAAAATAGTAAATAAAATCAAGTGCCAGAGTTTGTAACACAAGCTAAATGTATGGCAGTAATCCAGCACTGAAAAAACTAGTAAACCTTTGTCTAGTTTCTTTTCTCTGAATTTGCACAGCAGAGAGTCAGTTCTAACAGCAATGGAAATGAAAATAATGCAAAACATAAAATGGGACTGTACACAGCACTTGGCTTTGTTTAGTCTTACGGCCCTTATGCCATTAAAAAAAAATATATATACACCTCTTGGCAGCCGTAGTGGAAATGACACAGAGTTAAACATTGATCATGTAGTGAACACATTGTGGTTGTTGTAATTATATATGCTGGTAGCTTCATTTAGAAGCTGTGCTACATCACTATTTAGGTTAGCCTGATATAGCAAGCTATGTATGCTGTATTGCTGACCTTTGAGATACTTTACTAAAATAGCTGTCGCCTGATTTGTGCAGCACAGACATAGCACAAGCACAGACATTTCAATATGATTTGTTGTTAAACGAATAAGGTTTGAGTCAAAACCCCAGTTTTTGGAACTTGTGCCATTATTGTTATTCCTGTGCAACACATGGTGTCTGCCACACACTCACTTGTGCTGTGATGAGCTTCTTGGCTTTGTTCTGGCTGGATACAGTGAATTCCTCCCCAAAGCAGAGGTCGATCTTAAAGCGTGGTTTGGGGCCTCCTCCATGCAGGTACTCTCGTAGCTCTGTGTGAGGCCAGAGGGCAGGACACGGTGAGGCACAGGAAGGGAAAAGGATTTTCACACAAATGCAATTAAGAAGAGTACACTGCAAAAATAATTCTGTCTTAACAAGCATTTTAGTCTTGTAATGAGACTTAAAACCTTTTTTTTTCCTTTTTTTTCCCTCTTAAGTAGAAAATATTAGCTTGTCTAATGTTATTGTTTGCTTAAAAAGTGAAAATTCTTACCCCATTGGCAATATGTTTATCTTATTTAGCAAAAAATAATAGCAGTAAAATTTTAAGTCTAAATAGAAGAGTAAAATGCTTGTTGAGATTTACTTATTTTATGGTCTTTGCAGTGTAGCTTTATGAAAGAATAAACCAGTCTGAGGATGGGAGCTGAATCTTAATATCCCTGCCCTCAGTGTTGGCACCACTGTGTTTGGGGCTGAGTCAGACACTCTGGGATACTGGCAGAGGTGTGAAATCCATGTTCAGATTGTAAAAGTCCACCCCAGTATTTTGTTCCAACCACCTGGATTTTCTAATTAGCACAATTCTTCAGCCAGGAGGTAGAACTAATGAAATCAGCTGGCTGAGTTAATGGGTAAAAGAAAAACATGGCAGGACTTTTATTTTCTGACTCCTGGACTGTCCACCTCTGGATACTGGATAAACTCACCGTTGAGGAAGATGGGCATGTCCAGCAGCTTGCAGGTCTTCTCCCGTTCCAGCTTGTTGGGTTTGTCCTGGTGTTGGGCGAGGGGGCCGCCCCAGTACACTCGGCCCTGACAGAAGCGTTTGGTGAAGACCCCGTCGGGGGCGACCCAAAGCAGCACGCCACGCTCCAGGTGGGGCAGCAGACGGCCCATGGCCTCGGCGATGCCGAGCGGCACCTGGGCCAGCTTCGGCGGGGGGAAGCGGACCTGCTCCGCTGTGCAGGGCCCATAGATGCGCTCATTCTCCACAGGGACCGAGCCGTGCAGGATCCAGCAGCCGTCTGCCGTGCTGGTGGTGACGTCCTGGACCAGCTTGCCCTGGTAGTACAAACGCACCTGCAGACGGAAATCTGGGGACACAGTGGCACACTGCACATCACTCTACTTGTTTAATTCATTGGCCAGAAAAGAACAGTCAGGATTATTCCTGTCTATGCATTGGTTTCACTCAATGTCACCTCCCATATTTGTGGTCATGTGAGGTCTAATAGTGAGGACATGTCCTATGCCATGTAATCTATTGACCTGCCCATGCTTGGGGCTAGCCACAATAGGCAGCAGGATAACATAAATTGACAAATGTGCTTGAAAAGTCACATGGGTGGGACCTATGAAATTTACCATTAAAAACCATCATATCTTACTTTAGTGAACGAGTGATTGCCAAACCTTATTTTAATTTTATAGAAGGGTTAGACAAAACACACAAGTCAGGGTTTTTGGAGGGCATCAGAGGAGTCCCCCTACCTGTGATTCGGAACTCTGATAGGTGTGTAGTTGGCAGGAAGAAACCGGTTGGCAAAAAGTCAGTCGCTCTGAACATGGAGCACAAGATGGGCTCCGTCTTCAAGCCCTCCTCTGTGGAGAGACACTGCAGTCGTCAGCCCAACATTTTGTCAACAGTATAGGTCTAAACAAGTAAGGATTACTTTCCATAAATTAGTGTTAATGCCCATGTTAAATCATGACAAAAAAGTTCTATCCTCCATGATGTGTGAAAACATCACTGACCGCAGTTTTTGGAGGCCCGGTGGGCTTGCGTCTGTGTGTCTAGGCTGACAAGATGCAGGGTCTGACTGGTGGAATGCATCCTCTCTTTCTGATCACCCTCCACCGAGCTAAACTGTGGGACACAAGATGGTTTGTCCTCCAACGGTGTGACAGATTCCGTTCCAATTAAATAACAGAAGTTCGCCTCCTGGACACTAGGTGTCACAACTGTGACATCATGAGACCTCACACCCCATAGAATCTGACTGAAGCAGATACTCTCAAGGTTTGTGCCGACAACAAACTGAGACATATATGAAAGAGACTTGTCAGGTCAGGATCGGTGTTACCTGCAGGCGGAAACTGGCTGGTGCATCGAGGGGTGTGTCAGGCTGACTGTCTAGGACAATCACATGAGGCCCAGGAGATACTACGGAATACAGAGGAGCACAGTCTCAGTGAAACAAGGTCTGGCCGAGCGTGAGTGTGTGCTGAAGGGCACAGAGGGGACACTGTTCTGTTGGGCACTTCATTGTTTTGCCACCTGCTCCTGTGGTGGCTCACGCTCTTACCCAGGGCACTGCCTCCCTCTGCCTGAATATGGTACACCTTGTAAGGCTCAGAGATGTCCAGCTGGCTGCGCTGGGGGGCCTCTCGGAAGTCTGTGCTTTTGTTCAGGGCACAGCGCAGACGGGTCTTCCAGGTGGAGGGGTCAGCTTTGTCCCTTCCCTCTCTATACTTGCCTTTGTATACTGCCCAGGCCTGACATACACGCATGCATGCATGTACACACACACACACACACACACACACACACACACACACACACAGGAATACATAAACTAGTCAATATAAATGAATTCTTCCTACTAAATTCCTTTTGAAACGATTGTTCAGATTTCAACACATGAACATTTGTGTGCACTACACTCATATCACTCATATTAAAGGGCACTCAATTTTAAGTTTCACTATGAATTCATCATTGGGCTAAGAATTATTGTTCCCTTTCAACTTAGTCAATAAGTAACTTAATAATGACATACTTCTGTCTTTATCAATCAGTAAATTTACATGATCCCAAATAAAATAGCTTTGAGGGTGAATCTAACTTGACCTCTGGTGAAATGTGTTTTTGTTTTTGAATGTTGCATTAATGTCACTATCATTTACGTAAAATTAACGTCAGAAACTCATAAATTATAGACCAGTCACAGTAGCTATGATTTTAAAAAAATATGATACACAGTGTATCTTACCCTGAATAACGCAGCGTCTTCATCCTGCTTGTAATCCTGCTTTGCTGCGTGTTTCCAAGGTATTCTAAACATGGTTTTGTCCTGATTCTCCCAGCTCAGCCCTGCGTACTTTCCGCTGTCTATTTGAGCAATTAGCCACTCGCGGAGACGCATATGCTTGGCGTTATCGTTCATCTTAAACTGGAGAAAGTCACAAACGCGTTAACGTTAGTTAAAATATTCTTACCAATCCAACTTCGGTAGGATAGTTTGCGGCACTCTGAAGACAACAACCATCTGCCGTTGAATACGCAACACACCTCCTTGGTTGTACTTGAATGTAATTCTGCACTATATTACTGGACAAGTTATCCTAAAACAGATTCACTGCTAGATAGGCAAACGGAGCCTAAATTTGTCGACGGTACACATGGCCTAAGGAAAATCTTGCAATTGAACGTGCATCATACGAGTAACCTGCGAGTAACGCATTCATAAGTGAAAGTAAAAGTAAGAAGTGAAACACTTTTGGTTTCCTGACAAATTATGGCGCTCAGGTAAAAAGTAGCCTATTCATTACGCTACTTAATTATTACAATTTTTTTATAGTTAGCCTAAAGTACACTTACATTTATAAAGATATTAGCTAGCTATTATACAAATAATTCACACTCCCGTTCCTTTTATTTGCACGGGTCACACAATTATATTTAATCCGTTTCGTTTTTATTTTATTTATTATTATTATTTTTATTTTGAAGCAAGAGCATGAACGTAATTTATTATAGTCTAATTTTCTCCCACTGAAGCGCATTTCGATTAAAGTGTCCACAATTCTGACCAAGTCAAATTGTATAGGCTAGTGAGCTACTTGCCCAGAATTACAATGCAAATACTTGTTTGTTCTAAAATTTGTTTTTTAAAGAGATATTCTGCTTGTCGTGTCTTTAAGGTATTATTGCAAGGTTATTGATATTACTTTGCTTATCTTGTTTTTTTTCTGCTATTTTATGTATCTTTATTTTCTCATGCCACCTTATTTTATTTATTTATTTATATATATTTTTTTCCACTGCACTATGTAAGGCACTTTGAACTGAATCTCTGTGTGAAAGGTGCTATACAACTAAAGTGTATTATGATTATTATTATTATTACTAATAATAATATTATTATGACGAGTATTTTGCAAGTTTAGAAAAATAGCCGTTTAAAAACACATTGGTGTTGGCTTGTTATGTAAAGTTAAGTGTATCAAAGCATTATGTTGTTCTCATAATGTCTCTAATTAATGTATTTAAGTATTAATTAAGCATTACTTCGAATGTGCGTGTTTAAAAAATGTTTTTGTAGTGTGTGAGGTCAACTGGAACAGTAGTGTTGCACATTGATTATGGCTAATGACTGATATACAGTATATAAGGTTTTTCTCTCTTTTTTACTTTTCAACTGTCAGTAATCTGGTACCTTGGCTGTATGCAAGTGCTGGTTGTTCCTTTCACGTGTGCCAGTTAGCACAAAACAGTATTGCTACTCTTTTACATTTCAGTAAGTTTGGGTGAGGCTCTGGCAAATAACGATGGTGTAGCAACATTTTTACAATGCGCCATACTTTTACCACCCCAAACCACAAATTTCCAGCTATGTCGTAAATAGCAGCCAATACTTTACCTTGGATGACATGTCCTCTGACATTCAGGCCTGGCGGTTGAGCGCAGGACAGGAGTAGGAGTGAAGGTGGTGTTTACTAGCAGAAGCAGGGGGTTTCCCAGCAAGTGGAAAACTCAAACAACCACAGCCCCCCCCCCCCCCCCCTCCCCTTCTACTAAACCCACATCTCACGTCCACAGCCTAACATGGCTGGATTACACTAAATGTTTTTGTATTCTTAATTCCTTACTATGCCAGGGAGCTTACAGATCTCTTTTGTATGTACTGTATAGAGATTGTGTTATTTCATTAATCATTTTCTACAAAAGGACACATTACCACAGCCACAGAGTGGAGATGAGGTGAGCAGGACAGCATGGGGCATCTTCCGTTTGTGGGTTTTGGACTTTTGTGCCTCCTTTTACTCTTAAGCAAAACACAACACATGCACGCATGCACACACAGACACACACACATGCACACACACACACACCTCTCAAACTCTACTCACACATTTGCCATCATCACACATACAACATCCTGTTTGGAGAGTGTTGTGTACCCAACAGCAGGTAAATACAATGGCGTAAAAACAAGAAATACGACAGGAGAGAGGATACTGTTATCGAAGAACATTGAAGGTAGTTTTATTGCAAACTCTTGCTTTACAGTAATTGAGGCGCTCCAGCCTACAGCCTGGCTGTATCACGACTCCCCTAGTTAGTTCTCTATCTCTCATTACAAGAACCCCCAACCAATCAGAGGCCACCGTTTCTTAATGAGTCTTATACTTTTAACCCATGACCTTACATCATGCACTGTTCACATGCATGCAACATTACTACTTTTAATGCACTTTGTTGCTACTAGTACACTACAGCTCCTCCCTCCCCTGTAAATCTCAAACTTATTTTGAGAACTTATATACATCACTCTGGTTTGTAACATTTTTTTTTTCATAACAAAAAAAAAAAAAAGTTTTATTTTTACAACATTCTTTTTTTTTTTTACATGTACAAAACAAAACGTTCCTTACCAAGAGTCCCGTTTGTTTTAACCCTCTATAAGTCCAACCTCTGTGGAGACCTTTTGTTTCTCACAGGCCGTGCTCTCAGGTCAACAACCTGAGGCTGTGGCGATACCACTCTGGCACTGCCTCTGTCTTGAACACTGTTTCTGTCTTGAACAGGACCCTCTGGACCCTGGGGTACACTATTCAGATTAGGAGCAGAATCAGAGTTATTTTCACCCTGTGACAACTCTTCCCCCATGTCATTATTTGGTTCACCAGTAACACTGTCCAAATCATAACCAAGAGAGGAGCTATTGGACTTTTCAGCATCCTCTGTACTTGACTTGACACTCAACATCTGATTTATGTGTCGTTTCACACAATTCCCATTTACAGTATGTCAACTAAGTAGGTGACAGGACCTAAGACTGTTGTAATCACACCTTTTAACCATTTCTCTCCTCCTTCCCTGTCATTTCGTACCAAGACCTCTTGGCCAGTGGAGACGGTTCTCAACACTGGGTTTCTCACTCTCTTTTGGTTGTCATTTTCCATCCCCGTAAGCATAGGCTGCACACTACATGAAAAGGCAGGCTGCAACAGTGACATCCTCATACAAACCTGTCGTTTTAAAAACAGCTCAGCCGGTGTCTTTTTAGTAGTAGTGTGAGGCGTGTTGCAATAAGTAAACAAAAAATTTGCAAGTCCGTGTTGCCATGTTATAACACCCTCAGCTCTGTCCTTAGCCAGTGCTTTCATAAGATTTTGAACTAGCCTCAGCTAACCCGTTAGAGGCTGGATGATAAGCCGGCGATTTTGTATGTTTGACCCCATTCAACCTGAATGTTTCAAATTTTGTCGACGTAAATTGAGGCCCGTTATCTGTTACAATTTCCTCAGGGAGCCCATATGAAGAAAATAGAAAATCCCGAAGTACCTCAATTGTCGTAAGAGATGTGGTACTATTCATATGTTTAATCTCTGGCCACCTGGCATAAGCATCCATTGCTACTAAATACATTTGCTTGTTTTCCTCAGCGAAATCTAGATGTACTTTTTGCCATGGGCCGGTAGCCCATTTCCAGGTACGTACTGGTGCTGGAGCAGGCATGCTGTGCTGCTGCTTGCAAGTGTTACAATTACTCACGACATTCTCAATGTTTAGATCTAGTGAAGGCCACCAGAAAAAACCTCTGGCCAGGGCTTTCATTTTCACCATACCCCAATGAGATTCATGTAGTTCCACAAGTAATCTACTTTGTAGTTTTCCTGGAATTAACACTCTGTATCCCCAGAGGAGACAATCATTTTCAACGGTAAATTCAAATTTTCTCTTTTCGTACGGTTTCAGAACTTCTTCTGCGACATACTTAGGCCAACCTGACATTACATAGCTTTTCACTTTTGACAGGACTATGTCTTTTTCAGTTTCCTGTGCTATGTCTTTTGCGGTGAGTGGTAACTCATCCATATACGACACTCTATAAACTGGGTTTGGTGTCGGAAACGTACTATCTTCCATTGGAAGTCAAGATAATGCATCAGCATTACCATGCTGAGCTGATGGTTTGTATTGAATTTCGTATTTGTAGGCAGCTAGAATCAAAAACCACCTTTGCATTCTTGCGGCTGCAAGTGTTGGCACTCCTGTTTTAGGGCCTAGTATCTTTAAAAGGGGTTTATGGTCAGTAAGTAACGTAAACTTTCTCCCATAAAGATATTCGTGAAATTTCATGACCCCAAACACAATTCCAAAAGCTTCTTTCTCTATTTGAGAATAATTACGTTCAGCTTTGGTAAGCATTCTAGATGCAAAGGCAATGGGTTTTTCATTACCATCAGCCATTTTATGGAAATGACAGCTCCTACTCCTACAGGCGAAGCGTCACATGCTAAAATTAGTGCACCAAAACTTTTGAAGACAGTAAATGTCTCTTGGCTTCCTCAATTGCCTTTTGGCTATTCTCTGTCCATTCCCAGTTCTCATTTTTCTGCAATAAGACGGCCATGGGCTGAATCACTGTGGATAAATTTGGTATGAATTCGCCATAGTAATTCAAAAGAGTCAGAAAATACCTAAACTCAGTGACATTGGTAGGAGCCGCTGCTTTTTCAATAGCTTCTGTTTCCTCTTTTTTGTGGATGAATCCCTTGTGCATCAATTACATGTCCTAGGTAAGACACACTATTTTTAATCTCAGATTGTGACCTTCTAGTCTCTTTAACACCGCTTCTAGGTTTTGCATGTACTCGTCTGTATTACGTCCAGTAATTTATATATCATCAAGATAATATATTACACCATCAATACCTTGGAACAGCTGATCCATGACTTTTTGAAACAAAGCGGGCGCACTAGCGACCCCATATGGTAAACGATGGTATTTAAACAAACCTTTATGTGTATTAATGGTAACGTAGGCTTTTGAAGCTTCTTCTAGCTGTACCTGTTGGTAAGCCTGTGACAAATCAAGCTTGGTGAATCGTTCTCCCCCTGATAATTTTGTAAATAAGTCTTGGGTTCTGGGTATCGGGTATTGATCTACCTTGGGCCACGGATTAATAGTCACTTTATAATCCACACATATTCTGACACTGTTGTCATTTTTGGGAATACACACAGTAGACGAAGCCCATTCACTATATTTCCTGCTGCTCTAAGGGCATAAGACACAGTGCGGGGTTTGCAGAATTTTGGTACTGCACCTTGTATTACATTTAGTTTAGCTTTGAAGCCTTTTAGCAATCCTAGCTCTGCTTCAAAAACAGAGGAGTACTTGTCACACAAACCTTCTACGTCTGCTGCTTTTGACACACTGTGAACACGTGACCAGTCTAGGTTTAATTGTGCAATCGAATCTCTACCTAGAGCAGGCCCATTTCCTTTCCCCACCAGTAAGTCTAAAATTTGAATGTTACCATTACACTGAACCTTAGTTGTAATTTTACTCAATTATTTAAGTTACTCTTGTATACATTTTAAGTAAAGTTTGCAGGGCGCATTTTCACCTTTTTAAATCTGCGCTTGTACAAATTCTCGGATATTACTGAAACTGCAGCACCCGTGTCAACTTCTATTTTGACTCTCACATCATTTATTCTTAGATAAACATAGTACGGTTTTGTGATGTCTTTAATATTCTCTAAAGCATATAGTTCAGTTCCTTTCACATTACCCTTTCCTTTGTCAATGCTGGCAACTGATGATGCTTTACGAATCGCATCAACGCTCCTCTTGTGCTCCCGTGCCGAATTGCACGGAACATGTGGCGGCGGCGGATCGCTCCTCCTTTGAAAATGAGGACACAAATAGCAGGCAATGAAAGTGAAACTACTGAGAGCAGCAAGCACTCTGCTGCAACCTGCTGACACAATGTGGAGTCCCACCCCTCTCATGCAGCTGACCGAATAGAATGGAGCATGCAGTATTTGCTCCAAGTGTTAAAAAAAGAAAAAAAAGAGCACTTTCTTTAGGAGGGACAGTGGGAGAGATTTCTTCCTTTTATTGAAGTGGTGGATTGTCCTAGAAGCACTGCCCTTCCCCTCTCCAGCTGCTATGACGACCCCTTCCCTGTGGTGGAATGGGGCTTTGATGTTCTGCTCAGTCCCTGTGCTGCCAGCGGGTCCAAGCCAGCCAGGCGCATCTGGAGCGAGTGCACATCATAGCCGCCTACGCTAGCTCCTTCTAGCTCAGGCTGCGGCACACCTGAGAGAGAGCCACGTGGTGTACCTGAGCCAAGAGCCTTTCAAATGCGCTTGAGGTTTCCAATGAGGGCACTGCCAGGCAACGGGTGGTGCGCACTTCACCTCAATTCCAGATTAGTGGGTACAAACATGACAGGTGCCCCTGCATGCTTCACTCTGCCTGCAGTCTTTCAGCCTCTATCTCTGATTCTCTTTCGGATTCTGGAGGTGTGTGAGGCAAGTAATGTGAAAATTACCCATTGGAATACCCAGAAAGCATTGCAGTCTTATGATTCACACCGATTCATTGGACACAGCTGGCTAATATAGTCAACTTCTATGGCCGAGCTCCAAGCACAGCACGTTCATTACACAAGACCTCTGCTCCACTGAACCCTTGGTCCTTTGATGCAGCTGATTGTGTAAATGTTAACACTAGAATGGCATGCTGCTGATATGACACGCGTGCAGCGAGGAATTCTTCACACATAAGAAAACTGAAACTGAATGCGGCAGATACGCCAGCAGAACAAACAGCACACCTGAACACAGATCCTGAATGTGTCCCCGCTTTGTTTACGAAATGCTACAGAACCTAGAGGAAGCTTGCCAGCAGGGGGCAGGCTGCTCTGCCTTTGTTTACCTCCAAAGCAGAGCATGATGGAACTCAGCAGCTTGTCACCAACTATGGGAGTCAGCCAAGCAGATAAGGCTGGCCAAAGACACGGCTGACACATCTCTCACTGGGTTTGCACTACGCCACACCTTTTCCTTGTGTGTGTCCACTGTCTACTGCTCTTGATGTAACCAGGGGGACGGCTCGTGTGGAGACATCAGTTGGCCGCATTAAGGGACATCTCTGGCCAAAGCTTCACAATGAGCTTCTACGTCCAGAAATCCCCATTCCACAGATAGCAGCTGGGGACGAGTGCGCCCTTGTGTCAAAATGTGTGTGAGTGCATAAGAGGACAGCGAGGGGGGACAGTGGGAGCTTCTAGGGGAGATGGGGGTGTGGTTTATCCATCCCAATGATAGACTGGTAACCACGGGAGTGTGCATACGCAAATGTGTGTATGTACACGTGTACGCCTGCGCTCGTCTGTGTGTTAATTCTCGTCGTGTTATCTTAGGGCACGCAAAAGCAGAATTCAAAGCCAAGGCTCTGGAGATATTCCTCAGGGCGCTTTTAAGCTTGATATTTATACGTATGTTTGTTTACTCTGACACTCAGCTTTTGCCAAATTTTTTCTCCAGTTCCCCACCTGCTAATATGGAATCATTTTAAAGGGATCCGAAAGCTGAGTGATTACTCCCCGGCTGGGTCCTCGCCAAGCTATTGCCTTTCAGAACACTGCATGACTAAACTATGCTAGGCACGACAGTACCTCTCTCCATGTTTATCCATGACAGATACAATATGCGTCTCAATCCCTCTGTACCTTCTTATCATCAGCAAAACAAACGTAAATGTCACTGAGAACATTGTTAGGAATGCAGCATGAAGACACCTGGACTGCACTGTTCTACAGATCTGTTTAAGCTCTGAAATGACCAAATTTCTCTGACACAGGAAAGGCGTGTGTGTGTGCGTTTGTTTTCAGGAACCCTCTGTGCCCCTCCAAAGAACAGATTGTTCAAGTTCTCTGAAGAGCCCGACCAGCAACTGGCCTGGGATAGTTCCCCGGCAAACCGACATCCTCGCCGTTGTTGATTTGGTGAGGGACTGGAAATTATAGGATTTGGAGGAATGAATGCATTATTGAAACCTGGAGACGCTAACAGCCCGCACTGGTAAGTATCCTCAGCTGTTCTGAATGAAATGGGAGGTGGTTGGAATGCAGGCCCTTTCTGTGGGAAAGCAGTCAACTTAAACTGTGGAGATCAGCGTGGAAATCATGCTAGGGTCCGAATACAGGGCCGGCTGCAGGGGATATCCCACCCACGTTCTCAATTTGCGGGTGGAGGTCCACAAGCCAGGATTCCAGCGATCAAACAGAACCAAGTGCTGAAGGGCCATAATGAACTTAACATCCTCCTCCATCGGCTTTCCATCAGCCCAGGAAAGCGACGGTCAACAACAGGACAAAGTGTACAAGGACACAGGAGGATCGTCTGGTGTGACGAAGCTTGGTTTTTGGGACTGGGGGGGAGGGGGGGGCTGTCCCCCGCACTTTAACTTTGACCCTCCCACGTTACCACCCCATTAAACCTCTGACCTGTGCTAGTGACAAGGGTTTTGATGGAGAGCAGGGTCTGCCGAGTGGCGAGAGAGAGAAAGAGAGAGAGGGGAGCATGCCCGCAGTGGGCTGGAGGCCTGCCTTGTCCTCCAGTCACATGGAGCATGTACGGCAGTGCAGATCTCTCCCTGACCCCTGCTGGAACACATGTTCCCTGTTTGCGAGTCTGCGGGTGGCACGTCCCACTAATCTGGAACAGCTCGCCATAAACAGGATGTCAGAGAGGGACTCAGGGCAGACCTGGACAACACAAGCCTCTCCCCCCTGCACACGCCAAAGACGAACGAGGGTCTGGAGTGAGGTACTGCCTGTCCCTCTCTCTCTGTCCTCTTCCATTTTGTCACGCGTACGCTGCGCCCCAGACATCCGTGCCCCTCTCTCTCTCTGCCCAGGACTCCACCACACCCTCCGCCCCATGCCGCCTTTAAACGCCCCATTGTCAGTCCTCTTGTCTCATTCCTGCCACCGTAACGTCATCTCTCCACGTCCCCCTTACCCTTTTTTCCCTCGGTCACCCTCTTTCTCTCTTTTATATCAATCTTCTCAAAAATGACCTTCCTATTCAATTTTACGCAATATGTGGTGCCCTTTATCGAAAAGGTATTCTTCTACTTGATGGAGTGATGTGCACTTTGTTTATAACTTAAATAATGTTCTGTTAAAAGTAAAGCCTCCATGTCTTTCGTTTCCCAACCCTTGTGTGTAGCCCCGTTTGGTTTGCTGGAACACAGAGACTCCAGACCGACAAATAGCCATTCCCCGTTAGAAGGCCGCGGTGCATCAACAGCTGTCTGCGTTAAGGAGATGTGGTGAACATTTAAAAGGAACGCAAAGTGTTTTCTCTCTGTGTTCTCTCTCCTTTCATTTCCTTTTATCCTCCCCTTCAAATTGCTAGTATACAAGGAAGTGTTCGTGCTGTAGTAATGTAGGTACTGCCAGAATGTAGAGTTCTTAAGTTCTTTAAAAATATGGATGTTAACATAAAAACTGCTTGACTGTCATTGAGTTTTACTGTCAAATTAAGTGACACTTGGATTCAACGTGTGCGGTTTGTCATGTGGTATTTTTTTCTATTACCTATGTAGTACATTTTAGTTTTAACTGCTATATGGTATAAGGTATATATTTATTGAGATACTCTAGGGCTAATAATGAAGATGGCAACTGCACAATCGAACAAACAACAAACCACTGAATACAAATCAATAAAACTGAATATTTTGCATGGGATTTTGATGGTTGGTTTGCTTTTGTCAACTTGGTTTTGATCATTTCCTGTATTTAGATGAAGAATAAAAATTAGATTTTGCAGCTTGCAGGTATATAGGCAGGACTGTTTTGTTCTGTAATTCATGGAAGAAGGTAAACGACACTTTAAAATCATGCTGATTGGCTGGCCTTCTATCGATTCCCATTTTGATAGCCACAGCACAGCAACTGTATTTTTAAAAGTGTCCTTATGACTTCACACAGATACAATAAATAGCTTTTTGACCAATTCGGAAATCAGCTATTATAAATGGTTGTTTTAAATGAACATTCTTAACATGTAAAAGCAGCTTCCAAGCTAAAAATGCGTCACCTCGTTTTTTTTTCAGTGGCAAGTTGAATGGTGTGTGACTGAATAGTGACAAATGAATCATCGATACTGAGCCGTTACTGTATGTTACCTCTAAAATTAAGTATTTGTCTTTAAATAATGTGCATGAAAAAAGTGGTTTTATTGGGCCATTGGAGAAAACAGAAAATCCACAAGGATGGATAATATTTCATCCTTATTTATTGAACTAGTTTTGTACTAAAACACTTAAGTCAGGAGAAGGCAAAATGCGTTTCGACACGTCGCACTGCTCTCGCATACACTCAATAAATATTCCTCTTAAATAAGAAAAGAAAGGTGGTTTCTTCACAGCAGAATGAGAAATGTAAAATCCTGAAATGAGCTAACAAAGTCCTTAAAGGCATCTTTTCCCTCACCCACAGTCATAATTCTGCCTGCTGTTCATTTCAGAATGCACTGTGGATGTCAGTGCACATTTTTCCGTTGATTTACTTTGAATGTAAAAAAACCTTGTTACCGTAGTGACTGCAATTAAGAAAAAAAGAAAAGTTGTGCTGCAAAGACTTACTTCTCATTTGAGAGAAATGCCACAAAGTCTCCCGATACCTCTACATTTTGGTGCTGGTCACATATCATATATCCTGACCTTACCCTTAACCTCCTCCCAATATCATTACAGCAACGTTAAGAATTCAGAGGAAGTGCCTGGGATATTCCCATGGTGCGCCTGTGGTATTTAGCCATGACTGATGATAGAGTTACAGCTATTATTCTTCAGTATAACCACTTGGTCAAAGCTTAGAGAGAAGGAGCCATTTTGGACTCCACGGCAAGGAACAGAACGGCGATATGCACATCCCTCAATGTTCCCAAAATGTATTACCATTTCATAAATACATTTTTTTGGTGTCATAAGCAGAACAATATCACTGCATTGCATTAAAAAGGAAGTTTGAAAAAAACAAGAAGTTCAACACATGGACAACAGCGGATGAGATCAGCTTCCCCATTCACATCCCAACCTGGAAATAAATACACTTTTCTCTGTCTTTAAAGAACTATTTACACAATATCATACAAAGAGTTCATCTAGCAATCTACCCTCCTTTTAACTCCGGAAGAATGATACAAGAAAAATCTCAGACAGAGTAACACAACAGAAAAGAAAATGTGGAAAGTGAGTGTGGGCCGCGTATTTCTGCCACACAACCGCCACTTAAAATGTCTCGTACACAGTAGACAGCACAGGTAGGGGAAGGGACGAGCAGCTCTGTCTTGACATCACGTCCATCTTGAGCAAACGATCACCGCGATGCATCCATTATGTCGCACGCCTGCCACAGACGGGTTTCGAGATGCTGCTAGGCAACGCCGGGGACTGAAAGTGAAACTGAGAAGAGAATGTGTGGTTTGGACACACCCACAGCTGGGCCTGGTGACGAGGAGTGGTATGCGCGCGGTTCTGCTACAGCGCGTCTGCCGCAGTGCACATAGTCTTTGGGACTCTCTCTTTCTCTCAGAGGCAGCCGGGGTGTTCATTAACACGGGTGTACATGTGTGTGCTTCCTGTTGCTGTACACCTGTTTGAAAAGGCTTAAGTTTATGGTTCCCTGTACAGAGTACTGCGTTGATGTCTCCCAGCAGCAGGATTGCCAGGCAGGTGGGAGCCAGAAGCTCGGCCAATCAGGAGCCAGTCGGGGATTGTCGTGAAGCTCGGTGCACATAGATGTGGAGTGGAATGGATCCCCTCCGTCAGTGTTGATAGTGTGACCAGGAGCCAGGCCGACTGCATGCGGAACAAAGCACGACGCTGCAGAGAGGGCTGCCTGTCTATCAGGGGTGGGGGAGTGGCCTCAACTTGCAGAGACGACTCGAGTTTGTGAAAACCTCAGTTCCCTTCAACTCTCCTCCAGTACCACTGCATCCCAGGATATGTGTGTGTGTGTGTGTGTGTGTGCATGTGTGTCTTTACGCGGTGTGTATATGCAACTGCATGTTGTTTTGGAAGGGTGAGGGCATTAATGGCAGCCACAGGCCCTCACCACCATGTTACGGTACTTCTTCAGGATGACATTGGAGCTGTCGTCGAAGTACAGGACGGAGATGGCATGGAGTTGTGTGGGAGCACAGCAGGGTTTGGGCACAGTGTCTGGATTTATGAAGTGAACCTGAATAGGAAAACCAGAGGACAGACACTTTAAATCAAGATAACAAGATGCATGGCCTTCACGTCTATAACCTTTCCCCTAAGGTGCTGTGTGGCTCTCCACTGCCACGGTCAACTTACCAGGGTCTGCACAATGGCGTGATTGGTGGCGTTCATGTAGGAGTTGAGAGGAAAGGCACACTCCCCCTCACAGTAGTACGCTGCGTAGCCCTCCGGCGCGATAATCCAGTCCTGAGAACGAGAGGTGTCACTGTGGCGGCTCTTCATGTGATATGGGGCTTAGCCAAAGCCAATTTGATGCTGCCTCTGACACAAAGATTCACCACTGTTAACCCGCCCTGCTATTTACGCAACTCTCCAGATTCAATTATCCCAGCTGGGCGAATGTACCCTCTAACTCAACTCTACAGCTTTACAGCTCAACTGCTGCTTTGAGTTGTTAAAGTTACGACACAGCTGCAGTCTGTGCGCGCACATGCCCAAAATATGTGTTTAAAACATAATTTAGACACACGTAGTACTGCTCTGTACACCCTGTACCACTGTGTACACCAAGGTAAAAAATACATTCTAAAAAAGAATATACTGTATGAAATTGCTAATACTGTATGTGTTATGTGTGCATACGTGGCCTGGAACATGTGGTATTTCAGCCAGGACACAAACGAGGAAACACGCTTCCACAACACAGCCACGTCAGGTCTGTATCCCGCTGATAAATTCTCCCGATAGAAATCGAGGGATAAATCACACACATAAGAGAAGAGGGGGTGAGGATGGAAGGGGTAGAGGTTGGGAAGGGAGGATGAAGCGGAGAGAGAGAGAGGAATGTGGAGGATGCGAGCAGTACCTGCCACCCCAGATCCCTGAAGCTGACATACAGCTCGTGTTTCTTGCAGGCCTGTTTCTGATCGGAGCTGCTGTTCTCTGGAAGGGAAGGAAAAGCACACAATTGAGGGGGGGTGGAGGGAGTGTGTGAGACACATGCCCAAATGTGCCACCATCACCAGAGAGAGAGCTCTACCACCCCTGTATTATATTAATGTATTTTCCTCTGCACAGCAGTCTTTCATAAAACACTCTTATCGGACATTCCTGACAGGCTACGGTACATATACTTCAGAGGCAGAGAGAGAAAAATGGAAGACCAGCTTAACAAGATAATCAACGAGACTTACTGAGTTTCATAAAGATGCAAGTACATGGGCTACTAAAGCCATACGTTTCTCCACATCTCCCACTCGCACGGCAATAAATTGGGCAGAAACCTTTCCACAAGTCTGAGACGCATTAAGAAAGTTTATACAGATGGTGGCAAAACTGCACCTGTTATATCTTTATGGCAATATCCATGCCTACAGGATTTAATAACTCAGCTGGAGCAGGGCTAAATTCTCTTCGGAAGACTTTCCAGTCCATTGCCAGCAGAAGCGTACCGTGTATAGTTCTTGGAACTAAATTGCACTACTCCTCCAGAGAGGTCTCAACAAAGATACCAGGAACTATGAGGTGGAACTAGCAGTCCTATACATTGCTGATTGGTCAAATGCAAACTTCCCATGAACCGGCATACGCCAAGCAAACCAACCGCCAGACAAAACGAACTAACAACACATCTGACGCACTGACAAGCAGAGCAGTGCTTGCAGCGGTTGCCGGTTACTACTGATTCTGTGTCTCTACTAGCCCATATTCGTGTGAAACTATTTAAAAAATGTTATCATTATGTTATTCTCACAATTGTGAAAGACTTTGTGTGTGTATGGAACTTATGGAAAATATCCAGGGATGGAAGGTGGCTTTTATTTTTGTTTTTTAAATATCATTTAAAAGTCCTTCTGCTCTCATTCCGGTCTCAAAAAGGGCAGAAGAAGGTTTATCAAATTACATTTATGTTTATCACTATACAATATTATTCATATCATTATCAATAATAAAGATGGGGTCTCACTGCACTGGCCAATTTGTGACTTAGTCCTGAAAAAGTGTGGTCTCTAGTGCCACATTCAAATAAGTGTTTTCATTGGGGTTTTTTTTCCAGAAAGGAGCCCTAGGTGTCCTATCTTTGATGTTACAAGTGAAATTGTGTTCTATTAGAATAAGAAAGATATTTCCTGGAAAATATGATATGCACTTTCTTACGGCTACAGATATAAATGCCCCAGGAGCAACAGAAAGTAAGAGAGTGAGGCAGCATAGTAGCAACAAAGTGCTCAGTGCTAAATATTCCACAGTACTCCTCTGGCCATACACTCATCCCGACGAATGGCGAATGGTCTCAAATGGGCCGAGCAGCTGCACGATAGGTGAATTAGCCAAAGCAGGGGTCACCCCCGTCTCTCAGATCGGTGCCATTGACATTCAACCCATTCAGGGATGAGCAGTCACTGAGTACTGCCGGGGCTGGTCTGCTGCTACAACAGTCACTTTGATATGCTAACGTTACAGTGTCTGGGAATCTGTCTTTGTCTGGAGACACTCCCCCCAACAGGATCTCTGAGGAGGATCTGGCTAAGAGTGGTCAGACTGTAGATGACCGTTTATCCATCAACAACATGCAAACGGAGCCGTTCCAGACATCTGCATTCTCCAAACGCATGCGTGTTGCAGATGTGCACTAAATAGCCGCTGCTCTCAGTTGCGAGATCTTGGCCCTCTCTGGTCAGTAATGGTTTTGTAAATAAACAAGAGGGGGAAGCCATTTGAAGCTGACGCATTAGGGTTTAGTGTTACAATCCCTTACGCAAACAGAGAGCTCTCACACCTCACCAGACACTCTGGGAAAAATGCTTGGCCCTGTTATGAAAAGCTCCTCTCTTCAAGCTAGAGGTTTCTCGGGTTTAAAAAGTCTTTCCGGGTGTCCAGAGTGTGTAGATCTAAAACCCTCTGTAGGGCAGTTCCTCCATCTGGGTTTAATTTCACCTTGACTCCTGATAACACAGTTTCTGACTATGAACCCTGAGGCCTACTCAATACCCCCCAATCCCCTCTTCCCATATCTCTTCTCAAGTGACCTATGAACTGGAAGTGTCCATCATTGGCCCGACACTGAAGGTGGTTGTACGGTGAGATGTCTCTGTTGGATATGTCGGCGTGGCAGGGAGCCTCTGGCTTTCTAGTGGCCACTCCTGGTACCTGCAATGTTGGCCACCCTCAGAGCCTCCTGGCCCTTGGAGCCCTTGGAGCGGTTGGGGTTGCGCTGCTTATTGCCGGCAGAGCGAATACTGCGAATGTGGACCTCAGTGGCCTTGAAGAAGGCCACCATGAAGGGCTGCTTGTTCTGGGGCCCGCTGCGGCCAATCAGCCCAGCCACTCTGGGATTCACGCTCTGGCCTGCAGGGGGAGACAGAGAGACACCACAGGGGCAGTCACTTCCTGATTCCTTCTACACAGTGCAGGCTCAAAGCCACGTCAAGAAAACTGCTTCCCATTAGACAAAATAAACTATGCAAATGTTTGTGGTGATGACAATAGCAAAACCCTCACTATTTATTATTTACAGAAAATCATTTCATATGTATGCTGTTTCAGGTTACAAGCACGCCAACGCAAATGCATACAGGTCAGTGAAGAGTATTTATATAAGGAATGTTTTCAGTATATTATATACTCTCATGCCTTTCCCTAAAATGCCAGATCAGTGACATACAGAAGGGCAAACTTGTCAAAGGACTGTGGTGTTCAACTGTGTGTGTGTGTGTGTGTGTTTGTGTACATGTCAGCACAAGTGTGCGTGGGTGTGCACGCATGCGTGTGCATTTGTGTATGTGTGTGTGTGTGGTCCCCTCACTTCAGAGAGATCCCAAATGAAAAGCATTTCTCCTCATCTCTAATCGGTGAGCAGATTTTCCAAAAAACGTGTGGGCTGCCTCCCAGTCTTTTGTGCACTTTCTTTGCGGGGCTGTGAAACGCAGGCCAAGCTCACAGCATTTCTGTCACACACCCACTTTTTGGTTAGGATCAAAAAAAGCATTTAGATTGTTTTCTGAAAGCCCTAACACAAACGCAGCTCTAAGGAATGCACTCTCGATCCCTCTGTGAGGTAAAGTGAGGTTGCTGATAGGCAGCCTGTGGGCTTGCTCACACATGTCCATCCCATACCCTGCTCTTCTCAACATGAAAGAAAAATCTCCCGCTGTTTTCCACTCAACACCTAACATGTAATATCCTGTAATAGGTAGTGAGTCTTGAATAACCCCTGTTTGTCCCCCCCCCCCTATATACCCCAGAGATGTACCCAGTCCCATAACAAAATGTAAAGTCACAGAGCCTTTCTGTTCTTCCAGCACAACATGTGAACACCTGTCTCCAGTCACAACTCTTGGTGGACAAGCCAGAACAATTTTTGTTCTGTGTTAGTAATTTAAAATAACGAGCACACACAGCCCTTGTAAGTGTGTTATTTTTGGTCCTGTATTTTTGTAACACCTTCAATTTATTTCAGAAAATGTACAAAAAAGGCCAGTAAATAGATACCACCTTATAAGGTCACACTCCTCGCTGTGAAGTCATTTAAATAGACACAAAGGCGTGCCTCCCCCAGACCCAAGCTGGGTAGGCCTAATTGCGTATCCACCCAGTAGTTCCACTCACCGTCCACACTCTCCAGGGCCAGCTGCAGGCCCAGGTTCCGGCCAGGATTCAGGACCCAGTGGTTGCTGGTGGCGGTGATGTCAAACACCAGCCACCCCTCCTCGGCCGCCCAGATGACCCGTGAATCCAAGAGGAACAGGTCCGATTCCCTAGAATGTGAGAGTTCGGTGAGCGAATGTGAGAAATAAGTGGAGAGGTACGAGGAGCAGACGGAGAGGCACAAAGGAGGGCGCTCCAGTCACATTTTAAGACTTCTTAAATAAATTGCATGGCTGTGAAGAAATACATTGGTGACGCCCTGTAGGTACAGTTCAACCCATAGGCAATTGTTCTTTGATATAAAGCCAATTGTCGGAGACACCGTTGAACTACTTATCATGCGATCAGCATTCCTGGAGCAGATCTGATAGAAGCTTTTTAATCTGCTCCAGAAACGCTACCTTTGTTTACACCTCGTGTCTCAGGCCCTCGGGTGTACAATGCGCTTGTACATCTGCGCCGAGGGCACAGGCATCCCCTGCGAACAGTGGCACCGACTTGGACTGCGGTGACACAATCGCGCCGCGTCGTCCGAGGGGGGTGTCGATATCTACACCTGCCGCTCAAGTGTCGCCGTGGCGACGCCAGGATGGGAAGGCCGCTTGTCTGCAGTGACACGCGAGATGTCTTCATCTCCTGTTGGATCAAAACATGTCCCGGCAAACAAACGGGGTCAGCCAAGCCCCAGCAGGCGGGCGACCGGATGCGCCCCACACCACACCCCAACAGCAGCACTCTGTGCTAAAGCAGCTAGCAAACAAAGGGGAAAAAGAAACCGTATGGCGGGGTGCATGGGGGCCAAACTGGAAGCCGAACCACAACAGAACCACGTATTAGCGAATGTGGCCTTTCTTAAAAAGTAAACAGAAGCATAGTTTCTTTGAGGGTGGGTGGGCTGAAGCCTTTGCCAATGTGTCAAACTGACAGAAAAAAACCCTTCATGAGAGGGTGTGACTGGTATAGTGTGATATGATATCTAATATGCTTCTGTAAGAGAAGAATAGTCATTAATACTGTTTGACCTGATTCCTTCTCTATCTCTGTGACACACACAGACAAATGCACATGCACACACACACACATACACACAGATAAACACCTACATGCGCACAAACACACCCACATGCACAAACACACAGACACACATCTATACACATACAGGTTTATAAAAAAGAAGAGGTGGGCAGACAGAAACACCAGAGAGGTGGGTAGAGAAAGAGACAAAGACAGATAAAAAAGAGATAGAGATAGAGAAAAAGACAGAGAAAAATAGATAGAGGTTGAGTGAAGTGAGAGAGAGAGAGAGAGAGGTTGAGTAAAGTGGTGGAAAGGAGAGAGGGTAGAAGTTAGAGGACTCCAGATGGTGAAACGGGGCCTTCATCCTGCCCAGGGGAGCATTTCATTTCCTTAATTGACAATAATGGCTTTATAAACGGCTGTTGGTTTCGTGGTGAACAAGCAGCCCCACAATAAATCACAGGCAGGAATTCTGTGGGAGCAGAAGAGCTCTAGAGGCGCTGCCAGAGAGAAGGAACCGCCACGAGCGCTGAATTCCAGGACCTTTCCCTACGCAACCCTCCCCATGCATCAGGCTGGTGGCTACGACCCTCTGTAGAGCTGCAGACCTGCGGTCCAAGGGTCATGGCCATGCACTGTCCCGCTTCCAGGCCCCCTTCCCCCTTGTGTTCACTGTAAAGACTTAGCACGAGACACCTCGCCTGTCTGTTTGTCTGAAAGCTTGCAGAACGGGGAGGTGAGACGCTTCTTCTTCATCTGATTCTTTTCATCCAAGAAGGCAACCATTAGAACCGAAAGCCTCCAGGGACAGGATATGAAACAGAGGTAAACTGTTCCAACAGGGCTGCATCCTTCTACCAGACGGCAGGGATTCTCACATTCAACTCCGCTGCTGTACAATGGGTCGAGAGAGATAAAATATATCCAAAAAAATTAATGAATCTAAAAATATTCTCAAATAATGATCCAGCTGTGGCCCACAGGTCCCACTGTAGTTCATGAAATGGAGCATTTCCTGATCAAAAAAATATGTGACACTCAAATTCAATCTTCTCTATAAACCCCTTAATGTACAAGCTATAAATGTGGTAAAATCCCACTTAATTCCCATGAACACAACGAGGAAACATTGGTGCCTCGCGGACTGTACGACAGCTCACCTGTCCGAGTGCTCCTCCAGCACCTGGTAGACGCTGATGCGGAACGTCTCGTTGTCGAAGCGTTCGTGGACAAAGTCCTTGTAGATGCGGAACTCTGCGGCGGTGACGGCCTCTCCCTCTGGGATTCGCGACAGGTCGAAGCGGAACTCCCTGTGGTGGCGCCGAACGGGCAGGAATTCCTTGTCATGTTCCACTGAGACAGGGGCAGGGACAGGAACAGAGAGGGGGGGGGGAGGGGGGATTGCACCGTCACTTCAGAAGTAGCATTCCCGTGCTTTTCTGGCACTTACACAAGAATAGCCCTGCGATGCACCGGCCCTGATATTTCCCTGAACAGATTTACTCTTTGATTAACCAAACTGGAAGCTTGTTTTTGTGCAGATGGAAATGATATATGGATACGTCCCTGCTCCTGAGGATATCCAACCGCCAAAACCTTGAAATATTGAAATAGATACATGGACACACAGATGGACAGCTTTATCCCTTCTCTTCATTTCAACCCCTGAGAATCATCCGGTCTGGTTCTCATCTGGAACTCATGAGCAGACTCCATTTTGACGACTGCTTCCCCCTGTCCCGCTCTCCCGGAAAGCTGCAGGATCTTCTTGGGGTCACTGCCTTGTCTCCCATCATCTCTCCAGCCTCCTTCTCCTCTCTTTCCCCCTCCCTCTGCTTGCCCCTGAGCCCCATTAATCCCCTCACTGACCCGGAACTGATTTATAGACGGTCTTTCGCCCCTGCACCCTTGTTTGCTTGACCTCTAGTATTTATCATATCCTGTTGGATGCACCTAACAATGGAGGGTCCGTGCTACTGGGCGGGATGACTTCTATCTCCCTTAATGAGCTTACGGATAAGAGAGAAGGCTTGCATCCATTCACAACCAGCACGCCTCAGTGCGCCCCAAACACAACCAGCGCACCTCAGTGCGCCCCAAACACAACCAGAACACCTCAGTGCGCCCCAAACACAACCAGCACGCCTCAGTGTGCCCCAAACACAACCAGTACGCCTCAGTGTGCCCCAAACACAACCAGCATGCTTCAGTGCGCCCAAAACACAACCAGCACGCCTCAGTGTGCCCCAAACACAACCAGCATGCTTCAGTGTGCCCTAAACACAACCAGCACGCCTCATTGTGCCCCAAACACAGCCAGCACTACTCAGTGCGCCCCAAACACAACCAGAACACCTCAGTGCGCCCCAAACACAACCAGCACGCCTCAGTGTGCCCCAAACACAACCAGTACGCCTCAGTGTGCCCCAAACACAACCAGCATGCTTCAGTGCACCCAAAACACAACCAGCACGCCTCAGTGTGCCCCAAACACAACCAGCATGCTTCAGTGTGCCCTAAACACAACCAGCACGCCTCATTGTGCCCCAAACACAGCCAGCACTCCTCAGTGTGCCCCAAACACAACCAGCATGCCTCGGTGTGCCCCAAATACAACCAGCACGCCTCAGTGTGCCCCAAATACAACCAGCACGCCTCAGTGTGCCCCAAACACAACCAGCATGCTTCAGTGTGCCCTAAACACAACCAGCACGCCTCAGTGTGCCCCAAACACAACCAGCATGCTTCAGTGCGCCCTAAACACAACCAGCACGCCTCATTGTGCCCCAAACACAGCCAGCACGCCTCAGTGCGCCCCAAACACAACCAGCATGCCTCAGTGTGCCCCAAACACAACCAGCACGCCTCAATGTGCCCCAAACACAACCAGCACGCCTCAGTGTGCCCTAAACACAACCAGCATGCTTCAGTGTGCCCTAAACACAACCAGCACGCCTCATTGTGCCCCAAACACAGCCAGCACGCCTCAGTGCGCCCCAAACACAACCAGCATGCCTCAGTGTGCCCCAAACACAACCAGCACGCCTCAGTGTGCCCCAAACACAACCAGCACGCCTCAGTGCGCCCCAAACACAACCAGCACACCTCAGTGTGCCCCAAACACAACCAGCACGCCTCAGTGTGCCCCAAACACAACCAGCACGCCTCAGTGTGCCCCAAACACAACCAGCACGCTTCAGTGTGCCCTAAACACAACCAGCACGCCTCAGTGTGCCCCAAACACAACCAGCACGCCTCAGCGTGCCCCAAATACAACCAGCACGCCTCAGTGTGCCCCAAACACAACCAGCACGCCTCATTGTGCCCCAAAGCGAGCCGCTATCCACCTTTTCCCTCTTTATTTTTCTCCATCTTGAATTGCGGTGAAAAGCAGCCTAACAAAAGCCAGTGACTGAATTCTCCATAGTGCTGCCTCTTCTGTGGTCTCTCAACAGTCCTTTATCAATTTGACATTGAACTCTGACCAGTTTTGGCACTGGTGCAAAGCTTTTATCTCTGCCAAGGCCCTGGAGTTGGGGAGAAACAGAAGGCTTCTTGTTGGCTTTCCTGCACTGTTCACTCATCTGGGCTCAACCAGTGAAACCCCTGTTTTCTTGAAACTAACTATGGAGACGTGGACAAGCAACTTCCAGTTTACCAGACAAAATAATACATAAATAGATTAAATGACGCAATGACAACCTGCTGCATGGTGGATGTCTTCGCTCTGAATATTTTCGCTTTCAGTCTCGATCTTTGTCACTCTCTCCCTATACTCTCTCACTCCCTCTTCTCTTTCTGTTTCTCTCCTCTCCGTCTATATCCCTCTTTCTCACAGAGCGGCACTATGGTACAAAGACTGCACTGTCTGGGCAGAGCGGGGAAAAGCATGGATCTAATTACTTTTCAATAGGGGACGGGTTTCTGTTCGCGATTAGCGTTGGGCTTTCGTGCCTATTGTCCAGAGCTTCCCAGAGCACTCACATTGTTTACACACCGTTTTCACTTAAGAGTGCCCCCAAGGCCAACCTCAAGGTCTCGTCCCGAGGGGATACTCAACACTGCTACCACCTCTGTCATTCTAGAAGCACAGAATCTCCCAGCCATTGGGAGCTTTCAACAGTTCCCTCCCAAGTGATTTCATTAAATGAGTGGACACTAACTCCACTTTATACACACAACACTATATGTTCCAGAAGCCCAGGGGACTTATCATATGCCCTTCTCATTTTCACCAATGCATTTTACCTACAGAATTGTATCCATAGCTCCTGTCAGCACATATCCACCTATGCTAATTGCCTCAATAAGCTGTTCAATGGCTGTTTTTTTCAGATATTTTCAAGATACTGTTGTTACTTTCTTAAGAAATCCTTTAAGAGCCAGAGAAGACAGAGGAGAGTATTTTTTTTCACTGCAGCAAATGTTTTATTAGAAGAAAAATCCAATGTTGTGGTGGCTGACATTCTACCCCCCCACCCCCAAAATCATTACTCCATCTTTAAACATGCTTCCCAGCATCAAAAGTAAACACAGCTGAGTTTTACTGTTCATTCTGCGTGAAGATCAAACAGCACCCCTCCACCCACTCCCCCAATGGAAAAACATGAGTGCTTTTCCATTTTCTTGATAGTGCTTTATGGATGACATCCACCAAGCTGTCACAGTCTCTCTCCCACTTTTACTAAAGACACTTCCTGGAATGTGTTTAGAACTTTCTAAACATGTGAGCTATGCCTCTCCTTATTCAGTCAGATCTGAACTAAGTGAAATCATCTGCCCTTCGCACGCTTGGCTCTTCTGTACTCCCTCCCAGAAAAAAAACTTAAGCAGGTACATTTGTGTCCGAGAGTTTTCTTTCTCCCATGACGACCAAATTGATTGTTAATAATGAGTTGCACCTTGCCAGGATGTCAAAAAAACTTTACAGCAAGATGGGCTAACTTGATTTAACTACCACAAATGTGTAGCACCTGCCTAGGGGATGCAGATCATTTTGTGCCGGAATGCTTACCAGTTTAATTGAGGTGGAAAGGCAAAAATGTTCATTTAGCTAAACTGCAGGTTGACTATACGTCCAGACATAGCTGGGTTAGGAATTCAGTCAGGGCACCAGGTAATACCCTATCTTTTCGCAAAAAGTGCCACGGGATATTTAAAGGGTCCTTAAAAATAATACAAAATCATTAAGAAAAACATCTATTAATTTATTAATCAATAACCTGCTAAAAGCAAGCTGAGGCTGAACCGTAAGCTCTGTGAGTGCAGCGCCTCGTACTGTCAGTCTTTTGTTCACTGTTTGTGCACACGTGCAAGGATGCCCTGTTATTGGGAGCAGATGAAAAATCTGCATCCCAATGGCTCCTGTTCCCTCCTCCCCTTCCCCGCGTGTGATTAACTATCGGTCGTAAATAAAGAGCCCGCAAATGGGGACGCCGGAGTAGCGATGACACGCGGAGACCTAGCTCCCCTCTTCTCCCCGGGGTCCTCTGTCTTTCCCTGGGCGCTCTACCCCCCCCTCCCCTCCGCACCCCAGCCGGTTCACTCCCCCTCTCCCACCTCCGCCAACTCGTCCAAAAGCACAGGTGCAGTCCACTGCAGGGAACACAGACCTGTTCTCCTGGCCCAGAGGCCAACAGGCCCCTTAATCTCTCAATCCGCCCCTCCACATTAAAAGCCCTTTATCTGCACTTCTGAGAACAGCTGGTCGCAGCTGGGAAATTCTCAGTAACCCTTTCCCTCCTTCTCTCCCTCTCTTCTTGCCACATCTCGCTTCTGGGCCCAGCTGTGCAGTGTGGGTTTAGTACCGAGAAGCTCCTCATTGCTGTACACGCTATATGCAGTATGTGAAAAAGTGCCAATGTCCCTGTGCAGTTGGCAAGGCCAGAGAATGATGGAGGTGTGAAACAGTGGCCCCTGCATGCTGGTGAATATGCTGGAGGCGGAGCTCATCCAGTCTCACTTACTGTACATGACCCCACGTAAGTTTTTATAACACCTCCCACAAAAATCCATTGCGCTCACACACTAACTTGCTCATTTCATTACATTACATTATATTACATTATAGGCATTTAGCAGACGCTCTTATCCAGAGCGACTTACACAGCATTTCTTTTTCCATTTTATACATAGTATCCATTAATGCAGCTGGATATATACTGAAGCAATGCAGGTGAAGTACCTTGCTCAAGGGTACAACGGCAGTGTCCGACCTGGGAATCGAACTTGCAACCTTTCGGTTACAAACCTAGTTCCTTAACCATTATACCACACTGCCGCCCGCTTTCTTCACCTTGTTCTCTTCTGGCTCTCCTCTTTTTCCTCTTCTCTTTCCCTCTCCTGCACTCTCTCTCCCTCCCTCCCTCTCTCTCTCTCTCTCTCTCTCCCTCTCTCCCCTGAATCCCATTAAAGGAGTAAGGCAGTAATTAGAAGCCAAGCAGAAGTGCAGTTAAACATAAGCGGGCACATTTATTGCTTCCTCTGAGAGGAAACAAGCAGCCATCATCGCGTTCGCCCTACCTGCGTTAAATAAACATTTCGAAGAGAGTGCGGGTCTTAACCGGCCGTTTGGAGAAACACGATCCGCGGCATCCATAATTCTGTCCATTTCCACCCTTTGTATCTCACTCCCTCGATGCCTCCCTCCCCCTCCCGGCAGCCCAGGGTTCAGTTTGGGGCCCCTGTTCCACTTACATGGATGTGTACATACACTCAAGAGGAAACCACTGTGAGCGCTTCTACATTATTATCAGTTTAGCACAAGCTCTCATTCAGGCCGAAGAATGATCCTGCAACATCAGCCATTCTTCATTCTGCACAACATGGCTGGAAAATGAGGGATAGTACCTCGCTCAAGGGTATAGCAACCATCCCACTTGGGATAGGAAACCCTGGTCTTCCGAGCCACAGTCCGGCACTCTACTCACTATGACCCATGGTGCCCCCGCAGAGGTAAAGCACAGATTTTTCAACGCAAACATCCCCTCCCTCAAACGGCATCCAGGGGAGAGTCAGTGCGATTTAACAAAGCTGAGACACTCGCCGCCATTAGCTGTGTAATTCATCAATGTGAGAACCAGATTCACATCAGTCAGAGTGCACTCATTAAAGGTCCTCTCTGAAGCCTAATTAGAAACACACACACAAAGCACAAAGCGCCACTACTGTTTATGTGTTTAATACTCAATATATCATGTCAGTAATTAGAGAACACTGTTGAATGACAAGAGTACTTATTTCAAATTAGAACATTTCCTGACCCTGTTGAATTTTTGTCCTACCAAAAAGAATCATATTTCTGCATTTACTCAAAAGTGATTGATCTTGTGCACGATACTTATGCATACAAAGCACTGGGGTGAAGGAGAGACCAAACCACTATATCTGGCTCTAGATTTAATATACGCAAGTGCCAGACAACAAGAAAGGTGTATGAACACGCTTCTGGAATCCCCTGTACCGACAAAAACACCCCGCGGGACCATGGAGCGGGGAGAAATAATGACGAGGGAAGCTGAGCCGCCCCCGGCCTGGTTCAGTGACCCCTGCGTAGGGTACAGGAGGGGCTGCGTCGGCCCTGGCCTGGTTCAGTGACCCCTACGTAGGGTACAGGAAGTGACAGCTTTCAGACACTTCCCCAACACCTCAGCGGCCCGTTTAAGGAAGAGGGCCGCAGTGACACAACACATTAGCGCAAGTGTCTGTCCCGTCCCCCGCACCCCAACGCCGCGCTGCACACTTCCGCCTCCCCGCGGCGCCTCACTCACCTTCCCCCACTTTCCCCAACGCTGTTCCCACAGCACAAACCGTGACCTGACCACGGAGGGGACTACTGTGGCCACCTCCGTCGTGAGAGAAAGTTTGGGGGTGGCAGTGCGGACGGATGAAGGCAAAGCCCAAGCCCTATAGAATCAGGACTCTTGTTTGTGGTTTCTGGGGATTACAGAGCGGGGTAGTCCTCAAACTCATTATAGCAACTGTTTAAACTCAAGAACTGCAGCCAAAATCTCCTGCCATTAGCAGAGGAACAGTTAAGAGAAATGACTCTGCTAGGTTTAGAAGGAAAACCACTTCCACACCATTCACATTTCTAAAAAGTGATCCCGACATCCGATGACCCCGCCAGCTTTGCCAATGTTTTCAATATGGTGGGTTTCCTTGAGATTTCCACAGCTTTCGACATGGTATTTGTGAAGATTGCTTTATAATGTTTGTCCTTTTAAAAAGATCTCCAAAGCAACGAGTGACTTCCACAGAGAGTGATTGCAGAGTTAGACACATCCTGCCCACTAGCTGCAACAGATGACATCATCCCTCCGTGATGTATTTATATTGTTTTAACGCCTTGCAGTGTGCGCTGGCTCTGGAGGCTGAACGAGGTGGGAGTTAAGTGTATACTAAACCCAGCCAGTCATTTGTTTGACTGTAATTAAACGCTGGAAAGCAACCAGGCTGTTTTATGAAGCAGTAATTGCTTATAAGGGTTTAGTGTGTTTGCATTTGGAACCGTTAATGTTGGAGCTCTGTGTTTTGCAATTCAAACTTTCTATTTTTTTTCAAAATGTAACACTTTGTAAGCTTTGGCTTTCCCCTATAAAGCCCAAGGGTTTCAATCTTTTACCCAGCTACATTCTGCCTACTCCTTGAGTGGATGTAATAGAAGAACAGTTCCCCCTTGACCTTTAACGATTTACTGTAAGCTCAGTGGGCTCTAAAGTCACGTGTCTGTACACCACTCTGAAGAAAAACACAAGCAGGGCCATCCTTCGGTTTGTGAATGCCTGTAACTTTCAGGAGATCAGTTACTGATAAGGTTCAATAATTTACCATTTCCTGGTTTTCAGTCAGTACTAAAGCAAAGTCAGGAATAGAATACTCTGCACATCATTGATGCTGCAGTCGATACCTCTGTATCCACTCGCTTAAGGCATTCTTATCTTTTGCATCTCCCGGGCACGTTTATTCCATTTAATCACCTATAACATTAGAAAATCACCTGACACACACATTACACAATCTCACACAGGACTCAAACTCATCCACCTGAGGTCCAAGGGCTCTTACCACACACCTCCGTACCTCACAACTCCTGTGTAATCAGCAGAGTCCCAATCATTGATGAGAACAATCATGAGTCAACGCTAGTCAAGTTAAACTGAAACTGGTCCTGACAGATGCATTGTGGGAAATGGTTTTAGGATTGATCTACTTGCACACTCGGGGTCACAAAGACCTGCACTTGCTAGTCTCACCTCATTTGCTGTGAGGGTAAAATGACTCCTTTTTTCACACATTCTCCAATTTAGTGGCCACACCAGCCCCGCCCTGCTGGCAGTCTCTGCGCTCAGCCAAGCCGCCTCTTATTATAGACTTCACGAGAATTCACAGTTTCTAAGTAAATATTTTCATAATTTTCCACTAAACCCAGGGCAGCATGAACGGCACATATGATGTGCGTTTCCTTTAAGAGCTTGTTGCTTATTTTGTTTAATTAAAGCCAGACCTTTAGAAGCAAATATTTGAAGAAATCCTTTGATTTGTTGTTGCAGCTGTTGAATTTTCTGAATGCACTGAAGTATTTCTTTTAATATTTCACACTAGACTGACATAATATTTCAGGTCTGCAATAACAGTGGATGTTTTAAACTGTCTCTTAACTATTTGGAAGTTCCAACTGTAACAAGTTCAACGGCCATCACATGGCATAAGACGCATCCATAAAATGTGCTTATGGGGGCCTTCCAGACTGCACTGGAGTCGCTGTGCTGATGTCACAATGCCTGTCACCGCACACCCAATCAAATCACTACCACTGCACTTGTACCCTGACCAGAATTTCATACTCCTGGCCAGATGTACTATTTGCTGCGTTCGTAACTACAGAGCACACAGCTGGGCCTGCTGAGTCACTTCTTCCAGAAAAAAAAAACCATGCCGTGTGTAATTACCAGAGGGCTCTGCTGTGCCCTGCGCAAGAGAGCATGGGAGAGGTCATAGGTGAAACTGCGCTCGCCACAGCCCTGGCATCACAGCAGACGCGCCGAATGCTTCATACCTAATGGCCTGGTGACAGCGCAGAGGGTCAGCAGCACACAGTCTAAGAACGAGAGTGGACTGATGGCTCTAACTGCATTCCATCAACCCCTGTGTGGTGTCAGGTCGGTCCGCCTGAGCGCACGACGGAAAAAGGGACAACGTCGATCCGGGAGCAGGGTGAAACATGTGGCCCTTATGAACACTTCACCGCAGTCGCGTTCCTACAGCTTCCACCCTTGCTCTCCGAGTCACTTGCCACACGCACATGCGCGATGCCAGCCCGCTGTCGCCACCGTCTGCGGCCCCACTGTTCCGTCTCACTCATCAGTCGAGCGGTTTGTTGTTTCTAAGCGGAACCTTCTATTTGTTTTAACAACATGGCAGCCGGTCACTGGGTCGTGGGTTTGTTCAGGCCCACATCTGGGTTTCTTCACTCATAGCATTTCCTTCTTGCCATCCACCCATGGGCTGCAAACGGACGCTTGGGGTTAACCAGAGCTCTCTCTGCCCATTTTGGGCTGAGCCCTGCCAGTGTTCAATGCATTCTCCAGGCACCGGATGAACGAGAAGCAGGGCGGTTGCGAGATACCGGGACGCTTGCTTTGTGTACATCTCAAGGGCGCAGTGCATTGCTCTGTTTACCCACAATAAATGCCAGACTGACAATGAAGTTTACCATTGCACAAACAGCCTCACTTCCAAAATCTAGCCATCCTTCACAGTTAAGCGTAGCCTTTGTTTTTAATCCTTTGGTTGGATTATGTTAGATTATTCCTAAAGTGAAAATAACACCCCGAGGTACTAACATAATTTGAGACGATTACTGTCATTCCCTTGCTCAGCTTCTCATTGTCATTTGCCAAGAATTCTTCAATTTGACCTTGTACTTCATCTCAACTGAAAACTCCCATTTAGCCAACTGTCATCCTCTTTCCACAAAGCAGCACACTCCTTCACACATCAAGCTTACAATTCATCTTGAGCCCCATTTTGCAACACTTTGAATTAATCGCACTGTGTTCATCCAAGTAACAATTCTGCTATGAATTCTTAAGAACAAAAAATGACAACAGCATTGAGAAATTGGAAATTATGTTTTGATGCTGTGATGTGTTTATTCACTCCCTTTCGAATATTCACGGTCACTCACTCATCATACAATGTCCTGCATAAAACTAAACAGGCAGCAATCACAACTTAATTTTCACAAATCTGATCCAGAATGTTCTTCAGAAAAAATGGTGCATACACATGGTAGTTACATATTAGTTTTGCAACCACTGCATAGTTTTAGCAGGGAAAATATGTTATTGTTTCAGAGTGGTTTAATGAAAAGCTGACACATAATCAGATTTGATGGAGGGAAACAAATCACCCTCGAGTTTTCCTGCTTTTCTCTAAACTCTACTTATTAGGACAAACAGTTGCAATTTCAGTCACTTGAGGTCTTTTAAAATGCTGTCAGGTTTAACAGCAGGGAAAAAAAACTTCCAGCAGTAATGAGAAAAATGTTTTCTGGGATAATAAGCACACAACGCTCACAGTAGTCTGGAAAATTGCTTTTGCCAATTTTTGGTCTGTATTAGACTCTGGATTTTTGAATTGGCAGAGAAAATAGAGCATAATCTACTTCGCTGGCTGGAAAATCTTTTCAGAACTGTACTTTCTCAAGTCACAATCCCTCTAAAACGTCTTCAAAAAGACCCACTGTGTTATCGAAGGTTACTCTGACGACCTCTGTTGCAAAAAGATATCTTCCCTTTTGTAAGCAGGGCGGGGGATTGGTGGACTTGAGGCGATAAAATTTCTCCGCACAGCTGCTTTGGCCCGGAGAAGTCAAGAAACATCTGTATTAACCTCTGGCTGTGTCCCAGGGGTGGCCCGCCGAGTGAGCGCTGGAATGCGAGGCTGCTCTTTCCAGGGAGTGAGGGAGCCGCTTGACACAGCTGCGCAGGCGAGCTGCCCGCTCCGTAGCCGGTGTCTGCTGGTGTGCGGGCATCTCCAAAACGCACCCTCCACCCTACACTGCCAATGCCCCCAGCACCACTCTGGTATGCAAAACCCCCTTGGACTTCTCAACACGATGCCAAACGGCGCCCGAATACACTTGTAACAAAGAATGACTAACGAGTCATGGAAGCATGGCAGTGCCAACTGTGTGACAAAAATGCTGTCTCAATGCGGAGTTCTAGTAAATACAAACACATTTTCCAATTACAACTCTTTCCTGGCCCTATTACTTGCCTGATAACACACACCATAAACCTGGTGAACTGGCTGTCGGCTCGGTGGCATCTCTCCAGAGACAGGTTGCGCTGTGCCCCACAGTCTCACAAAAGGCTGCAGTAATTACCCATTGTTTATGCGTGACTCACTGTCTGTGTTTATCCGCTGTATCTCAGGTACACACGAAAAGCCCAGCCATTTTCCTTCGAGCCCCCGTCGCAAAATAGACAAGCCCTTTCAGAATAGAACAACCTTGTTGACGAAATGAAATGTTCAATTGTTTTCACCCTTTCTTCACATCTGGCATACATAAAAAACGATCGACACTTAAAACACGCACACACCTTGTTTAATCGCAATATTGCTCTACTTCCCGTTAAACCACAACTCTTTTTATGATGGCATCCCCCATGGGGCGAATTAAAGGCAGCTGCCTTCAATCAAGATTATTACAGACCAAGGGACCTATTACTGATAGTCATGACTTATCACACACGCGCCCGTGAAGGAGCACATTCAGGCATCCATCCACACTAAATCCCATGAGACCTGTGAACAAGGAAGATGTGACTAACAAGTTTGATAATACACTTGGAAGCAAGAAAACAGAAATAAAATGTCAATGATGCCACCACTTCCACTGAGACGCAAATAACAGGCCAACAAGTAAGTGGCTGCTCCCTGATATCTCATGCATAACCACCGGGTTAGGAATTACTTCAACTGTGCACCTTGGCTCCTCTCCAGCCCAGACAGGCATTGCACTCTGGAAGTTGTGGTTTTGTAGAGGGGAAATGCCTTAATTCAGTGTGGCTTTGGGCTAATGTGCCAGGGACCAGCGGGACCAAATCAAATAATTAGCCAGGAAGAGTGAGGCAGTGCAGAGGGGAGGGAAACCAGACTGCCAATCAGTCAAAAAGAGAGCCCAGAAGCTAAGGGCACTGTCAGTGGTTCTCTTATCACCCAAGAGGGATGGAAACCATATAGAGTGGTGAAACAGGCTCCACTCTCTCCCTCTGTCCTCTCTCTCTCTCTCTCTCTCTCTCTCCCTCTCTCCCCCCTCGCTCTCCCTCTCTCTCCTGCCGAGCCTTCACACGAGCATACCTCTGTCCTGCATCAGGAGGGAGAGGAGGGCTGCCACACCGGAGATGAAAGCGAAGGCGCTTCCCCTAAATGCTGCCTGCCTTTCCCGACCCGTCCTGACACGCTCCACTGAGAGAAGGGGGCTTCGGAGAGGGAAAAGACAGAGAGGGGGGTGGTGGTGGCTCCCACTGCTGCTGCTGTTGCTGCTTGAGAAAAAACTGGTCCAGTCTTCTCGGTGTGATAGGGTGTGACGTGGAAAAAATACCCATCCTCAATATTTACACAAGCGGCTCTGTCGCAGGAATTCAAACGCTGAGTGACAGTTAAGTAAACATTGTCACCCAGTATACAGCACTCACAAAACTCAGAGCCCTTTCCCCGAGCACCATAGATGATTTAGTACACAGTTCCATTATTTAATGGAGTAGCCTAATACAAAAAATGATTTTCAACTGAGTGGCCTGAGTGGCCTATCACAGACTCCCGTGCTGGCCACTGATGCTTAAAACCTAAGTCTATGAACCCTAAGCAGTACTCCACCCTGCAGCCGCAGTGCTGACACACTGAGTTCAATTATGATAAAAACCTATTGATGTCAATGACAAACTTCCTGCAACAGAAAACATGCCTGGTCGACTGAGGTTCGAGTTGTGGTTATGGCCCTTACTAAAGGGAAAAGCATAAAGACCTTGTTTTATAACTAATACTAACACCGGATTTGTTACCAGCATGCATATTGACAGATGGAAAGCAGTTCTAAGTGATAAGAAGAGCGTTTAGTGTGGGAGTGGCAGCAATTCAGCTTCCCGTTCCACCCAGCACTTCTTCAAGTTGAGAAATGCCTGTCAAAATCCCAGCCATGCAAATGCAAGATACTATAAATGTTAATCCAAAAATTTTGAGGAGAACAGCAGTGAAATCAGATACACACCTTTCGTCAAAATGTTTCACATTGGTGTGTCACATAGCTCTATTGAAAATACAGCAACCGCTTCCAGACAAATCAATACAGTTTTAAATAAAGGTAGGAACTTTAAACTTACAATTTGTGGATTTATTGAGAGCTACAGGTGAACGCTTAAAAGCTGTAAGTGAAGCATAAAGCCCCCTACTTCCGTTTTCAGCAGCCAATGTTTGAAAGCCCACCTGTACATGCTCCTCTCGTGTTCAGTTAAGATGATTTTTTAAATATGTGGTGGAGTCATAGAAAACAAGCCAATTGCTCAAGGTGACTTTGGTTACATGTATTTCTTGTACTTACATACTTAGCTATAGTAAGTATCTTAAACAGTTTGTTGTGATAGCTTGTCAAACTAATGTGTTGAGGTAGAGATCTCAAAAAAAGAAAAAAAACTTCTTATGGTGGCCTGTCCTTACGCTCCATATGTTAACTAAGCTTTTCAACTGTTCACTGACTGGTCCTGGAGGATTGAGGCCCTTGACTTTTTAGGTTTGTGGTCAAAGTCATCTGTTTCAGTCGATGTCTAAAATAAGCACAATGTAGAAGCGCCCACTATGATTATATATTTCAGAAAAAGAAACGGTGTCACCTCCCATTCTATTGCCCAAAACACACCAACAATGATCTACTCTAAATTAATTGTGAACCAGCATCCAGTGGTAATTTCTATTGAACTTTCATTGAGATTTGTTGTTGTTGTTGTCTGTGCTTGAGTGGAACGTTTGTTCAATTACATGCAATTGCCAGTTTAAGGAAATTGTAGGCTATAGCCTAAGTAGTACACACATGTTTCAAATACAGCATATTACTAGGCCTATATATTATTATTATATATTACTGTTTATTAGTTATGTGTATGCCTATTTACAAAATCAATGTGGCTAACAATAACAGATGGTTCGTCCAATTTCAGACTTGAGCAATCTAAACAGATAAGACTGTAGGCCTAAATCGTGAATCATGAAACCATGCAACAGCCATCCAGAAAGGATTACGAATAACTGTTTCAAAATGCAGCCTACACAATACATAGCCTATTTTCTGACTTTACCGACAAGGATAATCGAAAATTAACTCAACCACATTTTAATTTTTGTTGAAATTACGCAACATGAACAGTAGGCTACATAAATTCGGAAACATTTAAAACTGACAGGTGTGATAATATCTTTCTCCGTGAATACCGCCTGCTCCACATGCATGAGGAGATAGTCGTCCTGGAACTGCTGGATTCAGTTCTATGCAGGTCAAACACCTGAACATTAACGGCTCGACACAGCTGTCTGAGCGACACAGACACGTCGGAATGCGACGCCGTTGGATTCCTTTTCCACTGGCAAAATTGCTATAGACTACTGCAAACACAGACTACGTTAAGTAACTCTGGAAAATTAGACATAGACCTATATGGGATACGGTATGGCTCTAGTTAGGCTATGTAGCCTATGCATGTTGTTGGCCTATGTCAAGCAATCTACATACAATTCATGTTTGACCATTATAAATATGAAAATTGGCCTCCGAATTCAGAACTAACATAGAATCATACGCAACTGGCATTAGACATAGGATAGACTTCTAGTGAAATGTGTCAGATAACCTACAAAAACAAGATCCATCTGGTAAACCCCTCAGAGTCGGGATTACTGTACAGCACTATGGAATACCCCTGGGAAGAATTAAACTACACAGCACATTTTTTATCAGTTCTTAAAACTCATTAGCTCAATTGCATATAGGCAACACACAATTCAGACAAAGAGTTTAGGAATGAGAACTCTTTCTCCAATCTTACCCTGTATCCCTTCAATTGGAAATGCACTGTTTCATGGTTTTGCATTTGTAACAACTTGGGACAATGGGGGTATTTTGTTAATAAATGCTTGGCAAAATGCAACATAACCTGAGAACTATGTATTCATTATGAGACCTGTGTAGCCTAGTGCGTATCAATAATATGTACGTCAAATAACACCATCAAAGCATGGCGGAGACCTTACCTAGATTGACAAAGCTCATGACCATGTCAGCATCGTTAAGAAAGTTGTTGTCTTGCAGAGTTGCAATCGGTGGTCCCTGTGTGGTGAACACGGGCTTGTAAGGGTATGAGTAGCCGTCTGCGTCTCCTTCTGTGGACATGGCATTATACAGGTCCAGCATGAACATCGGGGCTGCATTGTGCTTCCCGTGGAGGTGCGGTCGGGGCCGGTGAGGCAGCCCCAGAATGGAGAGAATTTCGCGCTGCATCTCTCTGCGCTCCTGGCTTTTCAGTCGCCGATGGATGAAACTTGAGTGGACCTCGTTGTCCAAAGTGAAGTTCGTGAAGACGGTTTCAGCCAGCACACAGTATCCCCATACAAGCATTAGTGCCGGAGCACTTGTATCTAATATCGAAACCATATTCTGTGTAGGTAGCCAAATACAGTGTTACTATTAACGTTCCACTTGAAATAGTTAAGCGAAACGAGATGTATCTAAAAATTCAAAGGGTTATAATCAGATTTACTCAATGGTGGATAAGTACAGTACGACTTATTTGTAAAAGAAATGTACTTATCCCAGCATCAGCTCATATCCCACATGTTGAGGGAAGGGTCCCTCGGAAGATACATCAATTTCAGTTCGCGTCCAGTTTTATTTATGTGGTTTAAAACTGGGAGAGTATGTGTTCCGTTCCTCTTGAAGTTGTCTGTAAAAGTTATAACAAATTTTCTTTTCGCTTTCTCCCTGTCATTCGCTGGGTCTGAAGTTGTCAAGAAGCGTTGCAGGCAGTATGATGCCTGCTTAGAGCGCAGACAGCAAACTTTGAGGAGGTGCTATCTGCTGGGAGGGGCAGGAGGCAGCTCTGCTATTGCCTGCTGAACAAAGCGCTAGGTTTAAGATAGAGGGGTGTATGATTGGGTTTGGGTTGGTAAAAAGGAGGGGGCGACATCAAGGTTATCTTTCAAGATGTTTATCTCTTGGAAGTGCCGAGGGTGGAGACGCATGTCTTACCTCGTGACACCAATTTTAAGTGATGAATTGGAAACATTCAAAAGACTTGCCAGTTTGATTGTCCGCGCGCTCCTTTCTTTTGTTTGTAGGTAACAGCTTCGAATGCCGCGACTTCTTCATTACGCGCCTTGTATTTTGTTACTGATGCACGAGAGAGGCAAATTGTTTTTCGGGGCATATTTATTTCTTGTATCAGAGGAATCGGTTTGTTGTCGCATATCGATTTTCACTGGGAATAAGCACACTAACAGCTCGAATAGCTTTAAGGATTAGTTGCTGGGTGTTCTATTAACTACAGGTGTGCTGGTAGCCTAAGTGTGATGTCATTGTACTGAATCTATTCACAAAAGCTGGACGCGAATAATTCAGGCACTTGTAACCTTAAACCAGTTTAACCAAGACAATAATATGCTTCACATAAACATATTTCATATGTAAGAACTGCTTTTATTCTCGCTTCACTTTTCAGTTGTGATGCTACTTAGGCTAATTCCAGTGTAATTGTTACTTTGTTCTTTATGTGTAAGGAAGGAGCCCCACAGGGACAGAATCTTGCATGGCTGAATCATGTCATGTTTTCACATTTTACTGTCTTATTACCCCTTTGTCCAGTGCTGAAAATTGTCCTTTTCCATTCAATTTTTATCTTCTGCCACTAGAACAAGGCAATGTTTGTGTAAAATGTCCTTTGCATCATTAACGTGCAACAGAGAAGAGGTGTCAAACAGAGCTTTTAAACGGGAACCCCTTCTGGACACTTATAATCACACAGTAATATGATTGTGGATACAGAACCCCATTCCTTGGTTTATGTGAAGTCCTGCAAGCAGAAGAAATCGCGACGAGGGGAAATTAATGATCCCCTGCAATGTATTCATATAATGTGCACCCAGAGCTCACTGTAGCTACTGCACAGGCAGGAAGTGGGCAATAATAGCATCAATGCACCACAGAAAGCTGGGTTATGGGTGCAGATGTCTGGCAGCTGTTTAGCCCTTTGCCCACCCCCGCTGGCCCACCACCTCTTAAACACCACAGTTAGTGCAATTTTTCTGGCCTTCACATGTGCATTATTTACTCAATAAGAGCTCTGGTACATGGGGGTGGAATGTGCACATTTTAACTTGTACTGCATCCACTCTTCCTAGTATAATTTATAACCTTTCAGGAAGTTTTAAGATGAAGCTGCTAGAACAATTGGACACCTTTTGTAACAATAATTATTAGTACTTCATCTGAAAGCTGCCATAGCCACTACTGAATTTGTGTTGTCATTTTCACCGTTACGGCAGTTAAATACTTCTCAGGAGTAGCCAGCAAGTGTGTAAACTTCTTCCGGTTCGTCAGATTGAATTAGCAAATGGCAGTGACGCACATGTATATACCGGTGGTTTCTGATTGAAGAGTTTAAAGGGACGTGGTTTTCATTATGGCTTTGTCCAGGAATTGCACATGGAAGCAAAGCGCCCCCCCAAACTGAAGTGCTAGGCTGAGGGATGTCAATCTTGGGGGACAATAGGAACAGACCCCCTTTTGTTCTGGCCCCAGTGCTCCTGATGACCCGCACAGTAAACACTGGCACTGGCACGTCTGTGCACTGAGGCCCCTTTGACCAGGAGAAGCAAAGCAGAACCGGAGGCAGAAGACCAACACTGGATTTCCACCCATTCATTTATCCCACCCACCTCCACAGACACACCTCCCGAGTCCAGCAAACCACACACATTCAATTCTTCCCTCCCATCAGTCTCACACACATACACCCCCCTCCCCACACACACTTTCTACCAAACAAAAATACACACACTACCTTAGACACTCACACATAGACAATACACGCACACACACACACCTTTATGCACTATTTCTGCAGCATAGAGATCTCAAACTCCAGTCCTAGAGGGCCACAGTCTCTGCTGGATTTTGTGATTGTGAAGGGAGCACACCACACACCATGCATAAACTCATTTTCTCTTTCACACTACCTCCCACTGCTTGCTGTAAGGTAACTCAAAAAAGTGTGCACACACACACTCTCTCTCCCACCAACTATAGGCTATACCCCTTTACCAAGTCTATTTAGCCACATGCACAGATGTAAAATACGCATACACAAACAATTTGTGTAACTCAGTCAGTAATTGACAGCTCATGCAGAGCCTCTGAGCACATTTGAGAGGACCTCACAGTTCATTCCCACACATGAGAGGCAGCCGTCCCGCATGGAGGGACACACATCTGTCATGGGGCCCAGGTTGGCTGGCTGGTAACCAGGGACGGAAATGAGCCCGGTGATGTGCAGCAGGGCTCAGGCCCAAATGCAGTATATTATCATTAGCACTCAGGAGGACTAAACAATACCATGCCCAAAATACTGTTACTAAGTATTGTGCAATCTAAACAAATTCCAAACCCCACATCCACCGTTCCTGATCCAATTATAGGTTTCAGAAATGTCACATTAAAAGAAAAGAAAAAATGTCACAGGCATTTTCCAGAATGCGGTGGTCTGATTTGTGTCATTTACTTTCCCCACAAAAACTAATAGCTCTCACTACAAACAAACCTATACCCATATGACAAAAACAGTTTAACAATGTTCGCACGCACAAAGTCCCTGCCAACACCACCCCCAAACCTTCCCAAAACCATCCCATGTGCTTTTCAGCAGCCTGCTCAAACACACACAGGGCTTGCAGGTTGGAGCATGACATCACCTTGTGCAAGGCGCTACGGCGATCCAAAACAACTCGCCCCAGCTCTGTTCTCAGAGACGCCGGGAGGCTCGTCCGTCCTCCCCTCTCCCTGAACCCCCCTCGGCACGCCCGGGCCCTTTTTTGATTTGCGCCCTCAGCAGCTTTGACAAAGGTCAGATTAATATTTATTTCGAATGTTGTCTTAAATGCCATAGGCCACGCTCCTTTGAAGGCTAGGGGCAGAGCA
Organism: Ilyophis sp. 1 JC-2022; assembly: GCA_022702515.1. NCBI lineage: Eukaryota > Metazoa > Chordata > Actinopteri > Anguilliformes > Synaphobranchidae > Ilyophis > Ilyophis sp. 1 JC-2022. Next base: position 45,414,656 of record CM040402.1, read on the forward strand.
CAGCGGGCCACTCTGCAGAGGATACAGTAAAAGTCTCTTTCAAGGTAAACTGACCTTTAAATGGAGCGCTGCGGGGTCGCAGGGGTCACATTTTTCCCTGTCTACATTTTCAGGGCAGCTCGTATGCGCGCTCCCCGCCCTGGCCTGTTAGACACCCAGCCAGGTGAAGCTGAGCGATTGCAAATGTTCCCCTTCGTGTCGGATGCGTCCCCTTCCCTGAGCAGCATGCAGGCGCATATGAGCCACAGCTGTTGGGGAGCAATGCCGCTTTAAACTTTTTTTGTACCGTTTACTTTCATCCGCCTTTGGTTTTAATGAGACCAACAGCAGAAGACTGAAACATTTTTCCAATTTTATGTGATAATAAAGATAATGATGCTAATGGAAATGGCAGATACATTTTTATATTCATATGTCTAAGTATAAATGTATTTTCCGACATTTGTACTCAATTTACAGTTTTTCTTTGGTGGTGTGATAGTTTGTTATTGGACAATATTGTCCAGTTTGTCCTGTGCTTAGTTGTGGCCACCTGCTCAAGTCTGTCCTGGAATGTGTGCAGAACACTGTGTGACACTGGCATTGGAGCCAACAACACTGGCCTCTATGCCCAATTGCCTCTCTGCAGAACTTCAAAAGCTCCAGTTAGTGCCAGCAATCAATTACACTGAGCAAAACTGATAAATGTACAATTTAGTATAGCATTTTCAGTAGTGCTGTAATGTGTGATCATTTCAATTTGTGTAATCGTTACTACACTTTTTTTCTTTGTGGCTCATCAGCCACACACTCTGGGGAAATGTAGATTATTGCTTTATAGAATGAGATTTTTTTAAAGTGCAGTTGACAGTTTCGTAATATTACGGATTAACATTATGCTTGACTCTTCCATCTGTTTTATTCGGATACATCATGCTTGGAAGTATTCTTGCACAACACTTCATATACAATATAGCCCTCTGGGGGGACACTGAAGTTAATTATAATATCATCCAAATCATTGTGTTAGATTCATGACTCTGTGTAATCCTTCACTTGGACATTTTGACTGCATGGGCTCCTTATCTCATTATTTCCTGAGTTGAGCTGTCACTCAGAACTCTGAATGATCTGTCGCCGCCTCTTTAGGGCACTTACTCGATTCCCATTAGCAACACAGAAACGAGTAAAGCAGCGTTTGGCACAGGCAGATGGGAAATGGGGATGGTGCAGGGCACGGGAGGGGTGGGGGCGAGTCAGCTCTGTTTTCTATTTGTAGGGATTAAGCTGACAGATCTGTATTTGGTTTCTCTGCTGGGCCTCTGGCTACAGCTAATCCCCCTCACCTGCAATGGTTGCCCCCCTCTCTCCACTGACCCTGCGACCCTCTCCTCTCGCCCAGTGCAAACACTCGTCCAGAGACAAGCGCATGACTGGCTGCACTCTGTCTCCGCAGGTTAATGCCTCACACTTGCCAGGGATCTTTCACAATCCAAGAAAACGGCAGGGGTCCCAGATTTGGGGGGGAAAAATAACCCCCAGATGTTGTGGCCTTTCACAAGTTACGGGTTACCGGTTTTGTTATCAAGAGATAGCAATTAGCCAGCAATTAAGACCCAGTCTCACGGAAGCTGCTTGTCACCGGCACCTGAGAAAAGGGGAGACCCCCATTAAATTACTGCGTCAAGAGAAATTTAAGGTCAGAACAAGGGAAGAAATCTCTTCCCTTCCATATCCAGGAATCACAGAACTTAACAAGCTTTGAGCTCTATGAGGAACATGGTTCCCTTAGAAGCCAGTTTCTATGAAGCTCAGCTCAGCAAATAAAAACAAAATAGCAAAGTTGCACAATTGTGTTACACTTTGTAATGGCGTGACAAGAAATATGAACCATAATTGTTAACATACTGATGAAACAACGTCAGAGTAATACGAACTCATTTCTGTTTTCTTCCCCCCTCCTTCTATCCAAATTCAAAGTTTCGGCTGGGCTTATGTGTCTGAACTCAAAGATTTCTGAAAACATTGCTGTTGCTTTTTCTGGTAAATTAAAGCCTTCCCTCCGCAGCCCAGTGGCTCTGGAATTCAGAACTTTGAGATGGTTTAGCTGCAGGGTCACTGAGGAGCCGAAAATGTTTTGAGGGTCTCAGGTTGAAAGCTTGAAGAGTGCAGCTGCCGTGGTGACTGCACATACCCTAAATGAAAACAGTTATGACACATTTTATAAATTACAGCCATTTCCTGATTTGCAGGACAACACTACTGTCACTTCGTATTTAGCAGAAAACAAACATATTTGGGATTCAAAGGCAGCTGCTGGGCGCATGTGTGGTGGGTGAGCATGTGCATGCTGGGTAGGGGACGTGTTGTGAGTTACATGCGTTTCCCACCAGAAGGTCATATTTACATGGTTTAAAAAATGCACAGTATTACAATGGCTACATTGCTTTTGCCATGTGACTTTTCCCTGCCTGCAAGATTTCCCATCCAGGTGCTCTGGTCTGGTCATGCCCCTACTATGTCATCTGTCAATTTAAACCCAGTGTCCAAATCAGTTCAACAAACAGCACACAATAATCATTTTATTATTCTGTACACCACCTGCTTCACACATGATGTACTGCATGAATGATGTAAGCATAGTGAGTTTGAGTCCAAGTAGTATTTAACTCAGTTGAACCATTTAAACATTCAGATAGTTAATATAGTTTAATAATAACTGTCAACATTTTTGTGAATAGTTGTTTTGTGAATAGTTTCTTCTAATAGTTCAGACATGTAATTACTCCTGCCCACTGTCAAATGAAAAAGACTCATCTCTCTCTCTCTCTCTCTCTCTCTCTCTCTCTCTCTCACACACACACTCTCTCTCTCACTCTCTCTTGTCACCCATCATGTTCACACACATCCCGTTACTCATGCAAACTCTTTAGTTAATGGGAGATAATCCCTTGTTCTCACCAGCGATCTTGGACAATGAAAAGCAGGGACACGTTCATGATTGGGCATCAGCTTCTGTCCTGCGGAGACAGATACCACAGGAGGTGCTAATGTGGCACAGTATGACACAATGAGGCGCTAACTGCTGCATAGCCTTGGGTAAACAGCTCCCCCACTCTAAGCCTCTATGACATTATCAGAGCAAGATACAGCCCTTAGCTCTTTCTCCTGCGGCTCAATCACGGACATAGGCTTATTGAGACAAAGGTCAGATGGAACACAGTCTTTTTAGAATTATGAAAAGAAATTCATACAACTCTGAACCATAATTGCATAACATAGGGTACTACATATTAACACATAAGAACAACAAATATATTGTAGCCTACAAATAGTAACCATTAGTTAGCCTATTTCTATTTCACAGGACCTTTATGACAGTCCCTTTTCAAGGGGAGCAGCGGAAATTTTGAATGAAGTCACGAGCTCTGTATCAATTTAAGTTAAACAGAACGTCCAGTCAAAAGGCGACTCTTTTTGCTCAGTATTGACAATCTGCTTGCGAGCTTGATAAGTCACATAGCTACAGGTGGGAATTCGAAATACTAGTTTGCAAGTCCTGACTAACTAGCTGACGTTATACTGTGTTATTTAGCAAACGAACCACAGTATATAAACAGTTAGCTATATCTGTATTTCTGAATTAATGACCAGCTTGCAGATAAGCTTGCTAACTAATGTTAGCTATGTTATGTTGCCAACGCTCGACTCATTTGAGCTAGCGATGTTAAGCACCTTTCAGACTGCGATGATTGACTATGTGTTCCTTTGAACCAGTGTAATTTTCAATTTATTTTGTTTTTCACGACACACAGCGAATGTCTGAGAAGTTTGTCGAAGTCGACAGGCTTCGAGCCAACCTGCAAAAGTACCGTTCAGGCGAATTATTTCAACAAGTCGCACAGATAACCAGGTAGCCTACTGTCCTGCCTCCTAACTCAAACCGGGCTATTTTCAATATTACGGCCATTCTCTGAATTTAGTGAGTTTATCGCTGTTGTTGTTGTTTTCATTTAACAAGTTGTTGTTATTTTAACTCTATTAATAGCCTATATATTTAAATTAAATAAATACATGTTGTAACTCATATTTAGTTATCGAAGTTATAACGTTATGTTTTTTGTTTACTCCCAGTCAGGACGTTCTATGGCGCATCGAAAAGGTTATTCTGGAAATAATAACAAGTCTGGCGAAAGAGGAGGCGCCGGTGTTGGTCTTTCATAACAGATCGAGTTGGGCTAACGTAAGGTAAGATAGCTAGCCTATGTGAAACACTAACGTAACATAAGACCAGCTTGACTATGTTATTTAACGTTACTGTATTGCCACTTGAACAAACACAAAGTCTATACAAATGTGAAAGGAATACAGTATATGCCTACTGTATAACGTTAAATAAACACATACATTTAATGTAAGCCAAAACATTACAGCCAATTTACTTGAAAGAGTAAGGGCACAGATGTCCATCGCCTAGTTACATGTCAGTGCTTGTGGTAAAATAACCTAATACAAATCAACAACCGCTATGTTCTAAATATGTGAGGCTAAGTGACTAAATTGGTTCATAAAAAACACAGAAAGGTAAAAAATCTCTGACTAATGATTTTCACTGTGTGATCATCAAGAGCCTAGTTTAGAAAATAGGCCTACCTCTTGGATTCTTTCAGTCCTGAACCTTTGGCCTTGAAGCCAAAAATTAATTCCTGGCTCCAAATATGTGTCAGTTTGATAACGGACGTTCACCAACAGCTCAAAACAAAAAATAAATCTGTAATAATCCAATAATAATTTCCTTGAAGGCTGTGTGTAGACATGTTTGTGAGTGTGGGCTCAGTGTTTGCTCTGGCAGCCATAAAGAAGTCTGTACAATTATTTGTTGTTGTTTCTTATGTAGGTTTGACAGTGCTGTTGGTCTTCACATGGGTCCAGACAGCAATACTGTCAACACCATCAGAAGTGATTGCTCTTCATCTGTTAACAGATTTGGTGAGAATAACAAGTAATTATGGAATTTTGCTAATAAACATCATACAACATTTGTAAATATGAACAGAATCAGATTTCTAGGATGGAATCCCCAGGCAGGAACTTTCTAGTAGTGATAAATACTGTATGAAATGGACCCCTTTCAATAAGCACATAAACATGATTATTTCTAACTAGCTGAAGGTAAATGCAATGTTAAAGGACACATTGAAACTATAAGAAGAGATGCTACCCTAAGAATCCATGCAGACATTAAATTGGTGCATATCATGTCTGTTCTTCTCTTTGCCAGCATTGACCCTGAAGGTCTTGTCTGCAGTCTATAAACTTGTGCAAAGCAACACATATGCTACAAAACGGTAATAAACATACCCATCAAAGGCTCCAGGCTGGCTTTAATGAAACAAGTGCTGAAACATCTGATTGAGCTGTGATGATTTATCAGTTGGTATAAGGAGAGTATGTGCTCTTGCTTCTACAGGGACATCTATTACAACGATACACAGCTGTTTGGGACTCAGAGGACTGTGGATTCTATTGTAGATGACATTTCCTGTATGCTCAAGGTCCCCCGCAGGAGCCTTCACGTGGTGTGTGTGTGTGTGTGTGTGTGTGTGTCTAGGTCTCTGCACCTTTTTTATACTTCATGTGGTTCTCAACATAAAGAGGAATGGGCCCCTAATAGTTTATGACGATGAAAAAACACACGTTTCTCCTACTTATGTGTTCGCATCCTATTTGATCTCACCACGATATCTGAATACTATGGATGTCATTTCTGGAGGAAGCACCTGCTCATGATTTATGTTTTTACAGTTGGTTCACGCTGATGGCAATGAGCTGCAAAAAAAATCTATAAATAAAATAATTGAATAACCGCGAGTGGTTATTCACCTGCAGCTCGCAACGTCTAAGGGATTCCTCTCTGGTGATCTTAGCTACATGGAGGAAGACGGCACGAAAGTGAACTGCAGCTCCGGAACCACTGTGAGTGAATTACATGTACAGATGACACGTGACACTCTCGTAGCTTTAGCATAACATAACAGACTAACATTGCAACAACGTTACGTGATAATGATTGTTAACAGAAGCCGTAGAAACCTGGTGAGACCATTGTATATTAGCTGGGTATAGGCTGAAGAGCACTCTGGGAGACAGCTGTGACCTGATGTGTTGGGGCTGTCAGCCGTGAACCATAATCAGTACACAAGAGCCGCCCAATCATCATCTCTTCAGTGACATAAGGATATCCACAACTCAGGCAATAATTTTACGTCATATGTTATGTTTTCTGGCTACAGTCTCCAGCTTCAAGCCACATGAAAACAACTTGTATTTAAAAAATAAGTTTTGTTTAAATTGGCATAAATAAATAAAATAAAATAAATAAAATAAATTTATTTACAAAAATAATTTTTTTAATTTATTTACAATGAAATATACCTCCTATTAGATCATGGATCTTTCCTACAAAATAGTTAACCATAAACATTCAACACAATTTCATGTCTCCACCGTAACCGATTAAACTCGGTTTGGTTTTGTTCTGTGAGTTGTATCCAGCTGTTTCTCCTTTGGTTTTTAGGCTATGTCAGTTTCATCTAATGTCTGTGGAATAAAGAGTATCCTTTGTAGATATGATAAAAGACACCCCATATTATGTCATCTTTTCTATAGAATAAAATAAAACAAACACATCTTCCCAGAAAATGTCTGCAGAATACTAATGCTTACAAGTCAAACAGCATAAGTCATGTGTAGTCAGAATGTGACTTGCCCAAATGTGCAGCTCAAGCTCCCCTTAACTCTTTTAGATATTTCTTCAAGTGCAAAGTTTGTTTTAATTGTGGAAAAAGACGCAACTTTCCAGAGGCTCCTGGACGATGGGTTCTGTAGCAGACTGGCTCCGTGTATCATAATCACAGTAAGTCTTTAGAATTTAATCTTCTACAGCCCCATAGTGGAAATGTTTAGGTGAGTTGAGCAGAGAAATGTCTGGTTCAATGTCCGTTCCTTTCCTCATACGCCAGTTATTAGTTATATTAGTTTTTAATATTTGCTAGGAAATCTTTTCCTGAGCATTTTCCAATATGTTCCCATCCAAAAATATTCCAATACTAGTAATAAATAGCCTGAAGTATCGTGAAAATGAGGAAGCTTAAATACCCAGTGTGTAGTGTGAATTTCTGTTGTGTGTCATAGGGGAAGGGTGTCCCTGATGTGAACAGCAGGTTGATGGTGAGGAAGCTGTGGGATACCCTGCACATTCCCATCTTCGCTTTGGTGGATGCCGACCCACATGGTACCGCCCTTCCTTACCTCTTACTCATGAGGGCACTTACAATCCCAGACACGGGTGCTTGTGTGACCACACAGCCGTCAGCGATCTAAGTAATGTGTCATGGCCATTAAGTCGAGCCGGGTTGTGTGATCTAACCTACTGGAATCACAGAGGTCCCCTGGATTTATTGACACTGTCACTTTCAATGAGTCCCACTTCCTCTTTGTGAGACACGTGTGTAATGGTCTACTTTGTTACTGGTGAATTACAAGTTCTGAATAATTGTTACTGAATGATGGTTATGGTATGGTTGTGATTAAAGTGTGTTTGTGCATTTCCTAGGCATTGAAATAATGTGTATCTACAAGTATGGATCCGTGGTAAGAGTTTTGTACCGTTTGGCTTGATGCTACACTCGCTGAAGGCCTTTAAACATTTCAGTATTGCAATTAAATGTAATTATTCACTTTCGTCTGTGTAGAAGCCTTGCCCATTTGAACATATGAAGTTATCGTTTGGAAAAGTCATGTTCTGTTTTTCCCCTCAGTCCATGTCCTTTGAAGCTCAGAATCTCACCGTCCCAAGCGTGATGTGGCTGGGCCTTCTCCCGTCCGACATTGAGAGGTTTGGGGACAACCGTGTTACATTCAGATATTAATTGTGATAGTATTGTTGTCAAAGGAAGGATTCTGCATCAACAGACCTTTCCTGCACTCTGGAAAGGCCCAGAATAACCAACCAAGTGGGTGCTGAGATTCCATTGGAATTTTCCTTAAGAAGCAGAACATTTGTGTTTACCATTTCAAGAGGCACACGCCTAAATGGCTTTTGGAAGAACCTCTGGCTTTGATGTGATGTTGATCGCAAGCTCAAGCTCATGCCACAGTATGTAAACGAGCAGTGTGGTTTCTGAGCTTTAAATAAAAGCTAGCATTCAAAACCTTCTTCCTTTTAGCTGCTAATTGTCCTAAGGCCATTTTATGGTTATTCTGTGTAGTTCCCTTGAACTAACTGGGTATAATTATCATCGGGTTACATTTTATTATAAGAAAAATACTTTTTCATATAACGGAGCAAGCAGTTATAAATTTGTTATCGTTTCAAAAAAAACATTTGAAGATGCAAATGCAAATGTTACAAAAGTGATTCCTCATCATTACATGCAATTAAATCAAAAGGAATCAGCTTCTGATGGGTGATCCTCGTTTTACATTACAGTTATTTGGCAGATACTTTTATCCAAAGCGACGTACAATAAGTGCATATTGAAGTTCATTGAAACAACTACAAGGCTGAAGAGCCTTAATTTAAATAGGCATGCTTAATCACACAAAAAGAGGTTCAAGACAAATCACAACTTCAAGGTCCGTTTTTAGCCTCTGTTTCAGGCTCACAGACCCCCATTGGTGTAACCCTAATCTTTTTAATCTTTATACTGTGCTCAAGGTTCCAAATAACATTTACAGATCACATACAATGGGATATCTGATGGATATTTCTGCTTATGATGAACTACCTACCGTAAAACTTTGCCAGTGGTGTAGTACTAGAACGTTTCTTTCAATAGATATACAAACATTGGATAGCCTCAGTATTTATAGTTAATAAAGGTAATTTACTTACAGCGAGGTAAAGTTTTATTTATTTATCTAGTCTTTGCCCATTATCGTCCCGCCTAACAATGATAGCTCTTTAATTGTTGAGACTACTTATTCTAATGTGTTAAGACAGTGTGGAAGTGTAATGAACTGTTTATCATTAAAATGTTGTGTTTCAGACTAAGGGTTCCAAAGGATGTCCTGATTCCATTTACAAAGAAGGACGAGAGCAAACTCACAAGCCTGCTAAAGCGGCCCTATATCGTCTATCAGCCTGCATGGGAAAAGGAGGTAAGGCCACAAGCAAATAGACCCTGGCTGGAGTAACACACTCATCTATTTTTTTGTTTCAACCAAACTCTCAAGTACTTAATTGGATCGATTTTGGGGCCTATTCAATCAAAATGGCCATGTTTCTACTGAAAGCATGTAGGTCTGCGGATTTTCTGTCACAGGACTGGCCACCTGGATGTTTTACAACAGTGTTTAAATTGTGCTAATGTGACAGAAATATGTGAGCATGTATGCATGGACACACAAATACGGGTATGCAGGAAAGATAAATGTTTCATTGAATATCTTAGATTTGAATCACAGATTAATGTCTAACATGTATCATCAAATTATGTTATGCTATTTTGACTCGGAATACTTGTTGTTGCAGATGGAGAAGATGCTGAAATGGAGACAGAAAGCTGAAATACAATCCCTGACGTCATTAGCCCCAGACTTCCTCACCAGTGTGTACCTGCCAAACAAACTGCAGTATGGGGGGTGGATATGATCCCACACTGCCCCCTTGTGGCAGGTGGCCTTATGCCATTTATTTTGAAGACTGCAATCTTATTTGTGCTGTCCATGTCCATCTCTGTTCATTTTTGAATTAATTCTAGAAATTTAATAGCAAATGTAATATTCTTGTATGCAAAATGGAAGACAAAGGGAAGTTACAACTAGCTGTAAGAATTATTTGTAAAATATATATTCCTTTTTTTTTTACTAAATAAAATGGTTTTATTAAAGTAAGCTTGGCATAGTTTTAACATCTATAATGATGTTGTGACTTGTGTGGCTTGTTTTGTGCCATTGGATTGAAAGTACATAATGAAATAAAAAACAGTAAAGTACCAACCATATCTCTTTAAAATTACTGTATTTCTGTTTTCATTGGACATAAGTATATTTTCTTTCCATCCATACTATCAGGGGTAGCGTTAGGAACGAAGGACCAGACGCGACAGTAGGGGTTCTTAAAGCCAAAAAGCGGGGGGAAACCCGCAAACAGAGAATAAGTTAAGTACAATAAAATAATAAACTTTCCCTACAACGAGAGATACCGCTACCAAACTCAAAGCGACAAGTATTGGGCGAAAACTCTAAAACTAGATATTAAGACAAACAACAAAGAAAATCCTATAGCTCACAACGAGAGCCGAAAAACACAAACGAGGTAACAGAAGACGACAGAAAGACAGCGGTTAAGAAAAGAGACAGGATAGAAACGAATAACCTATGCTAAGTTTCTAATAAACTCCCTTACACCTGCAACAAGTCCCGTGGAACCACAATACGTTGAGGTGATACGATCGTTACAAATTGTCAGTCCTATGCCGTGGATTACCGGCTTTCCTTGTCAAAAGATTGGAAATATGGAAGCGTCAAACAAAGACGAAGCGAGGTTTAAATAATGACAGGAAATGCGGAACAGGTGAACACACTGAGTAGAAGAAAACCCAAACACACGAAACGGACAAAGAGAAGAGGCGCATTACGAGCGCTCCAAAAGGGAGTGGCCAACAAGAGAAGAGCAGGCTGAGAAACCATGACACATACATGTATGTGGGGAGTGGGTTGGGCTTTACCTTCAGATGTGTGCTTCCAGGTAGGCTACTAGCCAGAGAAGATAGCTAACGTTTGCTAGGTAGCTTGTCAATGAGGAAAAGAGAATCATACCAGCTAACGTCCTGCCATATTTTAATGTGCACGGAAACCAATGGGAACTTTATAAATTAGGCTATACTTTAGTTTATTTGATGGACGTTCTCCATTTGGAATATTGTGAACACTTATCAATATTCTGAAACCCCCCCATCTTTACTAATTTTCTCACAATGTATTCCCCATACCTCCTTTTAAAATTCCCCATCTGTGATTGACTTTTATATTTTACTATAAAACTTCCCCTCTGAATAATACAATTTAAAAAAACTACATTTAGGGGAAAATCCCCCAGTCAGGCAACTGTAACTCACAAGAGCACCAGAAGTATGCATGTTGATTGTTGATCGAACAACGCACGTGTGTACACAAATGAGATTGCGCGTGCACGGACAATACCGACCATGTTTATTTATATATTTATGGTTTATTTGATAGGGACAGATACAATATACATAGACAAACTGAGTACAGAAATGGAAGTATCATAGTGTTTATAGCTAATTTGCAACACCCGTCCCTAGAAAGGCTTTTGTGAAAATAAGAGATTAAGACAGCGAGATAAAAATAAGGTAAACTGAGTACAGCAAGATACAATAGACCCACAATAGAATGTACCCACATACATTCACCAGTAATAGCTACAGAAAACTAGATATGAGTACAAGTTTGTTGCTGAATTAACCAAGATTTGGTAGCTCTCTTAAAAGTGGTGTAGTTAGTAACGGATTTCAAGTGACCCAGGACTTTGCTCCTTTCACAGAAAAAGCTGTTTGAGCAAAATATATTTTGCAGAATTAAACTTTACAGTTGCCTCTTGAAGCTGCTCTCATGGATCTGCTGCAGCTCTGCAGTCTCTTCACAGAAAGGCTGAGGAGCAAGTCCATTTAAACATTTAAACACAAGCTTAACATCATAAAAATTAATAAAATTAGCTAAACTTCAGCTAAAATTAGCTAAAATCTTGTATTTACTTAAAATGCGGCAATGCTGGCACCTTACTTGCTTTTTGCCTAAGATTTTCAAGGCCTGATTGTACAGACAATCTATCGATTTAATTACTGACTGGTTGGCCTGGGACCAGGCAGTTAAACCATAGGCCAGGTGTGAAAATATTATTGAATTTAAGAACAACAAGGCACAATCAAATGTCAAGCAATTTCTTATCACCTTGAAACAGTTAAGGTTAGCCTTAATCGTTTTACATATCTTTTTAGCATGATTTTTAAAATTTAACTGAGAATCTAAAATAATCCCTAAATACTTCACCTCTGTTACTTGTTCAATGAGCTCATCTTTGATTTCAATATTCAGGGATTCTGTTGCAGGTAGCTTTTTAATGGGAAAACAGATAGAATTTGTTTTCTTAGTATTTAGTGTTAACAGGAGGCGTCAAGCCAAGCTGATACTTTTTCTAAGTTTTTGGTTAGCTTATCTGCAACAGCATCACAGGTTTTTCCAGATACATGGACGATTGTGTCATCAGCGTACATCGGAAGACTTATACCAGGGCATGTTTCTGGCGAGTAGTTGATGAACAAACTGAAAAGGATGGGGCCCAAGACAGTTCCTTGGGGGATTCCTGTTTCGATTTTGAAAAAAAACAGACTTGATGTTTTTGATCACAACACACTGTTCACGACTCTTTAAATATAATTCGAACCATGACAGTGACCGTTTTGACAAATTAAACATTGAAAGTTTTGAAATTAAAATGTTGTGATTAACTGCATCAAATACCTTTTTTAAATCCAGGAACACTGCGCCTACTATATTTCCTTTGTCAAGTGACTGTTTTATATTTTCCAGTAGTAAACAAGTAGCTGACTCTGTGGAATGGTTATGTCTGAAGCCAAACTGTAAAGGGTGCAGATAATGGTGTCTCCAGGTAATGCAGCAGTTCTGAAACAATCTTCTCCAGCACTTTAGACAGGACTGGAACAAGACTAATTAGTCTGTAGTTGCTAACCTCTTCAGTGTCCCCAGATTTTAAGATAGGCATTACCAAGGCATTTTTCCATCCATCTGGGAATTGCCCAGTTTTGATGGACACATTGATAAGATGAGTAAGGGGTTGAACCAAAAAGCTCCTATATTTTTTTAAGAATACGGTATCTAGGTTAAATATATCCTTAGAGAAAGTGATGTTTAGATCGTTAATGGCTTTCAAGACAACTGATTGGTCAACTTCCCTGATTACAAATTAGTTGCAGCAAATGCAGTGAGCACCATAATTATTTGGACACTGACACATTTTTTGTTATTTTGGTTCTGTACTCTAGCACTTTGAGTTTGAAAGGATACAATGACAACGACATTAAAGTGCAGACTGTCATCTTTAATTTGAGGGTATTTTCATCCATATCGGATAAACTGTTTAGAAAATTATAGAACCTTTTGTACGTAGCCCCCCCTCCCCATTTTCAGGGAATCAAAAATTTTGGACAGTTTAACATAATGTAGAATAAAGTAATATTTTCTTTATATTTGGTCACATATCCTTTGCATGCCATGACTTCCTGATGTCTGTGACCCAACAACATCAAAAGACTCTTGATATCTTATTTTCTAGTACTCCTACAATCGATACTATAACCTTTCTGCATTTGAACTCGTACAAGCGATACTATAACTTCTCTATATTTGAATGGATCTCTATGGGAATTGGGGGGTGGGACTAGATTTTGCTGTAAATTATGCTGGAACAGTATGAAATACATGGTTGGCGAAATAGCTGTAAGTCACAAGAGTCTGAGGTATCAAACGAGCCTCAAACTATCACTCTGCTGCCAGAAATGCAGTAGATATGGATGGATCACTTTAAGGGTTGTTTCTCCTGACAAATTTTCTTATTGAAATTTTCTTATTGAAAATAAGTCAGGAGAAGAAACTCTTCAAGTTATCCATCCATATCTACTGCATATCTGGCAGCAGAGTGATGGTTTAAGGCGTGTTTGATACGTCAGATCCTTGATGACTTAGAGCCATTTAGCCAACCATGTGTTCCATACTGTTCCAGTGTAATTTACAGCAAAATTTAGTCTCACCCCTCAATTCCCATATAAATCCATTCAAATGCAGAGAGGTTATAGTATCACTTGCAGGAGTACCAGAAAATAAGATATCAAGAGTCTTTTGATATTGTTGGTGATATGCGACCAAATATTTAAAAATATTACTTTATTCTACATTATGTTAAACTGTCCAATATTTTTGATGCCCGGATGCGGTCTACGTACAAAAGGTTCTATAGTGTATGAAAATACCCTCAAATTAAAGCTGACAGTCTGCACTTCAACCATTGTCATTGTATCCTTTCAAACTCAAAGTGCTAGAGTACAGAATCAAAATAACAAAAAAATGTGTCACTGTCTAATGAATTATGGTGCTCACTGTATATTAGAGAGATGTGCCAAGCGCAATTTCTCAGAAACTATGGCACATATCAAATTAATTTAACAAATACACGGACACATTTCTTATGAAAATAAGAACATATAGCCCAGGATGCCTTAAAGTTCAAACGATTTGTCATTTTAAGAAATACCCCCATTAACTCCGAGTCATTTTTGCACTTACTGAGCTTCGAGCGCCCCCTCTTGATCATTCTGGGTGGCATATCTTCCCTTAGGGGAAGCATCTTTGGTTGCAGCCAGCAGATATGTGCCATATGCTTTTCCGTAGTGGTGTTTTGTCATAAATGCGCGTTGAAAAAAACATTGTAGTGATGGTGTTACAATTTACTACAAGCAAGCTACCCTGCTATATTTTAATCTGAGGTGATTTAGCTAACGTTATCTTATTTATTGTCCAGCAGAACGTACATATTCACGGGTACGCTAATGTCAATCGTGTAATATTGCAATAACACGAAAATGTTTATGTTGTGGTTATTGTTGTTATGACTATGGTTAATCAGCCTTTTAGCAGGCTTATCTTATGTCAATGTAAGCACGCTAACATTAGGCAGTTGCATCGTTTTGTTTTTCATTTTGGGATGGTCTTTCTAGCTAGTACAATTGGTGTCATAATAACTAGCGAACGTTAGTTAAGTTAGCTACGATGTTGCGCAATGTGTATTATGTTTGTTAGCCAATCTAGCGAGCTTTATGAATATGCTAGTTAGCTACGACAGAATGCGACAGTGTTGTGTAGAAGGATAGATAGCTAGCCAGCCAGTTATGCTGCTCGCATTGCCGTTTTAGTATGCCGTAACGTTATAGCTGGCTAGATAGAACGACATCCATACATTCATAATTGGCTCATAATATCTAGGTGGTTGATAATATCGATCTGTTGATATATTGTACGGATATGATATTAAGCTTGTAGACAGCCTCTCTGAATTCATGTTTATCTTATTCTTGTTAGATCTACAATGAGCTTGTTTGGTGCAAGTTCTGGTTTTGGAGCTGGAGGTAGCAGTGTATTTGGCAGTGCAACGACGGATAGCCACAATCCCATGAAGGTAAGGTAATTCCTGGCACGTTAGATTTATTCTTGGTACTGATTGTGAATAATTTAAACATTTAGATGAACATTTTAACTACCACAAAGTTGTTATTCTCATTTATAAAAGTAAGTCTACAAGTAAGACAATAAGGAAATAAAAATGTACAACAATGTTGCAGGATGTTGAGGTCACGTCCCCTCCTGATGACAGTATCAGCTGCCTGGCCTTCAGTCCCCCAGCTATGCCTGGAAACTTTCTCATTGGTGGCTCCTGGGCCAATGATGTATGTGTGTGCTTTTCATTGTTGACATGTGGCATCATCTTTGAGACCTATCTTTTGCATGGCACAAACTTGCATTAAAGTTCAGTTTACAAAACTTTTTTAGACAACATAGTGCTGTATAAAATATGTTGCATTTCAGACCAACTCTTGCCAAAAGTAGACATGTCACTTTTTCCTATTGCTTGCTAGGTAGTAACTGTCAAATGATAAATAACCAAAACACCTACACTAAAGAAAGATTTTGGTTAATTGAAATTCTCCAGTTTACCTGGAATTGTTGAATTTTTGCATCTTGTCTTTTGGTGCTTGGTCTAGGTGCGATGCTGGGAAGTGCAGGACAATGGGCAGACCGTCCCCAAGGCTCAGCAGATGCACACAGGCCCTGTTTTGGATGTCTGCTGGAGTGATGTAAGCGTCCAAAGGTTTTGGTTCGATTGAACGTCGATCGTTGCTGTGCACTCACAATTATCTTTGTTCATATCACAGGATGGGAGCAAGGTCTTCACTGCCTCCTGTGACAAAACGGCCAAAATGTGGGACCTTAACAGCAACCAGACAATGCAGATAGCACTGGTAAGAATCCTGTGACATCAGAGCCTTTTGTTATCAATTCAGAAATCGGCACATAATGGCCAAGCTATTATTGCCAAGACCCAGCCCTTAAACCCAGACTTTATCCCCTCAGCAGCAGTCACGTTATGAAAAGATCTTACTTATACACCTTTCACACACAAAACCCGGGAATGACACAGGATATTGAACATGGATTCGACCCACGTTTGACACACCACACTGTGGTCACGGGTAAGTCGCAGGCCGTCGCCATTCACACAAGACACGGGTCCGCAAATTTACTTTTGTACACGTTCCGTTTTTTCCTGCTAATACAGCTAGTTTGGTAGCCAGCTGCCGAGTGGATATAATGTAGTTTGCCATGACACTGGCTTAACCCAGTATGCTAACTCCTTAATCAATAGCCCAGTGATGTGCGCCAAATCTACAGAGCCTATTTAGCCTACCTGTGACAACTAAGCAATCTTTTTCTTGCGTGAATCTAGCCGTGAATCTATAGTGAAAATGAAGATAATTCCAGAGTTGTTCGGTTCTAATGTACATTCACATGAATAGCCTACGGTTTCCATCACTTGTATAAAAGTTTCAGAGCATTGTTTCTGCACAAGTTAAAGACATGACATTGTCGAGGATCGGTCAGATAACCGTACTGCGTAGAGTAACCCGTGTCGCCCCTTTCACACCAAAGCCGGGCCGTGTCAGACCCGCGTAAATCCCGTGTCGTGAGCAGGGTCGCGGACCCAGGTCAGATAACCCGGGTTGACCCTTTCACACCAAAGGCAAACACAGGTTTTACCCAGGTCATTGCTTCGGTGTGAAAGGGCTATTACTGGGCAAGTCGATGCATATAGAAACAAGATGGAAGGTGGCAGTTGTGGACTGATAGGCATTCTCACAACCACGCAATAGTGATAAAAAACTGTATTATTTCAGAGTGAGGAAGTAAATACTTTTCCCTATAATCAGAAATGTGGAATCTTAATCATAACGGTTGTGCAGACTTGAAATGCAGTGATATAATCAAAGCATTATGTATGTTTTTTTGTTCTTCCCCCTGTGTAACCATAAAGCATGAAGCACCCATTAGAACTGTACACTGGATAAAAGCACCCAACTACAGTTGTGTCATGACAGGAAGCTGGGACAAAACTCTTAAGGTATGATTTGTTAGTCAATAATTGTAATATATTTCAGTGTTCAAGAAAGCTTTCAAGTTCCTGAGTTCTTTTCATGCCATTCATTCTTAGCCTGTTTTTATGAGTAAACTGGACAAGTGCACTTGCTTCAGCTCCTGTATTGGAGCCTGAGAATCAGCCCTGGCAGTTCAGGAAATAGCCTTGACAGCCATGTCCTTGATATCCGTTCTTATTGAAAAAAATCTGATTTGATTAGACGCTTCTTACATAACGCGTGGGTATTTTTGCTTTGTCAGTTCTGGGACACGCGCTCCCCGAGCCCCATGATGTCCTTACAGCTGCCAGAGAGATGCTACTGCGCTGACGTGGTGAGGAACTGCAGCGCCGCTTACTCCCCGTTTGCTCTGACTCGTGTACGCTCCTGGCTCTGATGGACAGCTGTGGACGCCTTCGAGTTCGTCCACTATTTTTTTTCACCCCGGAACTATGATACTCTGTAAAGAAGAGGAATGGGGGATGATGTGTCCCGAGTAGGGGTGCGACTGATTCTGTTGTTTTTAGGCTGACGTCTCCCCTTTTCGCCGCTTGGCCTCGGGCAGGTGTACCCCATGGCAGTGGTGGCTTCAGCCGAGCGCGGGCTAATCGTGTACCAGCTGGAGAACCAGCCCTCAGAGTTCCGCAGGATAGACTCCCCGCTCAAGCATCAGGTGACTGACCCCTTACCTCTCCACTCAAATCTCCACCGCTCCCGCTTTGTCCTTCCCTCTCTCATTTGTTACATTTTGCACGTTTTCACTTTTAGTCTCTGTCCGTGTTGTCATTCTCCCTTTGTCTTTTTCTTTCCTTTGGATCTTCAGCTCATCATCTTCCTCACACTGCCTGTCTCTTTCCTGGGTTTATATGCGCTCAATTCACTCCACTTGCAGATCAGACTAAAGCGTGGAAATGTGACTTGTAAATGTAGTGTCGGGTGTAGTTGTCACGAGTCTCATTCCTCTTGGCCTTGCTCTTGTATACCTGAAGAATCCCATGCCACGTGTACCACTACATCAGCTCTAAATGATTATGAGAAGCAGGATTTGGTATGGAGAGATGAAAACGCTCATCTACTCCATTATAACCAAATGTAACGGTTTACTGTCGAGGGGCTTTCACTTTGCATGCATTTGTCGATTACAACGTGGTTTATTTTGTACAAGTTTTGCAATTTCTTAACTGCTCACTCGGGCTGTCAACTGGACTAAAACTATATTTGAATGTTGTATTCAAGAAAATAACAGATATTTGATTCTATTTGAATGTTTATTGCAAATTGTGCATAATTATTGCATTGCTTTAAAATGAATGGGATACTTTTAGGCATTTATTTCTATATGTGGTATGTCCACAAGGGGGTGCAAGAAGGGCACCGAGGCAAAGGAAAGTGGCGTTCCACTTCCAAAGATGTTGCATTGATGGACAGTGACAAAACAGAAAGCCGGGTTGGTTAACCCTTCTTTACTATAGGTAACATGACTGACAAATTGTAAATTAACAAAGTAAACAAAAAGATCAACTATCACAGCACAACATAAAATCAGTCTAGATTATGTATCCCAATTCTAGATCCTTTATTTATAACTAACAATCCAATCTTTATTTTATACTGACCTGGGGAGCAAACTAGGCTCGATTTGAATGAAAACGTCATGAAAACCTTTCTCTTTCAGCAGCCTGTATTAGCACAATCCACACGATCCACTTGCTTAGAGGCAAGTGATGCCTGTTCATTTACAGTGTTCCCTGTTGAGGCAAAAACACGCTCCACTTGAACAGAAGTCCCTGTAATGCTCAGCTATTTCTGCGCTAGCTGTGCAGTGGTTCTTCCACCACATGAGGATTCTGGTCAATTGCTTGTGGCACTCGCTTTCTATACATCATCATCTCCTGCTGCAGAACATTAATCAGCCATGCTATGCTCCAGCGGGAAAAAAGGTCATTCATAAGCAAGAGGTAACATTTTGGATGTCCGATTTTCAGCACGAACATATGTCTTTAAAAAAAGCACATATTCGAATGTTCATTTCAAATGTTTTAATTATTTCTCCTCCTCAAGGAATATTCAAATAGCAAATCTTAATCTGACAGCTTTCGTAGTTTAACTCACGTAATGTTAATGGCACAGTAACCGTTCTACATAATCCACTTAAACTGTAATAGCTAAAACTCTGTAGAGAAATTATAACAGATAAAGCATGGAACTCTTTCTTGCATAGACTAAAGTTTATCCAGCTAAATTTCTGGCCAGCCATAACAAGTGTATAAATAGTCATTTATTCAGTTTACCAGTTATAACAGAAATCATGTCTCGTTCATTCCCTTCATTGTTTGACAAAAACTAAATGAGAGCCAAGAAATGAGTGTTTGTTAACATTCAGTTTCACTGCCAAGTCCTGTGGAAGGCAAAGAAAGTGGGTTGTTCTGTGCTGCATTAAAGACCCACTCACATCGGCATTCTCTTCCTGGTTTTAGTATCTGAAACGCCCACAAAACGTCCCAAACCCCGTCCCCTGTCTGTGTACATTCGGATTGCGGCTCCGACAAATTATGCGAAAACATACGTCGTATCACGTGGGAAAAATCGCATTTAAACCCTAAACCCACACCCTTGACTTGAACCAGTATGGAACACAATTTAAAAGCTCCAGGCTGATATGAAAATCTCAAAAACATGAAAAATATGTGTGTGGGCGTTTAACTGTGCCTCCAGTGCATCCTCTCTTTGTTGCATTCCTAAGTCTGCCTCTGCCCAGTATGATATGACGACTGGTCGCGCATAGACCACCGTGCCAAGGTGTGCCCAACTTACAGCCGGTCTCGGTTGACTCTGAGAGTTAGTGCTAACCAGGCCTCTGCTTCTCTCTCAGCACCGCTGTGTGGCCATCTTCAAGGATAAGCAGAATAAGCCCACTGGCTTTGCCCTGGGGAGCATTGAGGGACGGGTGGCAATACATTACATCAACCCCCCGAATCCGTGAGTGTGCCACCTGGTCCTTCCTCCTGCCCTGAATGTGCCCCACTGCCCCCAGACAGGGGCGTGCTGTGATTATTGTACAGTTCCCTCCTCAAATTTGATCATATTAAACATTAGGCATAATGTTCTTACAAACCATAATCTTTTACATTGCACCGTTAGCGTAAATTCACATAATATGCCTTGTTTCAATAGGTTAAATGCATTCCGAAGTTTATCTTATGATAAGGAATACATGCTTAATGCAATGGTAGTCTTTTAATCCTATGGTTGTGTGACTCTCCTGTGAATTCATGTACTGTGTGTGTGTGTGTGTACGCGCGCACACGCATTTGTGTTGCAGAGCCAAGGACAACTTCACTTTCAAGTGCCATAGGTCCAACGGAACCAATACAGCAACCCCACAAGATATTTATGCTGTGAGTTAAATTGCCTGTTTCCAGTGACTCAGCAGACTATTAGCAGATTGTTTTGATTATAGCCAAAGGGGACAATATGATTGTATAAAGGCAGGAGCTAGAACAGATTTACAAGTATTTAGAGCAGTGGTGCTCAAACTGTGCGTGGTATGTGTATTTGGATCTGTAGTCAACCACAGCCTCCATTCAGCTGGTCTGTGGAAAGGCACAATTAAATATATGCAAATTTGTTTTGAAAAAAGTTAACTGGTGTCTCCAAATATCTTACTATGAATGATCACTCTAAATGTGTGTGATGAGACGCATCTCGATGATTTTAAAATTAATTGAAGGATACCGTATTATTTTGCAGTCCTTCAAGATTTCCCCTAATTTCCAAGCAGTATACCAAAGTAATTTCTTTCTCGGATGTGGTTCAGTCAGTCTGTTGCATCTTGGCCAGGTGAATGCTATCTCGTTTCACCCTGTCCATGGGACCCTGGCCACCGTGGGGTCGGACGGGCGCTTCAGCTTTTGGGACAAAGATGCTCGGACGAAGCTGAAGACCTCTGAGCAGGTTGACCAGCCCATCACTGCCTGCTGCTTCAACAACAACGGCAACATCTTCGCCTACGCGTCCAGCTATGACTGGTCAAAGGTAACACCCCAACATCCTGTGCCCAAGACAGACCTTTGAGAGAGAGAGAGAGAGAGAGGCTTGCCTTGCCTTATCTCAAAATGTATTTATGATGCTGTTTTCTGCCTGGAACTTGTGAATATATGAATATATGTCCCTGTGTTTTCATAACACTGGTAAATATATATTTTTGACCGTACATAGTGTGTACCTTTTTTTTCTTATTGATAGATATGATGTTTCCCTGACTGGTAGTAGTTGGTTCCGGATTCGTTCAGTTCATAAAGGCGGTCGCCGTGAGCGCACCTCGGGTCCTGCAGTCGTAGGTATGGGCCTTTTACCACGACTATGGCTGAATGAAAATGTCCGGTCTTCCCCGTACTTGCAGACTGGCGGACTTAACAGGCACGTTCCCGTGAAGTTTGGAGCGGCTAGGGCTGTCCAATTCCACAATTCATCAAGTCCACAAGGGGGCTCATGCGGACTTCCATGCAGACTTCCAGAGAGTCCACTTGGATGCAGACTTCGTCAGACTTTACCAGTGGGATTACCCAAAATTCATAGCAATAAGGATGTGACTATATAAAAGACATCAAGGAAGTAATGCCAAAAAACTAAAAGAAGATCTTCCAATGTAAGTAGTAATACACAAATCATATAGGCCAAATGTATATATATTTGCAGACATTGATTTATTTATTTTTATTTAAAATTCATAAGGTCGTATCCACGGCAACGAGTGAGGTCTGCGTCTCATTAGTGCATTTTATACCCTCGCAGCCCTGCGACCTTGCAGACTTGATGTAATGATGCTGAGCACTTCAACGTCACAGTACGTGAGACCGAAGTCCGTGAGTACCGAGTCCGCTAGTCTGGAGTCCGGACATTTGGATTCAGCCTTTGTCAACAGCCAACTATTTTCCTGAGTCTGCAGTAGCGGGACACAAGTCAGACAGGGTGCCCATCGCATCCTTAGTTCCCAGTGGCATGCCAGGCAACCTCAGGCTGCCAGTCGTGGTCAGTGAGAGTTGCTCATCTCCTCCAACTGTGATCTTTACATGGCTTTAGGAGGTGTAGCGAGTGCCTTGAGTGACAGTGTGACACAATTGAAGATTTGAAAATGGGGAGGAAAAAGCAAGAAACGATAGTTCTTTCTATTTTTTAGCTCCCTGGTGGTTGACAAAAATGTTGATGTTAGGACTGCAGATGTCATAAAGGTCACTTAAAGTTTGACTAGTGCCTGCAGACATGCTACTGAATAAATGGAGAACTGATTTTATATCCTTGTTTGTTGTGGTGGGGTTTGGGGGGTGTCCGTGGGTGGATTTTGACCATTTGTCATCCCTTAATTGTTATCAGGAAGCAGTTTGCACAAATAGGATGTAGGATACTTTATTTACAGAATATTATGTGGATCGTACCAAAATAAAATGTTCAACATGGGTGTGTCAGTTAACTTGATTTTTCACAGGTCAAATTATATTTCTACACAATAATGTTACATGAATGCTTATTTTATCTGTTTCTAAGTACAGGAAACATTTCAGAACAATCTGAGATGTGGATGTCGAAATCTACTTTTTTGTGTGAAATGACATGGAATGGCTATATCCGTTTACCTTTTATACAATAAAAGATCATTGCTATTATAATAGCAATCAAACGCTCACTGAATGTATGATCACCTGTCCGTCTACATAACAGTGCTTCCCAGAGCTGACACTACTGGAACTGTTGCAGTTCATGCTGCTTAATTTTAGCCACAACTCCCTTGTTGCTGTTCCCTGTGATCACTAACAATGTGCCCAGCTTGTACTCCCATGTGTTTGACTCCAGGGACATGAGTACTACAACCCCCAGAAAAAGAACTACATTTTCCTGCGCAATGCAGCTGAGGAACTGAAACCGCGCAACAAGAAATGGTGAGAACGGGCGGCGGCTCCCTCAGTGCTGTTGCCGAGGAGTGGCTGCCTTCATCCCTCCAATCCGCTCAGAGATATGTGGTAGTTGCCAGGGACCTCCAGTGTCCCATTGGACTTTGCATACAGGGGTTTGTCTTTTACTGTTGTAGAAAGGCAGGGAGGCTCTGTGAGTGCTGCTCCCGGTGCCTGAAGCGCAGCTAAGCTCTGAAGAGTCATCAACGGCACGGCGGGGTTGTGCTCTAGTAGTTAGAAATATACTGCCTGGCCCAGTGTGTATTTAATAGGGCTACATTTTTAGAAAAGGAGTAAGTACGCTGTAAGCAGTCTTTACTTGCTGTGAAATAGGATGTAAGAAGAGCAATGGCATATAATCTGACCAAGAAAAGATTTTGATAATCTTACTAATGTTGGTTGCCAAATATGCTTTTCAGCCAGAAATGGGTGGACAAAATGAACCGGAAACATTCTTGTGAATCGTGGAAAATGCAGCAAAAACAAATGTTCTGTTTAAACAGAAAAGGTGGTGCATCGTAACCAAAGTCCCGGATGCCCGTTGAATGTGTAGCGACTGTTAATATTCACACGTTCATTATATTAATGCAAACTGTATTTTTCTCATTGTTCATGAAAAGGCGTACAATAAAAGTTTTTGAAAAAGAAATGGAGGCCCAAATGACTGATTGCTCCCCCTCCTGTCTTTAGATTCTTCCAGCTGTGTCACATCTGTGCTGGGAAACCTGGGTTTGACAAGTGCGCGGAAGACCTGCCTTTTTATGTATATACTGCCGAGCTTCTTTTAACTCTCACCAGGACCAATGGCGGGGCATTGCTTGTAAATGGACCAATCGGTAAATCGGTCTTCAGTCCACTGGTTTTCCCATTGGTGTGGCCTTTGGTCATATGAGGACCTGGAAAGTGGCGGTTATTCTTTTTTTATGTCTTAAAAGTTATTTTTGTTTGTTTTTTTGCATCCAAAATAAATTACTTTAACTATGTTTCACTGCTACTATGTGCTGTAGTCCTATATATTCATTGTGAAATAAATAAAAGCAATGGTTTCGTCCTACAGGTTTTTACCACCCAAGTACTTTATTCTGCATTTCTACCTTCTTTCCTGTGAGTGGGAGGACAGTGACTGATTTTTTAAAAATGCATGTGACAGAAAGCTAAATGATATATAAATATAATGTATGGAAACATGCTGGCTTTGTCAAGTCTTCCTCTCCTTGCAGTTCAAGTAAATGTCCACTAGGAGGAGGACATCATCTTCAAACATTGCCTCCTGTATTTCTCAGAGCTGTAACTGGAGGAGAAGGCGTGTTATAAAGACAAGACATTGGAGGTTTGAACAGCTGGATCAAAGGTATGTTTATTCAAATGAGCTTGTGAGGGGGAGAGCCAGCAAAGGAATTGGGTATTTATCATCAGAGTATCAATGAAAGGGGAAACAAAGGGCTTGTGTGAAAACTGGGTAGGTGAGAGGTGAGAAGTGCCTCAGAAGAGCAGAGAAATGAGCAAAATGGTGAGAAACATCCACTTTATTGGGGTCATTAGAGCCTTGCCTCACTATGACTGTACTGCCAATGTGGTCTGGGAACATCGTTTTCTTGAAGGACCCTGGTTTAATTCAGGAGTGGAAGTTCAGAAAGGCGGAAGGCTGTCCCAATATGTAGCCAGTTCAGCTGAACCTTAGTGGGCGGTGAACGGTTGTGTTTTTAGATTCCAGGTACCAGACTGATACAGTCCTCTACCCCTCAAAAAGATTACCAGAGCTGGCACAATATCCATATTCAAAAGGAGAGGGATGGAATGGCAATGGTACAATTGCTTTGATGTGTTCCACATGCCTCTCTGATCCATTGTTGGGCTGAAGTGCAGGCCTGGTGGATGGCAAGGCTCACCTGCATGGAACATTCACTTTCCGTAGCTATTGTCTGAATTTAGCGTGACACATTAAGTTCAAACACATCAGTGTCACAGTAAACCCATGGCAACTGCCAGCATGAACAGCAGAATGGCAGCAGGTCAGAAAGTTTTTGTTTAGGGCCATCACTCATCTTGAGATCAAATGGTATATAATTGTAATAATAAAAAAAGTATATGGGTCTTTGAAGTTTTAAGTGCTTTCCAAAAAGTAAAAAAAATATTGGGCTATTTGAACCTTTTTTTGTTTTAACCCTTTTTGTTTACAAGTATTTAAAATGTTTAATCGCTTATGCATGGATATAAATTGTACAGGCAAACTTAATTTTCCGTCTTCCAAATGTTCATTTCTCACAATAAACTAGCCTACTCCTGTATGTAGCCTATAGCGCAGCTCTTCCTCCGTTGCCTTCCGTCTCCGCTTCTACCTCACTGTCTTCCGCTACTATCTTTGATCTTAAGCAACGGTTTAGAATGCATTTTCCAAACTACAGAAGCCTAGCTCCGTAGCGTCATCTACACCACAGATAAACTATTATTATTTTACTCAGTTGTTTGTGTTAGGCCTAACTCTTGATATCATGAGAGTAAACGCGCGACACGTTTTTGAATAGGCCTACTAGTTGCATGCTTTCCCATTCCTGTCGTTCAGCCATGGTTGAGACTTGTGAACATGTGTTGAACAGGTCTGAGGAATGATGACAATTGCGGTTATTACTGTTACACGTGGTTAAAGAAGTCGACAAAATTGTATAATTTTAAAATGCACATCGTGTGTGGTAGTTCACATTAAAAAAACATTAACTAAACTCAATTTTCATGCAACTAAAATAGGCCCAACCGAATTAAATATTACGTTACAAATTAATGAACGTGGATATAGATCAGTAGGAACTTTTGTACATGAAAAAGTAACGGTAAAATTCAATAACAGGCACATTTTGTTTATAGGCTATCTATGGATGGTCTGAATTGTGTTGAATTTTGCAAGGGGCGATAGAATTGAAGCTGAGCGTGCTTGAGAATCGCAGGACACAGTGGCTTCAGCTTTTCTTTGTGTGGTAAAGACAAAAGCAGGTGCAGGCGGACAGCGTTGGGTGGGGTGTGGGAGGGATTGGGATAACGTCAAATCGGGAACGTCGTAACAAAACTGCAAGGAGTGTCGCCAGAAGAAGAACACTCATTGGGCAAGAAAATGAAGAGGCGTGGTTCTTGGCGTGGGGTATTCTCAATCAGTATAAATTCCTTTCCGGGAGCGTTTTTAGTCAGCAAGTCAAGGCACCTGCTTAGCAGAAGGGATCACGAGTTCTGTATGGTGACTTTAAAGGACACAAGCAAGGCGGATACATTTCATGGAAGTAAATGTCTCCCTAGCTAAGTAAAATAAATTGAGAGTAGCTCGCCGGCTCACAACCAAAAAATTTTTTTTTACAGCCTACCTCGTTTTTTTGTTTTTCCATAGTATTTTATTCAAACGTTTAACAAATTGCGCGTTGGCTGCTCATGTTAGCTAGCGAGCTTTGCCACCAGTAGCTGTACATGTTCGTGATTAACCGCTCGCTGTGAGTTACCAGATATTATTTAACTAGCTAATGCTTTTACATCAGTTTGCGAACGGAGCCCTGGAAGCTATGCATCCAACCATTCAAAAAGACACTACTTTTACAAAGATTTTCGTGGGCGGTTTGCCGTACCACACCAACGATGCTTCTCTCAGAAAATATTTCGAGGCGTTCGGGGAGATCGACGAGGCTGTGGTGATCACGGACAGGCAGACCGGTAAATCCAGAGGATATGGCTTTGTAAGTAGCTAGCTGTACTGTGATGGAAATTCGCCATTTATTAATTTGCCATCGCGTCACTATAAAACTTAATGCACACTTGTGGCGATTCTCGCGTGTCTGTCCCAAGCAGGTCTTGTTTTGGCAACAGTTTCAGTACAGTAGGCTTACAGCCCGCAGCAGCATGCTCATCGGTCAGTGAGCTTATTTACTGGGTTATCAAGTTAAAAACCTCAATCTATATTACGAGCGTTCAGTTGAGGGACTGGGCCGTTACCTTGTATCTGATATTGCAGTGTTAATCGGAAACATGGTTATTTTTTAACTGCACATGACCTTTAACTTCATGCATTTTAAAATATACTATTTTTCGTCAAGGAGCTAATGTTTTAAATAAATGTTAGCTAAAATATTTCAAGATATCCGCCTACGTTACTTTTGTCCCCAGCCGTGCGACCATTGTGTAGAGAAGGGAGTAATTGCTACTTAGGCTATGCATGTCATTCAGCCACTTGCTTAGGCGGCTTGGTCCAGTGAAATACAAGCGGAGACATTCTTAGACACACACGTGATTAACTGTTTACGGTTGAGATCTTAGTCTGACTGATCCCGCGCAATATAAATGTTTTGCACAGTTGTCATGTCAACAAATAAGGCGAGCCTAGCTACTTGGGCTATCCACAAAACACCGAAATGTCGAATGGAACATAGAAGGCTTGATTAACGTTAGTCAATATACAAACTTCCAAGATTAAGTTGTTCCCTCACGTTTCCTCCCGGAAGCTGAGCTTTATTGGTCTAACGGTATGATGAGCATTGGAAGTTCCAGGCGTTACCAGATCAAGCCCTTGTCGCCTCATTTCTTTGTTTCAGTCATGTGTTATTGCTAAAAATACACCCACACATATAAATGCTTAAGGTGTGTGTTCATCATATCTTTACTCTTCAGATGGTCTGAGAATGGTATATGGAACAATACGGTCTGGAATACTTAATCACGATCAGTTTCAGCTACTTGTTCCATATCAAAAACGGCAACAATAATCAGTGGACAATAAGGAACTTAAATATCGTATGAACAATGTATTTGACAAGTAAAAATTTCTGTTAGCCTAAAGCTATACAAGCTACACTTGTTGTTTGGTGGGAAATGGCATGTTGAAGACTTAAGTTGAACATTTCTTTAATGCATGGAATTTATGGTGCAATGTCATGCCTGGTGTTTTAGTTGGTGTGCTAAAGTCCTTTGACACCCACTCCTGTTGGTGAATAATGCAGTTGGTATCGAGTAACCAAATATGCTACAAATTTATTCATTTTTAAAATATTATTTGCAATTACTCAAAGTGGAAGTTGGAACACATGAACAGTGAGCGCTTCACCCTTTAGTTGGCCATTTAAGCAACTTGAAAAGCAGGCTCCTACAGAAAATAACCGTAGGACTATTTATTTTTTGGTATTGTTTCTTAAATAACAAATTGAAATAAGTTATTTAATAATACATTTTCCCTTTGAGATGGACATTTCAGTAGGCACTGTGAACACGATGTTGCCACATTTTTCAGTGCAGTTGGAGCTGTGAGATAAGATGGCAGTTTAATTTACTTCCTTTTTTGTCTAATAGTATTTTGCATGTGTGTGTGTGAGGGGGAGAGGGAGTGTGTCTGTGTGCCCCAGTCATTAATTTTCTAATTTTCACCGTCAACATGACTGATGGGGAGGGTCATGTGTTTGGTCTGAAACATTATTCTGTTTCACAGCGAGTACTCTGATACCATAGTTCCTTTCAGGCTCTCCAGAACTTCTACAAATCAGCTTGTAATATTTGTAACCAATTCACCACCAATTAGTTTTGCTGCATTTGTTAGTGTGACTTGTGACTAGTGTTTTTGTGTGTGTGCCCGTGCACGCGTCCAGGAATGTGTTTTAAAAAAAATTTTATTACGGCTTGATTTTTGATCCTCACCCGGTTCCCTGTAAACTGAAAATACACCTCAATGTTTATGTGACTGAAGTAACAGCCTAGAAGCAATGCTCCAGAGTACTGGATTTACAAGTTCTACAAGCTCTGAGAATTGTTGTGGAAGGGTTTCAAATGTGCTGTCTGTTGGCACCCCCCTCGTAGGAGCAAGTCTTTGTCACCTCTTGAGTTGATCTTGTTGTCTGAAGAAACTAAACTAAAACACATACACACAGGCACAGGCAGCCCTGCTCACTCGTATATCCACAAAACAGCGACTGTTCGTTGAAATGAGGTCAGAGTGGTAGGGCCCCTCTGTCTTTAGATTTCCAGTGTACAAAAAAGTCCTCCTGCGTGCTGTCTTTGTTCAGAGTACTGGCGCACGTTCTGGGCTCGTTCCTCCTCTCGGGGCCAGATTTTAAACGGCGATAGGAACGTTCTACACTACAGCGTTTCACCCAGCGTTGCTTTTGAGTTTGTATTGGAGTACATTTAGGAAGAATAAAAGCTTTCCTTAGATTTATTGTTTAATTCTCATTAATTTCTTTATCTTACCCTGTAACTGTAAACTCCGCCCTCACAAAACCACATGTTTAGAGCTTGAGCAACCCAAGCTATTTTCATTCTGTTCAAAAGCTTTTCAAATCTTTTCTTTTTTGGGGGGGGCGCTCAACCCCCTCTGTGATGAATTGCCAAACGCACAGTTTTGTACTCTGACAGCCGTTTAAATCTGGAGGATTTGTATTTCGACAATAAGGGGTTCTATGTAATAATGGTTCAGAGGTGGTGCTGAGTTGGTAGGTGAAGCAGTATGTCCTTCCTAAAACTGTTTGACTTTTATCCCTTTCAGGTGACCATGACTGACCGGGGCGCTGCTGAGCGTGCATGCAAGGACCCTAACCCCATCATTGACGGCAGGAAGGCCAACGTCAACCTGGCGTACCTGGGAGCCAAGCCTCGCAGCCTGCAGACAGGTGAGCAGGAGAGAGGTGAGCAACAGCATGAACTCACCGTCTACACTGACGCACGCACTCAAACGCGCTTATATATAAACATATACTTGTTGGTTGGTTTGGAACTGCTTAAAATATGATCTCTTCCTTATGTGCTCACATTTTTATAATAATCTTTTATCATATCAAATGTCATGAAACATCCCGTCGTTCTTTCAGAATGAACACTGACACTGTCTAAACCCAGGCAGGTTGCTTGTGTGGCACCATTAGCAGTACAGGAGGCAAAGCTTTAAAAGCATGGGAAGTTCTTGCTTTCGAAACCTCCCAAAACATTTTCTATACCATTCCTTTGAACATATTTGACGGATTAGAGTGTTACGAGCCTTGTCATCTCTCTCGACTGTTATGTTTATGTTCGTAATGCTACCATGACAGTTTCCTATTTTGTTATCCCGAGGTGGTGCTTACTAGATTAATTGACCAGAAAAACCAGTCCTTTTTTGGGGATACAAGATGTTGAATACAAGATAATTGCTTTTTCTTTTATGATGTTATAGTTTAAAAATCTATGAATGAGAGGGTATATGCCACGTTGTGCACTCGGGGCCTGATTTACTAAGACCTTTAGCGGGTGCAAAACCTTTTAGCACATGCAAAACTAATAACGCAGCCAATGATTGGTGCAAAACAAACACCATGACCAATGATTGGTCACGTTATTGGTTTTGCGTGTGCTTAAAGTGTTGCACACTCTAAAGGTCTTAGTAAATCAAGCCCTCAGTGCATTATCGTGTAGCAGGGTGCACTAGCATGATTTTGCAGAACTCCCGGGCTCTGAAGTTAAGGAGAAGACACCTGTGTTCAGCTTCAATTCGGCACTGTTAAATGGCAACAAAAGCGAATACAACCACAAAACTGGGAAGTACTGGTAGCCAAGGAAGCACAGAAGTCCTCTTTGAGCTCTGGGACTGGCAACTGGTATTTGTGGTGCAGACACCAGAGACTAGCCAGCACCATTCTGCTGGGGTTATGGTCATTTTCAGGGTCATGTTCATTCAGTATTTACCATCGCATTTACATTTTTTTTTTTTGGGTGAGCGAACTTTACTGGGTGCGTCAGTCATATACGGGTGTTTGTGACGGTATGCTTTTTTCTGTACTATAGGCAGTGTGGTAAATGAGGTGTTCATGTGGAATAAGGCCCTCTGAGTCACACTATCTTTGAGAGTGGAGACTGCAGTGTCTTTCAACCAGAGGGTGTATTTCATCAGGATAACACTCCAAGATTCACCACTGGCTACTGCCAGTCACCTCACAACAGCCCAGACATTGTCCCGTTTCTTGAGTGCGAGTGTCTAGGTATGATGGTGTGTCTGAGAGTACGCGTGTGTGTTTGTGGAAATGTGTGTGTGTGTGAGCAGGCAGGGGTCTGTGTTGGTGGAAATGTGTGTGAGCGAGCAGGTGTTTGTGGAAATGTGTGTGAGTGTTTGTGGAAATGTGTGTGAGCGGGCAGGTGTTTGTGTTTGTGGAAATGTGTGTGAGCGGGCAGGTGTTTGTGTTTGTGGAAATGTGTGTGAGTGGGCAGGGGTCTGTGTTTGTGGAAATGTGTGTGGGCAGACATGCGACTCATGTGCCTGAGCAATGCGCCCGATGAGCCCTGCTTCCTGTGTTTGACGTGCTGTGATTTAGTGAGGACACCGAGTGCCTCGGCCCTCCCCCTGTCACTTCCGCATCGCCCTGCTGGCCGTCACACTCCAGACCCTGCCTGCACCCAGAGGCTCCCGTCTAACCTCTCCCTTCTGTCTATGACTCATCTCAGAGAGTCTTTACTTTAAATCCACCTCCTTTTCTTCTTTGGAGGTTTAAGCCATTAAGATGGGACCCCTAGTCATCATTAGTTCCCCCCGCATACTTGCTCTGTCAGGCTTGCTTGACCTTTTCACTTTGAATTGAGTTTATAAAACCGATCACATTTTTTCACCACCTCCTTCGCCTCCTCCTGAACCACTCCACATTTCCTCGGGGCACGGTGTTGACTTCCGTAATGCCGTCGCGTGATGGACGCGGACGAGCCGAGACATTCACACGCGGGGTCTGAGGGTTTTTTTCCTGACCGCTTGTCTCCGCCGTGCTCGCATGTGCGTACCCAGCCTTGGTCCCGTACCTTCTAACTCGGCTCTGGTTCACGTTAAACTCCGGGCGTAGTGAAGCGAGAGACATTCCCCTCCAGTGTTTTCCACAGGTTGTCTTTGCAGGCGGGGTGGTGAGATGGCATGACTGGGTGGGGGTGGGTTTAGTTATTTGCTTTCCTGAGTTTACATGACCTAAACGAATTCATTCTTCTGTGCGTGGCCAAGCAGCCAATCGTAGCGAGATTACCGTAAATCAAAACACAAATTATGGGCAGCTTCTATTTTAAGGCGGGGCAGCAAGTTCCTTGTATGGTAGGGGAAACACTGCCCTCTGAGTCAGTGGCTACTCTTTTACACTGTAGTGTAAACGGCACAGCGGTCGGTTCATTTAGTCTGTGAGGGAGAGAGACCCAGTCTTGCTGTACTCTCCCTGTCCTCCATGACACGCGCTCTCTTCTGTTCCATTCCAGGTTTCTCTATGGGTGTGCAGCAGATCCACCCGGCGCTGATCCAGAGGCAGTATGGGTAAGTAAGAGAGGGGCGCCCTGCAGATCATAACACTGTGACTTTAATTAATTAATTGTCTGAATCATCTCTGTGGCCCTGTTTTCCGTAATACGCCTGTTGACTGGTGCCTCAAACTCTAGACGCATCTACCGAGGGCATTTTTCCCCTGCATTAATTATGAAGCTACATTTAATTGATATTGAATTAAATACATTGGTTATAGAAATGATAAACTGACCTGTAGGATTAAAAAAAAAATATATATATATATATATTTATTGAGTGGAGGGAACACCGACTTCAACTAACAACATGAAAGCACTCTAGGCTGTTGAATTGTTTAGAAATAATAATAAATTTTAAAAATGGGATTGATTTTTGGAGATAGAGTGTTCTGAATACATAAGTTTAATGTTAACAAGGCATCCTTCAGTGACCTTGCATGGCATGGGTTATTAATGGTGATTTATTAAGTTTACGTGCTGATTGCTGGGAGACTCATGAGGAAGGAGGAGAGGAATGTCCCCACATCACCCCGCAAGTACCTCCGCCTGGGCTGCACGTTCCCTTATTACAGGGTAGCCAATCAGGACAGGCACAGCTCTTCATTTATAAGCTCCTCCCCCCTCTCCACTTCCCTATTTGCTGACCCCTTTTTTCAGGGCTACTTGTTGTTTGTGCTTAAATATTGCGTGTAGTGAGAACTTTTCCTACAGCTGGGTCTGGACCCTTTTTAATTGAAGTCGGGTGCAGAAGTTTAAAAAGTTCCTCAGTCACTAGCTCTCTGCTGTGCCACTCTGCAGTTCTCCCCCTGGACTGTACTCAAGGCTGTTTTCTTATGCTGGTGGTAGTGTTCACACTGGGAGCCCGTTTGGAGGGTTTCTATTTTTAGTCTGCCTTCTCATGTCCTGCCCCTCTGGTAACGCTTCACTCACCGTTGGTGAGATTGAGTTCTTCGAACCGGGTGGACGGACCGAGCTGTCGTAAAACACGTCAGCGTTCCGGTTGGACGGTGGCCAGCCCTCAGTGTTGGCCCTTCACCGCGCCCTTCCGTCCACGGCAGAGACCGTGGGTCGCTGCTAGCCAGCTCTCTGCTAGCCAGCTCCCCCCATGACCCCTGGACTCTCTTATGCAGTCAAGCACTGCCTCAACTCTGCCACTGACTACTTCTGCAAATGGGATACTCTCCCAGTCTGATTTGACCTAGACCAGGTGTGGCTACTGGGTGTCCTGTTTGTGTGAAGTGCATAATAGCTGGTAGCTGAGTTAGTTTAGCACTGCAAAGCTTCAAATTGAATTAGCATTGATTGTGAGGCTAGCAATGCTCAGGGGTGTCGTTGTGTTATTTCAGCTTCTGTAAGGCTGTTTAGTCTGACGACGACTGAGGGACGCAGGCCCCGTTTTAGCTCGATGGCGATTAAATGGTTAAACGGTTTCCCTTTTAATTATTGATCCGAAAAGGCTTTTAGGGAAGCAAACTGTAGCCCAGAGGGCTCATGAATGAGTGATTAATTGACGTCGTCCTGTAAAAAACTAATTCGCTCTCCCGAGCCGTACTTGGATGTGCGAGGCCCTCTTCGGGCCAGCAGGAGCCAAATGGGGTCTGCCCCAAACCGCTGACTGACTTTTCGGTGAGAGAGGGCGGGTGACTCAGAGTTTGCAGTTGGGATGAAGAGTTGGGCTGGATGTGTCATTTTGGGGGGGAGGGGGGTCGCAGTACTCTCACAGCTGTCAGTTGTGGTGGTCCCTTTGGCTCGGCTCGATTCTGCGAGCGTTAAACTGACCGTGTTCCCTCCCGTTAGAACTAAACGAGATCTTTTGTTTCCTTTTTTAAGCGTAATGCGCTCGGTTAAGCATTTCAGGAAACGGCGTTCAGGTGTTTTAGCTAAGCCGTGTCAATCAACACAAGGCCTGCAGTCAGAGTCCCATAAGCTGCCAGTGTTATTAGTGCCTGCAGTTTTCCCCTCGGCAAACCTGTCACTCAAGTGTGCGGCGAGCAGTCGGACCCCATCCAAGCTTTACTCCAGTCTTCACACACGTCTGTGTATCTATAGTACTGCTGTCAAATACCTCTGAAATAAGTTCATTAATTTAATCATTAACCGTTAACATATCAGTTGGCCTAATACAGCTGGATATTTGGGTCTATTCCAGAAATTCAGATGAAGTGCCTCAAGGAAACGACCGTGACATTACCACCCTGGAATCAACCTCTTATCCCTCAGATGACGTACCCAGTTAAACAGAACCCCACTGAATGAGACGTTTCCGTAATTTCTGGTGAAACTGTAGCACTGCGGTGCGACAAGGGTGGGAGGTATTTGCAAAGGCATACGCTCCCTGTCGCCGGAGGGTAAGACCTGTCCAACAGGATCTGTGAAGTCGGTTGAGGATTCAGCTCAACACACATACACACACACACACACACACACACACACACACACAGCTGTGCTTTCACAAACCCACAAGTTGTGTAAATCCTCGTTATCTCGCCGTTCCTTTAGGCCGGCCGAGCGGGCGTGCTTGTGTGGGTGGGAAGTCTGGGAACACGCCTTACCCGGCCAAACCGGCTCACGTAACGATAAATTCGACTGGGTCGGTTTGTCAGGAGGCCCCTTTGTCTGAGCTGGCATCGGTGTGTTGAGTATAAAGCAGGTGTTTTGTGCGTGCTTCCTCAGGAACAGAACGACATTGTTCTTTTCTAACGGACGCATTTCCACATTCGGCTCCACGTAGGGGTCCTTCTGCTTTTGACAGGCCCGTCTTTTGAACCGCGCGCACAGGCGGTTCAGCCCTAGGCCAGTTTGATAACCGCTGTATTTCTCAATAAAAAGCTACAGCCATAGACGCGGGGGAGGGGAAGAAGTTCTGACGCCCCATGGACGTGCTGGTCAGCGTCGCGGACGGGACCCTTGTCAGAGGGGCAGCGGGTCGGCATTGGGCTGGATGGGGGGGAGAGGGGGGGCGGCCTGGCAGGCCTTTGGGCGCCCGAGCCTCGGGCTGCTGCCTCAGCAGGATGTTGCAGCACCATCTGCTAACTGCCTGGCCAGGCGCGCAGGCACAGAGAGTGAGATTTGGAGAAGGGAGGAGAGGCAGTGGTGGAGGCTTTGTGCATTTCCTGTTCAAACAAAGCAGCTTAAACCAGGGACAGGATTAGATCCAGAGAGACTGGAAAAGTCTCTCTGGGCAGCAGGTTTTTTTTTTTGGGGGGGGGGTGGGGGGGTCACAGTGCAGACAGTTGCTGAGCTAACGCTGTCAGCTCGTGTCAGGTCTGTGCAAGGTTTGCCCTTCTCTCTTTGCGCCCCTCTTATCAGAGTTTGAAAGTGAGCGGTTCCTTTAAGACCATGTTGTGAAATGTTCACATTTTTCATCTCGCTCCCCTAACGTTCGTCTCCCCAGGACTCGATCGCACAATAACAAGTGAAGGCTTCGTGGCACGTTCTCCTTTTTCTCTGTGGGTAGGGTATGGCTGTCTGCTGAGGCACGTCGAAACCAACCACTCGAGGCCATTCGTCTGCTGTGGACGACTTCCCAGAATGCCGCGCTTTATCAGTGCCGCCAGTCCCTTTCTCTGCAGCGTCATGCCAGCTGCCCATCAGATAAACTCTGACCTTTTCAGCCTGTTTCTGCCGCTGCCTCGTGTGCGTCAGTCAGACAGCCCAATGTGCCGTCCTCCGGCGCTGTAGTGCGTGAGTGTTCAGGTGGGTCAGGTGACGTGTTCAGGGTGTATGCGTTTCGTGTGGTAATGGGTTAATCAGTAGGGTGATGTGCCCTAAGCTCAGATGTGTTCAGGGTGGTCTAGACTTAAAAAGGAGAAACGACAAACTAAAGTTGGCAAAATACCACACAAAACTTACACAATTGCTCCACCCCACCAAAATAGGCAACCATACATGTTTGACTTGTGTAATATTTTTTAGAGCTTATGGGTAGTTCATAGTTGCTTGCCTGACGGTGTCAGTCAGTAGGCCTTTACACCCTAATGGTTTTGGTCATTAACGTCTACCTCATGTTCTCAGCACCCTCACTAATGGAGCCAATGGAGAGCCAGCAAAGGTCTGTAGATTAGCCTGAGGAAGGTTTGCAGGGGGAAGTGTGAGTGGGGCTGTAGAACTGTCATAGGACAGGAACGGTGAGGGGCTGATTGTAGGTGTGGCAGCAGAGTTGGTGCATGCGTGCATGAGCTCTCAATTGTTTGTGCACATTTGTGTATCGGAGATGATGTGCACCAGATTCTGCGTGTGTTTGCTGTAGTAATTCCTGGAGTGGCGTTGGTGTGTGTCTGAAGCAAGCTGCTGCTGAGTGTAAACACAGCTAGGCCTGATTTTCTCAGTGTTTGTTGGTAGGCAGTGCTGAGGCTAGGTAGTTCTACCTCTGGGTCCATGTATCAGCACTCAGTGGTGAGGCCAGCAGGGAGGAGGGTCTGAGCAGGAGTTTGTGCCGACCGCTGCCCTGGCCCACCAGACCCGAGAGGAGACGTAACCGGCTGTTAACATATGCCGTGGCTTTCACAGCCATATTCTCCGTTCTCCTCGACTTTCAACATTCATTAGTTTTATAGTGTTTTTCCCCCCCCAGCTGCTGGACCTTACCAGGTTGGCTGTTTATCTCCAGTAATTTTCATAGAGTTGTGAAGTCTGAAGCCCTTCACGGTCAGCAAGCAGGTCGGGGCATTCATCCCAACGACTGCCAGGACGTGCCCTTTTTTCATTTGTGTGTGTGTGTGTGTGTGTGTGTGTGTGTGTGTGTGTGTGTGTGTGTGCGTGTGCGTGCTGCCTCAGTAGCGACTCGGCGGCACAGTGGGCCCCCGCCTGAAGGGACCGTGGCCCCGCTCGGCCCGACGCAGAGGGCCCTCACCGTACCAGTCTCCGAGGTGCCGGCTGGGGACAAAAGGGGTCTCGTGACCGTGCGTGTATTGGTTGGCGTGCAGTGGTTTGGATTGGAGTGTGCGGGGGGGAGTGGAGTTTTATTTTTTTGTGTGTGTGTGCGCTCTGCTCTGAAATGGCTATGGTATTTTGTACACTTGGGAGCAGATCTCTCCTATTTATAGCATGGCTTTGGCTTGAAGTGGTGGTGATAATCACGGTTTGAAGTGTGGTGATCACTTGGGGGTTGTGGGGGGAGGGGCCTCTTCTACAGTGCACAGCTGTAGTATGACATCACTGCTGAGCCTTGTGATTGGCTCTGTCAGGCACCACCTGACTGAGCTGATTTGGTTTGAAGCAGCAGCCACTGATCTCTATATTAACCTAACAGATGGGTTTAATGTACAGATCAGCAGAGGAGAGGTTGTTGGTTTTGTTAATTTTTTTTCCCCCCGAGGGTAACGGAAGCGCCTGAAATTAATTTCTTAATCTTAAATTCTTATTCTCCGCCAGGTCAGGTGATGTAAAACAAATGCACATCAGATGCACCAAAGATGCTTTATCTTAAGCGTGGACCCATCACAGAAGTTGAGGTTTTCAAGAACACACTTGTTATGAAAGAGCACTGCAAGTAAACGTATTCCTGCAAATTGGCCATCAACACTTCTCGGTGTAAAAAAATAAGAACTGAAACTTGTAAGAACTTGTCACAGTAGTACTGTCAAAATTCCGAAATTGCGTCTGGTCATGAGACCCTCACTGCCTCCTCTCTGCTCCGAGCCGTCCTCCTCCGGTCATTCGGTCACACAGTTACTCTCCTGCAGTCCACATCCCCCGAGTTCTTTGGAAGACTCTACTTCTGGTCAAAACCTAGTTCTTCTGCCACTGAAATTTTAAATACACGGCAATTTAAATTCACGTCAAAATACAAAACCTCTCCCCTTGATAATTATTTTAAGCTGTTAATCTTTCAACTTTTTCAAGTTCTATTTGTTTAAAGCCCAATATCAGAAAGCATGCCTCAAAGTGCTTCACAAGGATTTAAAAGCCATTTAAAAATGGTAAAATAAACAATTAATTTAGGTAAAGCAGTAGTATAAAATGCAACAAAAAGAAACCATAAAATGAGTAAAAGAAATGGAGATTGTGTCTTTCTTGGGTTACAGTGGAATGAAAAGCTGTTTATGTTCAGAGGAGCAGGCTGCAGTGTAGGCCTACTGCCCTGTACGTGCGCGATCGCTGACTGACAGCTCTGTCTCTGTCTCTGTCTAGGCTGGCTCAGCAGTATGTGTACCCCCAGGCCTTTGTGCAGCCCAGCCTGGTGCTCAGTATGTACGCGTTCACTGACTGACAGCTCTCTGTCTCTGTCTCTGTCTCTGTGTCTGTGTAGGCTGGCTCAGCAGTACGTGTACCCCCAGGCCTTTGTGCAGCCCAGCCTGGTGATGCCGTCGCAGCTGTCCTCTATCAGCTCCCCCTACCTGGACTACAGCGCCGCGTACGCCCAGTACGCCTCGTCCGCCTTCGAGCAGTACCCCTACGCCGCCTCCCCGAGCTTCCTGGGGTACAGCTATGCCCCAAGCTCCTCCGGCCACGCCCCCATACAGCAGGGTCTCCCGACCGGAACCACCCCGCCCACCGCGTTCATCCAGTACCCTCCCCAGCAGGTGCAGCCCGACCGCATGCAGTGAGCGCCGCGCCTCGGATGTGCCGGCGGGCAGGCGGGCGGCGGGCGGCGGAGCCACAAGCGGGCGTGGGCAGATTTGGACGACCAGAGTGACAATTGCACTATGACATCAAGATGAGAATCTGTTACTGAGGAGACTGTGATCACACCAAAGGGCTTCCCCAGAAACACTCTTTCACGTTCTTTAGTTTGTTGTTATTATTATTAATATTATTATTATTGTTATTATTATCATCAATGTTATAATAATAATCGTTGTATAAATGGTGACCTCACCCATGTCAGTTGCCAAATGCAGCCACGCGTTGAGCTGCGGAAGGGCAGTGGGGGGGCTCTGAAAACGGCAGCCCCCACTGAGGTGTGGTGTGGGGCGGCGGCATCAGCTATGCTGCCTGGTTACGACAAGGAGTGGCGGCTTCCCCCTCCCGACCGAAAATGCTGCAGCCCGTGCCCCCAAAGAGAAGGGGCCCGGCGCACCTCCACGCTTACCTCCCCCCTCCTCCGGGGCGCTCGGCTGAGGAACGAGCCGCCCCTCCAGGGGAAGCCGCCAGCCGTCACCACGTCAGGAACACGAGGCCTTAAAAACTGCTCTCTCATTTCTCGTTTTACGTCCCCCTCGCTGTGAATATCAGTGGCCATTTTTGATACGGGATTCTTTAAAATTTCTACCATTTTTCAAGGCTGTGTTCAGCTCTTAGTAAATTATTGTAGTTGGATGTAGATAATCACAACTGATTAATATGCAATTCTGCTGGGGGGCAGGAAGAGGTATGGGTAAAATGTATAAGGTAGTTGACACTGTAATATCTATGTATTTTATATAACTGTTAATCTAAGATAATCATGCCAATGTTGCTTTTTAAAACGACATATATGTATACCATTTTAGGAAATTGCTGCAATTGAGGTAAATTACAGTATTTATGTTTAAAATATTTAAAGAAATGCTTCAGTTACGAACTTGCTCCGGATATTTAGTAGTTTTATTTAAAAGATTGTCCGCAGGAAATCGATCGAAACTCCTCTAACTCGAAAGTGCCGTTTCTTGGCTGACTCCGTAACACAAACAATGGCACGTCTCTGAAGGATTTCTTTGTCAGAGCTGCAGCCTGCTGACACAGTAGTTCTTGGAGCATTTCAGTACCATGTTATTTATGTACAATGAATCCATACAAAAAAAGATAAAAAAATAAAGAATTTGTAAATACAATGGCTGATTTTTGTTCTTAAGTATGTAACATTGACACACGGACAGATTTGTGTTCAGGGGTTAAGTTACTTTGCTCCTGCTGTGTGTCTGTGAGTGACGGGTGCTTGTGTTTTGGTCCTTATGTCTGAGTGACGGGTGGCATGTGTTCCACAGCCTTTTTTGTCGTAGAGTGCCTGGGTTGATGGGCTGGAGGCCTCCTGCATTTGTCACTGGATTTCCAGCCTATTGATTTTTCAGTTGTGTGTGAAACGAAGTGTGGCAAATTTAATTTGGTTTCACATCTATTAAATTCTGTCTGACTGCTGCACTGGAGATGTGTCGTGTTGGAATGTTGTTGAATTTCCCTTCCCATTATGCAAATACAGCAATCAGAAATATGTGATTCTTGAGAAATTCCCTCATGGAAGGCATATTGTAAGTAAGGTTATCTTCGAGCCCTGCCGCCAATACTGAAGATTGGGTAGCAAGATTTCCTTGATGAATAGCATGCCATTTCAAATAACCTGTTACCTTTTATGTGAATTGTTGGCAGCCATAAGTAATTACATTATATCGGCAAAGATTCTGACATTTCCCCACTCGTTTCTTTGACAAAATGTATTTCCCAGTGGCAGTATTCACTCACCAACTCTCGAGGGAGTTTATGTAGCCTATGGGGTGACCATAGGAGAGGACTCCTAACTGGCTTGAATGGCTTTCAATTGGTTAAATTTCTCATTGGCTCCAGTGCCTATATTCAGAGCAGAAATGCAGTTGAACGCTGTGGGTGTATGAAAATCCTCTCGGAATGAGTGAGCTGTCCTGTGCACTGCTAGCTACAGTCACCGTGACATTTGTGTGTGTTTGGGGAGGTTACCTTTGAGCATTGATACGCAGCACACTCCAATTTTAACTGTCCCCAGTAAACCCTGTCCCCTTTGTGCATGCCTGCACTCACAGGCACGTTGCTTCACACTCTGCCAAGTGTGCCGGGTATTTCCAATCCTAAAGTCCCCACTGCTTCCTGCAGTGTGCTGAATCACCCGTTAACACGTACGTGCTCCTGAGAAACGCAGCCCAGCTCTCGCCTCTAATCTCCAGCACGCCTTTCTCTCTTCTGACGTCAGGGGTTTCCTTAGAATGTGTTTTCTCTCAGGAATCCGGCTAAGTAAATGGCCAGAATATATACAGTAGTTACACAATCAGCTGTTGCCATTCGCTTTAACTTGTTAACCTTAAAAGGGGTGAAACTTCACATTTTGTAATGCCCTTTGCAACAGATGCTAAGGACAGAAAAAAACTCAAGCTAAGTTCCATTTAAAAGGTTAAACTGACTTTTATTGGGTAAAAGGGGTTGCTTTGCCAAGGTGATTTGGAGGCTAATGTTGCTTTGCTCTTTCTGCTTCTATGTACATATTGGAGCCACTCAATAAGACTAACAGTGTGCCACAAGGGGCCTGGATAATGTCACCATACAGTACCCCTATCTAGATGTGTTCTGTCCTATGTTTGGTCTGGCCCCTCAGGTCCTCCATGGTTCCTGTCTTCACCACTGAGTGGCTGGACCCAGGTTCCCAGGCCACCTCAGGAGACAAATCAAGGATCTCAAGTGGAGTGTCTGCTAGGGAGACAGAGGTGCCTTTCACAGTTAGGACTGGCCTTTCGGGAAGCTGTCTGTGATAGTTAGGGACAGCCTCCGATAAGGCCTGTGGGCTCTCAGTCATTTGCATCGCACAGGACACTAATCCCCTGCACCATGCACTAATTTAGCCTGCCCCAGTATCCTCTGCTAAATATGGGAATGTTTCTTTGTCCGCTGTTTTATGATGTAACAGCCTCACCTCTGCTAGGAGCTAGGAGGAAATCAAGCCTGCCTCTCAGCGCTTACGCTCCCGCAAGCCTCGCGTCGGGGTCCAGACGTGTTTGTGTTTCCCTCCACTTCGAGCCTCTCGAGTCAGTCACCCGCGGGTCTCTAATTCGATCTGCGCATGGTTCACATCTGAGGGGCCAGAGGTGTGAGAGCTAGCTATGAAGAGTCTCTGCAATTAAAGACGAGTGACTTTAATTTTGTTTCTGACTGCTTTCAAACAGTCCGTCCAGCTCTCAGCCCAAGCCGAGACAGACCCACTCGCTCGCGGCTGAGGCGATGCTAGGCTTCCTTTCTGTGCAGCACGGGTGTTGTAGTTAATGTGCTGTGGTTAACAAAGTCCTCTGAGGGCTTGATGGGGGAGGAGGGCAGGCTGTTTTGAGAGCGAGCTGCTGGGCCTTTGATTAATGTAACACCGGTCTCTCTTTCCCAAACACACCCCGACTCCCCAGCCCCCCTCTGCAGCCAGGGCTAGCACAGTCTCTCATGGGGCCTGTCTGCCAACGTGACAATGAGTGACGGAGAGAGCCTGTGTGGGGGTTGGAAGGGGAAGGGGCGGTGGGGGAGTACAGCGAAGGAGGCTTTTTCTGAGTTGATTCCCTGCCAGATTTCTTTATCTCCCCGAAGCAAACCAACACCCAGGGAGCCGCCCCACCTACCCCCCCTCCCCTTGCAAACAGCCCCTCACAGAGCCCCTATCTCTTGACGGAGGGTCTGCCCTCCCAACATGACACCAGCAAAACACGCTCGCAGGAACTGTGAGGCCAGATGCTTCCCGACAGCTGCCTGTCTCTCTTTCTCTCTCTCGAACTCTCTCACTCTCTCTCTCTCACACAAACACGCTCTTTCTCTCTACCCCTCTTTTTTTTAAATTTATTTTTGTTTCTCACATACACATGCATGCACACCGGAAGTTTCTTAGTGGAAGTGTTACCAAGTATCAAGATCATATACTAAAAACTTGTGTTAGATGTTGCTAGAGATAGTCTTTAATGAGTATGCACACTAAGATGCCACTGGAGTTGATCGCCATGAATTGCTAGAGCTCTGAATTTCTAGAGTTGATAGCCGTGATGGAGCTCTGGCTTTACACGGCGACTGAGCCAAGCACCTGGTGTTACTGAGCCCTGCCACCAGCCCCGCCCATCTCACAAGTCCAACAGGTGTTCCGCAAAGTAAGAAGCCTGAATGACGACCAGTGGCACACGAAAGGGGAGGTTGGGTTAGGGTGGGATATGACAGGAAGTTCGTCCTTTGTTTCTGAGCGTGCAGCGGCTTGCTTGCCAGTGCCGTTCACATCTGAGGGATGGATGCACTCGCCTGTATAGATGCAGGTGATTTACGGAGAGGCCCGTTCGCTGCTTTGCTTTCCCCATCTGCTCTGCTTCCCATCGCTGGGCAGTCCTCATTCCCAACGTCACGTAGTCCATGTCCCCTCCCCGGTCACCTTCGTCGCAAAATGGTCGCCTTCAGGACTGAACAGTCACCATAACAACACATGGTTACTGTCACCATGACATTGTCTATTCTAGAGCATACAGTCAAACAGTGCCTATCTCCCTCTGCCAGAATCCCGTCTTGCTGCACAGGCCCTGGGAGCCATGCCCTCCCTATACAGCAGTGATATGGTGATGCGATGTGCTTTTGGTGAAGCGGACACTGCAGGCTCTGTCACTCTCTGGCTCACGAGAGGCTGCGTGTGTGTGTGTGTGTGTGTGTGTGTGTGTGTGTGTGTGTGTGCCTCACTGTTCAGACTCCGGCAGAGTCAATTTTCTCAGACCCAGCTCACAGCTTCCCTGCACTCTACCAACATGTCCAGTCAGTGTTACAAATTCAGGCCATGTTTTCTCATAAGAAGCACATGGCAAGAATGAAATAGGACCGGGAGCACGGTGATATCTAATCAGAAGGCAGGGAAAGTCTAGTGACATGCTGATCC
This sequence comes from Ilyophis sp. 1 JC-2022, assembly GCA_022702515.1. Taxonomy (NCBI): domain Eukaryota; kingdom Metazoa; phylum Chordata; class Actinopteri; order Anguilliformes; family Synaphobranchidae; genus Ilyophis; species Ilyophis sp. 1 JC-2022. The sequence continues at coordinate 45,458,662 of CM040402.1, forward strand.
CTCTGCAGTCACAGCATGAAACAGACCCTGAACAAACAGACCAGGAAACAAACCTGTCCAGGTTCAGCAGAGCCATGACCTCTGCTCTATCGACCCTGTGAGTTTTATGCTGCTGCACAGCTGTGACAAACTGTGGCGACTCCTTCAGCACATGCCAGAACATTTCTCAGAGTCGCTGGCAGCATTAGTGCTTGTGGCGCGGAAGCTGGTATTGGGTTTCCATCACATGGTAAAAAGCTTGGAAATACTTTGAGATAGAAGGAACACTGAATTTCTGTATGTCTTGTAGTCCTTTCACAGTGTGATAAAATGAAAGTGTGCATGTACAGTATGTGTGTTTTTGGAAAGTGGGTTGTGGGGAACAGGGAGCAACAGTGTACGTGTCTTTATGTGTGTCTACGTGTGTGTGGGCATGAGCGTGTGTTTCTGATTAAGTGTGTGTGTGTGGTCAGATCCTTCATGAGCTACAGAGGCAGGGACAGGAGGGAAATAAACATTATTACAGCGATCTAGAGTCACAAGAAAACTGCTCTTTGTATGGTCAGTGTTTTGTCATTGCTTTGATTGTATTTGTATTTAAGAACAAACTTAACGTGTTGTGTCATTCATTTTGAGCTTAAACCATTGTCTGAATTTGACTTGTCAATGAATGGGATTCTAATGGCCCTCTGTTAAGGTCTTGGGGTGTCAGGAAGTGATTGGGTCAAGAGACCCTGGCACTGAAACCACTGGTACTATATTCCGAGTGCTCTTGCCGGGTCACAGGAACACCTTGCCCTTTGGAAGTCAGGCTGCAATGAAGTTAATGAGCTCTCAGTAAATGATAAAGTTTCCCATTCCATCACTGGCCACAGTATTGCCACCTACTTCACAGTAATATGCTTCTTCTCTTACCTATCTTTCACTTTTTTCCAAACTGTCTCGCTCTATCACACTCTTCCCTTTCTCTTTCTCTTTTCTTTGCTTTCGCCCTGAAAGAGAGAGAGAGAGAGAGAGAGAGAGAGAGAGAGAGAAATATAAGAAGAAGAAGTAGAAGAAAAAGAAGAAGAGGAAGAAGTAAAAGGGAGAGGCCTGTGTACTGTATATTGTTCCAGACCATCAGAAGCTTTATTCCCCCTGGATAACAATGTCATTCCCATTTTAGGAATTGGAGAGCAGCTGCTGGCCACATCTTAAACTGCGCGCAAAGCCATACGCAGTTAGCAACACCTTCAACAGTGAGAGGCAGCAATGAGGGGCACACGGAGAGAGCCTGGTGGCTGAGGGGGGCAAGTTGTGGAGGACACTGCCAAATTGCGCCCCTGTCTGAGGATCAGATAAAACAGCCCTGCTTCATAGGTTAGCCAGCTTCAGGGGCTGGGGGGCATGGCCAGAGGAGGTACTTATGCTACCTGCTGGGCCATTGAGCTGAATAGAGTCCTATAGGCTAAGGGCTGTGGCCTCATTAATGTGTCTGGCCCTTCCATTATTGATCAGCACGGATACTTTGGGTTTGCCTGAGAACAGCTTTCAGTGGAGGAAAATGGCTCCTGTAATGAGAGGCTCAGTGTTGCGCTTTATGAGTCTGGAGACTTTCAGGGATGACTGGATCAACCAGTTTTGAGATGGATGATGAGGGATAGGATGAGATATACTTCATTAATTGCCAAGGTGAAGTTAATGTGTTAAACATACAGCCATAAAACAGTCAAGAAAAATAATATAATAACAGTAAATATATATGTTGCATGGATACATAAAATACTACTTCTGCTAAGAATTTTTAAACCTAAATTCAGTTTTAAACCTTACTTTGCTGTTAAAAAGATATGTGGGTGTTTAAGATTTATGTGACCGTGTCTGTGTGTGCAGGGGTGTGTTTGGGAGTGTGTTCATGTGAATATGAATGTGTATGTGCATGTGTGGGTGGCTGTGCATATATTACTGTGTGTGCGTGTGTGTCTGTGCACATTATTGTATGTTTGAGTGTGCATGTGTGTATATGTTATATGTTTTCGTAGTCACGATGTAACAGTCAGCTGAACAGAGACACAGAGGTGAAATCCCGGCAGCATTCACACTCCACTGCTGGCCGTGCGTCAACAAACTCAGCCACAGTCACTGAGTAAATCTATTAAGAAAGACACTTTTCTGCTCCTAGTTTTTGGTAGAATGTAAAACTTTGAGGCTGTTTTGTGGCTTTGTATGGGGTAGTATGTTTTTGGGTTGATTTAGATTTCTGTATTTTCTGTAGGTTTCCTATTTGTTTCCTCTGTGGCGTTTATATGAACACGTTTGTGCTTGTGTGTCCCCAACATGTGTGGCCGCTAAGCTTGAAGAGAAAGAAAGGGGAACAGATGCAGGGGGATGCTGGGGAGACAATGATCCGTTCTCTCCTTCTGCCTGACCTCTGACCCCGGCCCGCGAATGTCGCTGTGATTTAGGTCAGCAGGAGACGGCCGGGAGGATGATTGGCTGTCATGTCAGACGCCCAACGGTCTCCATAATTGCTGTGTGGCTGAGCTGGTGCGGAGGCGGGGACCTCGCTTAGGCCGGCCAATGAGAGCGCACGAGCAGCCTTCGGCCTCACTGTATGCACAGTCACGCAGATATGCATTTTACTCAGATTTTCACAGAAAGAATGGTTTGCACTTCATCGCTTTTTTTATTTCTTGTGGAGGAATTCACTATAAGGGTGTGTGTGTGTGTGGGGGGGGGGGGGGGGGGGGGGCTGTCCTTTTTCTGTGAGGCAGTGAGGGATTCAGCACCCTGGGAGAAGCGATGAACTGGCACTTATCAGAGTGCACTGAAAGAGCAGCTTTTTGATAAAACAGCAGGCCCACTATAATTAGCATCACAGTGCATCACAGTGACACCACGACTTTCTGTATTAGTAATAAGTGAATGGATTGTCATTGCAGCCTGGCTTTGCCCAGGTTTAATGGAATGTGCGACTGACGATGAGGGGCAAGCCACCTGCACGATGGCTGAGATTGCAGCACAGGGACCGGGCTTATAAAACCCACCCACCCAGCTGCTCGATTGCAGCGACACTGACCCCAACAGACTGAGGGAAACAGGGCGGCTTTGTCCAGATAACGCCCCAGCACTGATGGCCCTGACTGGGAAGCCACAGCGGGAGGGGGAGGGGAGGGGCTCCACTGCCTATTCTCCCATCTCCCCTTTTTTTCGATTTTTGACTTCCTCAGATTGCAGAGCGGAGTACAGCATGGCAATTATACAGAACAACAACAGAACCATGCGTGTTCTCAAATTTATGGCTTGCATTCATTGCTTGGAAGCAAACACTAAATAACCGTCTCTATGTAAATAAACAGTGGCCATTTAGTCTGCCAGCAGGGCTCTGATGCTGAGCACCATCCGCCCCCACTCTCTGACAAAAACAGGAGTGGAGTCTGTTTACTGAACTAATGTGTGTGTGTGCGTGTGTGTGTGCGCGTGCGCATGCGCGTGTGTCTGTGTGGGTGAGAGAGAGAGAGGGAGAGAGCGAGAGGTAAAAGTTGCGAGTGGAGAGAGAGTGAGGGAGAAACAAAAGGATGAGAAAGAGGCGAGAAAGACAGAGAGAAAAAAAAGTAATTTAAAAAAAAAAAAATAGGGACTCTGTTACCACTCAGGTGGGCTGTTTAGGACACATGGCCAAACCAAGTTGAGGATGTCCATCTTTAGATTTCCCAAATCACTTTATAAGGAGAGAGAAAAGCGCTTTGGACTAAATTTAGACCAAGTTTATCATGCCTCTTGTTTTTGTTGCTGTTAAAAATCTGTGAGAGGCCATGTGCTTTGTGTTACAGGAGCACCCGGAGAGACCACGAATAATAATGACATTAACCCCGGCCCGTCTCTCTGCTCGGTAGGCCAGCTCCACTTTATTTGTTGCCTTATTATCTTTATGACTATTAAGACTTTACTTCAGTGACTGACAGGGCCTTTGGATGGAGGCCCACAATGGATCTCATTATCAGGCTGCTCCTGCAGAGAGGGCTGGATTAGCAGTGATTTCTGAAGGCCTGGCCATCCACTTCTTCCCGTACAGCCAGCTCGTTTAGCCACACTACGTCACAAGTCGCCCCCGGCCGGCCTCACTTATGCATCGTGGATCTTTTCCTCATTTGAGGGCAAAGGTTTCTGGGTTTGCATTTGAGCACACTGAGGCTCATATTGTTAAAATCTTGTCATAATCAAATAGTCAGCTCCAGGAGTGCCCTGCTGATAACTGTTAGGCTGATGCACTAAACTCACTGTGGAAGATGGTGGAATCCATGCGTCAATCAAGAGGAACGCTCACTTTTATGTCAAATGCATACTTTTATGTCAATCCGTCTATGAGAAATTCCCTGATTTTTTTTGTGTCTGGTGTGCATTAAACTACCTCATGCTGGGAGAAATGTTTACTTTAGATTCTGTAAGGTGCCTTTATTCCCTCCTTCAGCGCTCCGTCAGTCAGGGTAAGCGCGGGCTCCGTAATGTACGTTACAGGAGGGCCAGTGGCCCATTCACTGCCGAGCGTCGCATACCGGCCTTATCAGTATTGCTATCCCCTCCTCGGAACGTTGCTCTCAATTGCTTTGACCTTTACAATCCCAACACTGCAAAATGCAAACAGCTTCAAAGCAGCAACCCACGCCTGCCCTGGCAGAACCATTACCGTTACCATTTCACCGTCGGCTCCATCAGTTGCTCCAACAAACCATCTCTGTGTGGTGGAAACGGTAGCCAGTCAACAGGTGGAACCTGCCAGCTTTCCTTTGGCCCACGCTGACATACTGAGGGGAGACTGTATGAGCACCCGAGAGGGTGAGAGAGGGATGCTTTTGATCCAGAGCCCCCGGCATGAAGGGCTTGTTTTTTGTGGCCATTTGCCATTATTGTTTCCGTAGACAAAGCAAATAAAAAACAATACATAAATTGAGAGTTGGCCACAGAATTATCCAACATGTGAAAACTATCATACAAGTTTGATTGAGCTTAATTAATAATAAAAAATAGATCAATACAAAATGAATATCTTCAAATACATGTAAATACTTCCGAAATCAAGAATATATAGGCTATACATCGTCATCCATTAACACTGTCCATAAACACTACATAAAAATAAATTATTGTTATTATTATTGCTATTATTATTGTTATTATATAATATGATTAATAATAATAACAATAATAATTATTATTATTATTAGAGAACTTTCAGTGCTTTACACTTGTGCTTAAAGGTGTATTGTAGTCACTGGAAGTCCTGAAGGGCTTGTTTTTAGCGCTGATCAAACCCGCCCTACACCATGACAGGAGGGAAAGGAAGTTGGAGGAAATCCCTCATCTCATCACTACAGCAAACAAAAGGCAGACAGCAATAAAAGAAAATAAAACACAAAGCAAACACAACCTGATTTATAACCCACCCGGCTAGCTCCACACCGCTAGTGTTTGGCCACCCTTTGTCTCGGTTGCCACAGCAACCCCTTTTTATCAACTCCTGTTCACCTGCCCTGCCTGGGGAGCCAGGGCACCACTGTGTCAGGTGAGAGAGAGAATAGGAGAGAGAGATAGAGAGAGAGAGAGAGAGCGCCGTGGGAGCCTACACTCCGTGCCTCCCGCGCTCACAGCTGTCGACTGCGCGAGGCACCCCTTTGGTTTGGCGGCACATGTCCAAACACAGAGCTCACATCATTCACACAATGTCTCAGTAGACATCAGCCCCCGTCCTCCGGCTTCGGCACCAGGTGTCTGCGCAATGCTCCCTGCCTGTGAGCCACACAGTAGCCTACATGCAAGCTGCATTCTGTCATGGCAGTATGCCTTAAAATACAACCTCCAAGTGTCTCCCTTGGTACTTACCTATGTGATTTCATTCACAGTATATAACAAGTTCACTAAACTATTCTTTTTTTTTTCTTCTAAATTATAAAAAGATCCAACCTTTCTTTAGGTCACATTTGCTCTAAAAAGGAGCATAATTTTGGTGTATAGCTCTTGGGTTTCCTGAATCTCTAATCTCATGATTGCTGTGTGTAACTGCTTTGTGTGTGGGGTGCTATACTGGTTTAATGACCAAGGCTTAATAATTTCCTATTAAAATATAGAGAACTACTCTTAGGGAGCTAAACATTTGAAATGAAGTCAAATGAAATGAAAGAAAAACCACCCTTGTTTGCATGTGCTTGCAAATGTACATGTAGCCGAACAACAGGTCCAACTGCCAGGCAAATGACATGCAAATACAGCATGTGCTATTGGAGGCTGGTGTCTGGAGACAGTGGGAAGTGATTGAGAGAGAGAGAAGGAGATAGAGAGAGAGGGGCGAGTGATATAAATAAGACAGGTGTCTATGGGTATTTATCATTATATCATTCCACATGCCCCTTCTTCCCCAGCCCCTCCCCCCTAACTGCCATCAACCTACACCTGACTGCTCCTACAGGAGATAAACTAGAAAAGCAGTTTAGCTAATTTGTTTCCTTCTGTGTGTGTGTGTGTGTGTGTGTGTGTTAGCACATAAGTGTGCGCTTGTGACATGCATGTGTTCTTTTCTTTTAGACTCTCAGTCTATCTCAGCAGGCAGGCTGTTCTTGGAAACACAAACTATGACATCATAACGGAATGAAGCATCCATAGAGGCAGAGACAATGGCTCCCTGTCTGTGTGGAGAACGGCACAGATGAAAAGGCAAGTGCTCCAGAAAGGCTCTTCGCTCTTGTGCAAACACATGCCAGAGGGGCAGCTGAATCCCTGCTCCTGCTGGCCCCACTCACCCAAATCCTCCTCATCTGTTACTGGCAGAGGAAGACACAGAGATGGACCAAGAGATTAAGGACCTGGGGAGGAGATGGTCATTAGTGCTCTGTTGCTACAAACTGGTACAGCCAAATACATTGGCTGCCATCACGAGTGCTCCAATAGCTACTAGCATATCAGCACACTTTCATTCTCATCTACTTCTCATATGCATTGGCTGACCTGCCCATCCTTAAAGCCCATATCAAAAGAATAGATGGCTGTGCTGTCTGCTATAGAATGTTGGGTTATAACCACCGTTTGAGGGCGGGATAACTTGCAATACTGATAGCCATACTTAAAGAATGGAAAGTAAGTCATGGGGCTACCTGTGTCTAATGCAGGTGTGGAGCCGTTGTAATGAATCAGCCTATCAGAGTAATCTGAGAAAGATACTCTTCAAATCCACTTCATTAATGAGTGTAAACAAGCCCTGAGCCAATGCAACTTCTATTAAGGCCTACTCCAGTAGAGCCTCAGGTGAATTTTCTTCTGATGTAAAGAAGCAGCTTCCGATATGACAACCAAGGGACCTTGGACCAACATGATCAATGAGTATGATGATGATATAATGTATTTATGGCCAAACTAAGAGTGAGTCACAAGTTACACACAATTATTCTCCCAGGGATGAGAGGTTGTCTGGTAACTTGAAATGGAAATCTATTCATTTCAATAACCCTCCTGGCTGTTTGAATATGGTTGCAAACTCAGTGGCATGTACAGAGGGACGCTGAGTAGACAAAATTCATCACAGCATACAGAGAGGAGAGCCAGGTTCAACAGGCCCGGGAGAGGAATCTTAGTCCACTGCCAGTGAACATTCCTTGGATGATGGTCTTCAGTTTTCCGCACTAGTGACACAGCTCTGCCTTTCTATCTTCCTGCCGCTCTCATTCCTCGAGCCCCCCTTTCTCCCTTACCCCCTTTCCCCCTTCTCTCCCTCTTGGCTCTTTCTCTCACCTCCTTTCACTCTTCTAATTTTGCCACTATTTCTCTATACCTCCTAATTGCCACCATATCTCTTCCCCTATATCCTCGTCTCCGTAACCCCCCGTCTCTCTCTTCCTGCTTCCCATCTTCACTCCCCCAGTCCCCTCCCCCTGCCTGGGTTTGTGGAGGGGCACTGTCTCTGGAGTGTGGGTGGAAGGCAGTGTGGAGTCTCCAGCTGCCATTGCCCTTTGTGCTGTTGTGCTCTAATTACAGTGTTCACAGAGGCACAATGAAAGAATGCCAGAGTACGCTTGGAGAGGGTGCTTAGGCCCCAGCGAGTGAATAAGAAAGACAGTCGAGCTGCCTCTCCTATCAGCATGCAGGAACAGGCTTTGGCCCACAGGGGGAGTGAGAGAGCAAATTACGTTTATGTACACAGCTGTGGGGAGCTTACTGTGAGTGACTCAGGGAAGTACATTACATGAATTGTCTTTGTTTAAACAACATTACTACCACACAGAAGCATATGGGAATTATTTCATTTCCATATCCACTGGTCAATCTGTTATGTATTTAGTACTATTTTGTAGACATTTCATAAAAATTACATCAAAGTTCACTGCTTCCATCAATCCATACATATTGTCAGGTCAATTATTTTCACAATGCAAAATGTATTGTATGTTTTCTGGTAACTTGTGCCTTGTGATATCAATTTTAGAATATGTTAAAAGCCCATACGGTCATTTATTGAATTTCGGCTAGGTATGATCCTTCAGTTTAGATATAACAACATTATAACCTTCCAAAAATATGCTGCATTCCTATATAATGTGGTGAATAATCGTGCATAAAAATACTTTTTTCAGAGACATAAATACTTTTATTTGGTTATCATCTAATATGTTCATTTTTTTCTGAAGGAGGGTTAAACATAAATTTAGTCATTATGGTTAATCTTCAAAATAGTTTGGAAAACATACCTGACACATACTTTGTAAATAATGTGGTACTAGAATTTTGTAAATTACTCCTCTTCACTTTGATATTAAGTAATTGAGAGCTACTTAAAATTTTAACAGTGTAATGTGTATGCCCACACACTTTGTGTGACAATTGTGATGGTATGCAGACCTGGAAGTCACACATTGATGGCACCATTTGAGCTCATTAGCATATCAGAGCCTTTAAACTGTATTTCCCCAGCACACCTCAAACCCGCAGCCTTCACCCTTTGTCAGCCATGTCCCTGGGACAACTTGTTCGCTACAGAAGCATCTTGTAACTCAAATGCACGAGAAACAACACAGGTCTTCTCAAGATACCACATAAAAAACCTGTGGGTTACAAAATGAAAAGGGCTTTTCAGTCAAAACAGTTAAGCTCATACATTACATTAAAGGTTAATTTGGAAAGTGAATCATGTGGATGAAATACAGACACTAAAATGACTCTGTGGGAATAATACAAGACTGTTCAATAAGCCACGGACGTGTATTTCACACTAGCTAGGAGTTGGAATAGTTAAGCTACGGGGAGGCCTTGAGGCTTTTTTGTCTTTCCTGGTACTTTATGTTCAGGACAACTTGTTGTGTAACTTTTCAGCTTAATCTGCAGTGAAATAGTGCATTTGGGTATCAGTGTAATACACTAGTTGCACAGCTATGACACCTTCCACACACAAGGTTGTCCTTCTAACATGGATACATTTTTAGAAATGTTGTCACAATATGATTATGGTTAGAATGTGTTTTATATTATACGTAAAGACAAGGTTTTCAACACTTCTGAATCAGCTGTCAGTCAGAAAGTATGCAAATATGCATTTATGGTGATTATAGATTGATACAGGGCCTTTCATCAATGCAGCTATATTTCAGTGTCCTTACAGACATATATAAAGTTGCATTCACTACTAATGAATGGTAGTCTAGTCTAGAAATATATAAATAATGGATAATAGCTTATATATAAATTATACTGTATGTTTTGGGACAGTAGATCTGCTGGTTTTCCATACACAGGGACTGCAGATCAGAAGAAAATTGCACCCTCTAAATTTCAAAAAGGAAAACATTTGTTGATACCTAGCGCCATCTAGTGAAGATCAGTAATTATTACAATAAAACTGAAGTGAATGTTTCCATTGAAAAAAATGTCGAAATGCAAAGATCATTATTTTTTAGGGTTAAATCCTAATATAAACGAAATAACACATTAACAATCTTGCTGCATTATAAGAAAAATAAAAGAAACAACGGTCAAACATCAAGGCCTGTGCTTCTAAGACATGTTGTCTCATTTAGGTTGCTTAATTAAAGTATTGAATATGCGTACTGTGTAGCTCTCCATTAAATAGATGCTCCTCAGGCTCTGGTGTGATGTCAAGGGTCCTTCACATGTAGACAGAACTTGGCTGTTTTGCACGTTTCTAAACGGTTGTTATGGAGACTGTAAACAGCATGTATGAACAGGAGTAAACGAGACTGCGCAGGTGCAGTGAAAATGGTCAGATTTGGACAAAAATACTGAAACCACGGGAGCAGGCATCCAGTTACTATACACGACTCGGGGTACGACCGACGAAGTGACTATCCTGGTTGAGGTAAATAGGCAAATTCGCTGTCAAATTCAACGGATAGAAATAGAATATGAATTGCCCCATATGTCAAGGCCGTTGTATATAATTAAAGCTGTTGTCGTCTTTTTTATCTCTAGCTAACGTTACTGTATGTGCTGGCATCCCTACGTGTTTGCAGATAACGTCGCAGGCTGTACGTCCCCATGCCCTTGCAAACTTCATCACATTGATTGATCTAGTTACCCTTTTTACGGTTACTATTTAATCGCTAGTTAGCTAAGTTATTAGTAAGAATTAATAATTAATTAAGAATGGTCCTTTACATTATTCAAATTGCATGTATAAATTAATAATATTACTGATATTCTTCGGTATGTAAGGACCGTTCTCATCAGCTAAGCTAACGTTATATTCATGCAGGTTCTAGACCTCACATAGGTGGATCATGCAGTTCTCTTTCGTCGTAACGTAAGTGGTTCTGGATAAGCGTCTGCTAAGTGAATGTAATGTACCGAAATGTCATGTCGCTAATGTAGAGATCCATGCAATGTTGCTATGGGAAACGTAATTTAATGTTACTGATGCCATCTGTGTTGGAGCCATGCAAAGCAGAATCGTGCTGGCCTGGCCAACAACGCTCATTTGGTTTGTCATTGAAGTAGCGTTATATTAGATGAGGTTACCCACCCAATTCTCATCAGTTTTAAAAATCATCGATCAAGGCAAGGCCACAGGTACCCAGCTAACAAAATGAGGTCCCCGGGACGTCGCTTTGATGTCTTTGTGTAGGGTTTTCTAAACGTTACGTGGACGTCACAGAGAACGATCATCAACAGACATTCATTACATGACATTATATTGTAACCAGTAACAGACGTCGCAGGAACTTGAAAGTTATGAGCACAACGTCATATCATAGCCGAATAGGGACGTGGCTTGAACGTATGGAGAGCCAGTATGGGAGTTTGGCAACGTACATGCATTGATTTTTGTAGCTTTGTTACTAAGTGGACAGTGATGGTGTAACTAGGCAATGGTAATTACATATTTGCTGTCATCATCGGGTGCAGTGTTGTAGTAATGACAGAAAGAATCACAGCCTTGTTGTTGTGCTCTGTGAATGTGACCCAGCGTATTGGTAAGGAGTGTAACTGTGCGCCAGTCCAGGTGACGCGAGTGGTGACATGTGTATCCAAGCCTGTCTCCAGCTCAGCAATCTGACCCAGGCTACACGCCAATGCAGCTCCAGCATTATAACAGAGAAGGCACTTATGTGTCACTCAGCTTCTGGCTCCTTGTCTCCGTTCCGGTCATCTGTCTACAGATACAACTGTGGCAGTTTATGTGTGTGTGTGTGTGTGTGTGTGTGTGTGTGTGTTCATGCCTTCTTGGTATGTTCTTGAGAAGTTCTAACCCCTCCACTCCAATCTGTCCCTCTATCTAACACAGTGGTCGAAGACCCACTGCATAATCGTACAGAGGGGCAGTCTGACGGGCTGACTGACTGATAGAGACGTGCACATTGACCAGGCGCCCAGGCTTTGCTTCATGGAGAGAAAGCTCAGCGGAACAGAGCAACGCTGGAGGTAGTGGGCATGAGAGAGTGCTTTTAGGATCATATGCCCTGGGACCATGAGGGCAAGGGAGCATACAGAGGTCCCGGCACAGAGGGCGAGCATCCCAGCACCAGCCAAGGCAGAGCAGAACCAGACCAATGATGGAAAAATGACCAGCACAGACAAAGGTAACTGATTGTAATGTAATGCAATGTAAGACTTTACGACTGCCTGCCAGTTTGTCTGTCTGTATGCTCGCCTGTATAGATATCACTTTCAATCCACTGATGAAAATCTATTGACATCTACATTCTTGTCATTTTTTTCACAGACAGTGAGTCAACCCACCTTATTTATTTATTTATGTTTTAATTTATACAGACAGTGGTAACGTAGAGAGAGTTATAAGGATAGATGGGATCACAGTACAGCAAGTGTCATGGTGGGGGATCGAACCCCTGGTTGCACAGGGGATTCATATATTGACTGTGCCTCATGCACTCACCATATTTTTTTTTACTAGGCTCCGATGATTATTTTCATGTACAAAAGGCACATTGACTATTTTTAGAACTGTCTCTGTTTTCCTCTGTTTGCATTGTTAGCCTAAGTGTGAGTTCCCAAAATGTCATGTTTTTGAATGCTTTGTGACTTCTCATGCACTTATGCAAACAATATTTGACATTGAACTAAAGCACAATATTTTTAGCTTTCTTCTAATTATAATACAGTGTGTACTTCTGGGTATCATGGCACAGACCTGTGTATATATTTGTCATCGCTCAATTTCAAATGTTCTTCCTCCTGTTTTGTTTGTGTACAATATGTTTGGTTACTGTCTGCCATCATCCAACCTGTAGCCTTAAATGTACATGTAGTTACATGTGCTAGTTTGCCTGTCTGTGCTTAGTATCTATATTTTAATCTCACTGTCTCTGTGTCGGACTGAACCCCCATGTATCTGTCCCACGTTCTTAATTTCCTCTTTACAAGAAATTGAGTGGCTCAAAGCCAGGCACCTTCAATAAGTAATGAGGGCTCACTTGAAAATAAACGAATACTACAGAGGCAACATGTTATGGAAAGTCAATCAAAGTTGAAATCTCACCAGGTATTAATTCAGTGTACAATCCAAGTCATGTGTTAATCCCTTGATAATTGCACAAACGTACATTCCCAACAAAGTGTTATCCCTCAAGCACTTCTAAAATAGCATTGCCATTACAAGTATACTAGTCATATAAGAATCTTGTCTTCATATTTTCTGTAAATTGTATGATTTGACAAAAAGCTGTGGTGACATATTAAGAAATAATTGTTTACTCATCTCCTGTTGTGCTTTCAAGGTACCATCAGTGTAGCACAAGGTTCCCTTCATTCAAAATGGAAAAAGTATTATTTCAAAGGGTTTTAATAATGTGGTATTACAGGGAAGTAGCAGGAGTACTTAAAGCACAACTGGACTTTGGTAGAACTTTGGGTTGTGTAGTTATCTGGCCATGATATGAGTCCAAATGGTGGCGAAATATGTTTGTTAGTTGCTTTGTGCTCCCCTGGGGTGATAATCCAGAATAGGGTATTTGTTGCTCTCCATTGACTTCTATAGGGCAGCTAAAACTGTAAGGGGTTTATTGAGTGTTCGGAGATTCAAACGCAAATGTGGGGAGATCATAACAAGTCAGCTCACAACAGTGAGGACCAATAATTAGGGGAAGAAAATAATAATGGAAGAAAGAAAAGACAGGAACCTAATTCCTTAAAGCTAACAGCCAAAATGAAAATCAACCCACAAAACCGGGCGCACTACTAAACTAGTAGAATTCAAACTGAATCTTCCCAGCTCAGGTAATGAGCTAATAACGGGAAACTTTGTAAAACAAAAGAACACTCTCAGCTACAATAGCTCAAAGCCGGAAGAGCGCAAAACCAAAATGAAAGAACAAAAAAAAACTGTCTCAGAGAGAACAGCAAAGAAACAAAATAGATAGCACAAAACGCTACCAGGTGGAAAACAATCCTATACCCAATTATGTAGCTATAGCAAGTCCCCCCTGAACATAAACAGAGTTTAATATCAGGAGGTCGCTAGTTCCTGGCTATACCTGGCTCGAATTCAATGTCGTGAGACAAACAAGCACCGGAGAAGCGGAAGTGAGGAACTTAAATACCCCGCAGGCAGAAGCGCAGGCGAAAACAATAATGGGCTGCAAACCACGAAACGGAACGTGGAAAAAATCTGATAGATTTCCAAATCGTGAAGGCAGGAAGAGAGACGCAAAAGAAAATAAAACAAACAGCCACCAACCATTACAAAAACGGTCTCAAAATGACACTTCTAGCCTATGCGAACATGAACAAAGTGGATTCTGTCAATACAAAAAATAACCAGTCCTCGTACGTATATATTTATTTATTTATATTTAAAATATATATATATTTTTTAAGGACATGGCCTTTTTCTGGTTTTTTCGTATTTTATTTGGAACGTAGATCCGGTAGGTAATTCTTGCGCCAGAAACAGCGTTAATGCGCCGATGCGTCAAAAACCACTCATTGGTCCAAATTTCCACGGAAGCAAGCGTTCCTGGTAGTATATATCTATGGTAAACAAACCGTCCTGCCAACATTTTGCTAGTCTTTTCTGGTAGCTTGCTAACAACATTGAAGTACTTTTATAAATAATTTTAATTACACAAAAAAAAATACGTACGGGGATTGGTTCGTTCGGTTCTGGATGTAGTGAGATTATATATTGGCATAATCCGCGTTGTTTGCATTCGTTTATGTGCTAAAAGTGCTTTTTTTTTTAAAAACTTCATTGTCCGTTGGCCAGTTGCTAACCACTTGAGCAAGTCATGAAGATTACTGTGAATATTACGACTCATATCGGGGCCAGGTAGCTATACAATATTATATTCTAACAAAGTTCAGTATGCCTTTAAGTGTGAGTCTCAAAGCGAGATGGCAAACCCAATGTATATTTAAATATCTAGTGACTGTTTCTTCCCCCACAGACGCAGGATCTCAGAGGAAGGACGCTCCTCAAAGTGGCGGTGGGATTCAGCCCTGCCACCTCAGACACACATCTACACCCTCACCTGAGAGGACCACGCAACGTATTGACTTACTGTTGGCCCACACTTACAAATATGAAATGCTGTCTGAATTCAACACGACCATTATGACAAAATCTATTTCGTAGCAACAGACCCTTACACAGTGCACAAAACGTACTGCTAACACGCACACAACGTACCCATCACACTCACTCATACTTCACAACAACTGCAACAAACTACACACACATGCATTATACGGATAGCACAAGTGAGAGCACTGTCACAGCATAATGATAACATATGACATATTGACAACTACATACTGACAACACATGCAAAAAGTCCTTAAATACACCCACCCAACATCCTGACAGAACAGATTCATACACTTAACTATGTAATCATGGTATTATCAACCCATTACCTTCCTGAAACTACACATATACAGTATCTGCATAAATGAGCTCACAATAAATTTCTCTTTTATGATTGAATGTTGATTGTATTAACTTTGGTCTTACTACTGTATGCATAGTGTGCTAATGGGCATTTTGTGTGTGTGTGTGTGTGAGAGAAAGCAGTCACAGAGGGGAAGGTTCGGCGCAGTATTGCCAGTCTGCCTGTAATCACGTCGGACAGACTGTCTAGGGCTAAGGCCCTGGTGGAGAAGGCTGTAAAGGTGAGGCACGTTACGTGTAAGTCACTTTCACAAGCGCCGTAAGACCCCCTCGTAACACTTTACTTACAGAGTCTTTCATTCTCTTTCTTCAGCAGCGAAAGGTATTCTCAATACAGGGTCCTTACCCTGTCGTCCGTGCTGCCCTGCGGGCCAGGGGTTGGGTGGAGCATCGCCTGCCACGGACCGCCCCGTCGAAGTATAGGCCCCAGGGAGATGAGGGGGACGACCGAGACAACAGCACAGATGACGAAGGTGAGATGTTGAATGAACAAAATGGCGGAGGTAGACTAGGCACTGATCTGTCTGACCAGATTGTGGACAGGAATGATAGGACAAAAATTTAATCAGGTTGTCAGAAGGGCTGTCTCATAGGACAAATCTCATCAGACTGTGGGCAGGGCTGTCTTGTAGGATATGTCGTTAGGCTGTGGGCAGGGCTGTCTCATAGGACAGGGGTTTTCAAAGTGGGGGCCGCGGCCCAACGGGGGGCCGCCAGGGGGCGCCAGGGGGGCCAATTGGAAGGGAGAGGAAAATGCACACAAAAAAAAAAAAAAATTTTTTTTTTTTTTACATTTATTTAAAAAATTAATTTCAATTAAATTCATAAGATTACTGTGCCGGTTTAAAATAAGATATAAATTGTTATAAATCCTTTCATATCGAAATTAGGTCTTTGCCATGCCCTTCTTTCAATCGCAGCCAAAAACTAATCGTCTGCCTGTCAGTCAAAGCGTTACGTTGAGCTGCTAACGGCCCGATTATGGAATCAAAATAGGGTCAAAAGTATTGTGTTGTGTATTAAGAAGCTGTATGTTAGATTTTTTTTTATTTGCCAGTGTAATTTAAAAGTAAAAAAAAAAGCCATTTCGCAATAGGGGGGCCCCAGCCAGAGGCTACAACTATTTGGGGGTCCTTGGCATGGAAAAGTTTGGGAACCCCTGTCATAGGACAAGCTGAATCAAGATTATGGGCGGGCCTGTTTTACAGGACAGATTTAATCAGACTATGTGCCGGGCTGTCTGATAGGACAGATCACATAAAACTGTGAACAGGTCTTTTCATGTGAAATATATAATTTATTGACAACTGTGATGCTTGATGTATTCAATTATCATCTGAACACAAGTCTCATGGACTGGATTTGTAATCTGGATCAGATTCTGCTGGTATCACATTTGAATGCAAGCATCGTATCCACGTTTTAAAGGACCATAACGGTATTTTGCATGTTATAGCCCATTTACTACTTGGAAAACTAGCCAGGCTACTTTTCATATCAATCCACACTTTCCAAATCCAAATGTGTTATTATGTAACGATAAAGTAACTTTGACAAAAATAATAATTTGGACGTCACTTTCACGATGACGGATTACCTATCTCAAGCAACTTTCAAGTCTCTGCAAGTTGATTTTCATACCGTATGGAAATAAATGGAAACCAATGGCTGCCTGGAAGGTAGGAAAAACGCAATTAAAAATCAAAAAAGCTGTTGTATGCTTTGGAAATTGGTTTGCAACAATGTAAAGTACACAAAATGCGTGGGCTATAACATGCAAAATATCAGTATGGTCCTTTAAGTTGATCTGGATCAGTACATCTGCTAAATGTCATGTAATGTACAACCAACACATTATAAATTGTCTGGGAACAGACTACACATATATCGGATATTCAGAAATCTGATTTGTCAACAATATCTTAATACGAGTGTAAGCAATGCCTAATATGACAGATCAGAGTGTTAATAGGGTTGCCTCATAAGACAGAGCTCCTCAGACTGCGAATAATGTTTTTCAAAGGAGGGAGAGTATTGAGGGACAGAAAAGTGCTTATATACAGCATTGATATAACTGTAGATTTCCCCTGCATGTTTAAATATTCACCAACCAACACGTCAGGCCCACAGAAGTCATCCTGTCCAAGAGGGACAAGAAATTCCTCTGACTATTTTACCGAGTGGTTGCCATCCTCCTGTTTTTTCCAGACAGTTCAGAGGAGGTGGAGAGGGACGACACCCCGAATGACATCTACGATATTATGGTGCGTTGTTTCCGATGTTAGTCTTCTGGAGAACACTACATTACAGTCACTTTGCAGGGGCTCTTATCCAGAGCGATGTGCAGCAGTGGAGAGCGTCAGTGTTAATCGCAGGAATTAAAAAATGCAGTATCACAGCAAGAAGGCGCAGAAGCCCGTTTATAACCAATAAGTGTAACATTAACCTAACACACAACAATTTGTTAGGTAGAAATGTTACTGTGGCAATGATGGAAAACACCTCTCCCCTCAAGTCACTCTTTCTCTCACTCTGCTTTCCCCTCTCCTCTCTCCCCCAGTCCCGCCTCGTTCGAAACGAAACGCCATACTTCTATTGGACAATGCGAAGAGACACTATCGACTCCCGCTTGTTACGGAAAGAACAGATTACCAATCACTTTGCCAAGGCTGGCTCTTTCACTACCAAGGTGAGAAACTGATTCTGTCAATCATTTAAAGGGATATTTCACCATTGTGTGACATAAGTCATTTTGTGGAGCCTACCCCATTATATTTTCATAGCGTGAATACTAGCAACATCAGCTGTCTCTGCTAGTCCCGGTTGTCAGGTTCCCCATTCACTCCCATTCATTTTCAGGATCGTTTTAAAGCACAAACTAACTGCGGCAGATAATACATCGATAAAAGAGAACACGAGGGTGAAAAGGTATGTGTTTGTTTTGAGCTCATAAGCTGTTTTCAAGTTTAAATTAGCTATAAATAGTGGAACTATTTTCGGATAGGCTACTGCGTAGATATACAACAAGCTGTAGAGCTTTTGTTTTGTTATGACGTAGACCTACAACTAATGGTGGCCTATTACAGGTGGTTGACTAAATAGAGCTCGGGAAGTTTGTCGGTAGGTATGGTAACCTGGACTGGATAACTGCACTGAATAAAACCCGGAACAGATTTGGGAGGGTTCCGGTTTTACTCAACGCAGTTATCCAGTAAACCCCCAGTTAGTCTACAAATATACAAAAGCGGGTTATCATAATGTGTCACTCATGATGTAAACTTTATCGAGCGCAAGGATTCTTCACTGAGTTCAAATAACAAATCTTTTTAGGAATACAACATTGAAAATACACAAAATATGAAAACAAACAGGTACCTTTTCACCCTCGTGTTCTCTTTTATCAACGTATTATCCGCTGCAGTTAGTTTGTGCTTTAAAACGATTCATTTAGGTGAGGTCCCGAAAATGAATGGGAGTGAATGGGGAGCCTGACTACCGGGGATGCCAGTCAGCAGGGAGAGCTGCTAGTATTCACGCTATGCAAATATAATGGAGTAGGCTCCACAAAATTACTTATGTCACACGAAAGTGAAATATCCTTTTAAGATGCGTTTACATACTTAAAATGACCTAATGTCAGAAATGTTTCCGTTACATGGAACACGGACCTCTGGGAAAATTCTGCATTAGGACATGCGTTCATGACGTCATAGTGATCATATCAACCCAGACACACATGAGCTGTCTGTCTGCATCTCTCTCCCCCTTTCCATCTCTTTCTCTCCATCTCTCAGGTGGGGTTATGTGTGAATTTGAGGAACCTGCGGTGGTTTGATGCGGCCGATCCAGACACCTTCTTCCCGCGCTGCTACAGGCTGGGGGCGGAGGATGAGAAGCATGCTTTCATTGGTCAGGATCTCTTACTCAATCCTCTATATCTAATGCTTGTTTTACGCGTACGGCATGCACACAACTTCACACTCGCCCGCTCTCTGTTTGTAGAGGATTTCCAGAAAACGGCATGCTCTAGCCTATTGCAATGCGTGCTGGAGAGGAGTTCTGGGGAGCAAGTAGAGGAAGAGAAGGCAGGATCAACTGATCCCTCTCAAACAGGTGTGCCTCATATTCTTTACACACACATACATGCACATGCACTCCTTTACAGATAACACACTGAGTCAGAGTGCAGTGTAATGGGATAATTCAAACACCAACCGTTTGTTCCACAGGAGACCATAGTCAGTTTGGTTATGGAGAAAAACACAAGGGTGGGGAGAACAGAAAGAGCTGAACAAGAAGTTTGCTAGTTTTCAAAAAAGAAACAAAAAACCTTCTCTTTCATATACTCACTCAAACACTCTGTGCTTGCAAATCAGTGCAGTTACCTGTATTACATTTGTCATTTATACAATACCGTGCTTACATTCATCAGCGTACACTCTTATATTGTTATCCCATGTGCCTTGCCCTACCCCTTTCAGGCCAGAAGAAAAGGTGCAAGCGACGAGCCATTGAATCAGTCGGATGTGGAATAATTGACAGCGCATTACTTGTCTGCCAAGACTTCTTGGACACTTTGGAACACCATGACATTGACATCTCTATGGGAACACCACCTTCCCTCACAGAGCAGCAATGGGCGGAGTTCCTTCATAACTATAACATGATTGTCCAGTGAGTGTGTTTTAATTCAATTAAATATCTGAAGTCTCTCTGCTGCCTATGGTGTCTATTTATCTTATCGCTACAGAGGATCTTTATATGTCATTTTTACTGTGACTTGCAGTCTGTCTCCAGGGTGGGTCTCAGTGTCATTGTGACTGTGACTTGCAGTCCATCTCCAGGGTGGGTCTCAGTGTCATTGTTACCGTGACTTGCAGTCCATCTCCAGGGTGGGTCTCAGTGTCATTGTGACTGTGACTTGCAGTCCATCTCCAGGGTGGGTCTCAGTGTCATTGTTACCGTGACTTGCAGTCCGTCTCCAGGGTGGGTCTCAGTGTCATTGTTACCGTGACTTGCAGTCCGTCTCTATGGTGGGTCTCAGTGTCATTGTGACAGTGACTCGTTGGCACTAAGACTCAGATGCCCTGTTCTCTCTTTGTCCCTGGGCAGTGAGGGGGTGGGGATCCAGGACAGTAATCGATACCTGGAGCGCTGTCAGGTGATGCTGGGGAGGCTTCGGGAGGTCAGCCCACAGCTGGACACAGACGGGATCCACAACATCTGGATAGTCAAACCTGGGGCTCTGTCCCGCGGCCGGGGTGAGGTTTCAAACACGGACACAACGTTTTTACTATACTGTACCACGGCTTGAATACTCAATTCTGCTGTTTTACACGTCATTATATCTCTGCGTAGCCATGTAGTCCGGTCAAAATGTACACTCTCTTAGGCGACGTACAACACAGTTACAATAGTATGAACATAGAGCAGTTACAACAATATCAACATAGAGCACAGTTACAACACTATGGGCCTGATTTATTTAATCTTTAGCTTGTGCAAAACCTTTTAGCACACGCAACACCAATAACATGACCAATGATTGGTCCTGCTATTTATTTTGCGCCAATAATTGGTTGTGTTATTAGTTTTGCATGTGCTAAAAGGTTTTGCACACGTTAAAGGTCTTAGCAAATCAGGCCCTATGAGCAAAGACAGAGCACAGTCACTACACTGTGAACACAGATACAGCACTGTCACTTCAGTTACTCCATGGTAAATATAGACACAGCATAGTTGCTAGCAGAGATGTCGCTGCTTCAATTTCATCACATTGAACCAAATGCCAGGGTGGCATAGTCATAGGGGAGGCCCACAGTCATCCCAGGCCATGTGATTCTCTACCCCAGGGATCATTTGTGTGAAACGCCTGGACGAAATCCTGAAGCTGGTGAACAGCGACCCAGCTCTGATCAAGGACAGCAAGTGGGTGGTGCAGAAGTACCTGGAGCGCCCGCTACTGATCCGTGGCACCAAGTTCGACCTGCGCCAGTGGTTTCTGGTGACTGACTGGAACCCCCTGACCATATGGTTTTACCGGGAGTGCTACCTGCGCTTCTCTACTCAACCCTACTCTGTGGAAAGACTGGACAGGTGAGGAGGAGCTGAGGACAGAGGTGACCTCACAGTTGTTATGCGTCTCATATGCTACAAAATTTAACATGGTTTCACGCACTGAATGGCCTGTTTTGTCATGAAACATTGTTATGTTATTATGTTTCTGAAGCTACAAGGGACGCCTCACCCAATGAAAGTTGAAGTCACACAATTTTCCAAGAGATTCATTTGTGTCTCAGGAAAGAGAAACATTGAGATGTCTGTATATAACAATATCACTCTAAAGTAATGTTGACTTTTGTAGAATTTTTAAAATAATTTAATCCAATTCAGTGTGGTCACCTTCCAATGGATAATACGTAACATCTTGAGGCATACATTCTCATGTTCAATTAGCTGGCAAAGTAATCGCAGCATTAGACATACTGGTTACTAATGCCATGCAACTCGTCAGAAACATCATAAACTACCACTCCTGCTGTCATAAATCATTAATTATGACCTCTCGTATACACTACTAGTATATTACTAATAGTCTTATCTTTACACCCGTGCGCGAGTAGCGCAAGCAGGGGGTATTGTTTTCGCTCCTGTCTGTGTGTGTATCTGTCTGTGTTTGCGTCTCGATCATTCATAACTCGAACAATTCTACTCCGATTGTGATGAAACTTTGTGGATTTCTTCGGTCAATGCCCGCCTTCAGAGTGCAAGATCAAAGTTTTAGCCCCATGCATATTATGTTCAGGGTCGAGATTACCACGGATGTAGCATCTCTCTGAGTGCCAATCTAGATTATTGATATTATTATGATATTTTATAAAGCAGTATCACTTTCATTGTGTGCTTGTATGTCCCAGTCGATTAAGATGTTTTACCCTGTATTGTGCTGTCTATTTCCCCTTGATGTTGTAGACTCTCTTGCAAAAAAAATAAAAAATATTGACAGGGAAAAGGATTCAGTTCGTTTATAACATGCCTGTAGAAAGGCAATGAGTGTAAATGCTAATGTAAAAGCCTCCACTCTTCTCTCTCAGCTCGGTGCACCTGTGCAACAATTCCATCCAGAAGCACTTCCAGCCTTCTCAGCAGCGCCACCCGGAGATTCCCGAGGACAACATGTGGTCGTCGGAGCAGTTCCGCGCGTTCCTTCGCATGCAGGGCCAGGCGGCGCTGTGGGACACCGTGGTGGTCTCGGGGATGAAGCAGGCCGTGGTGCACGCCCTGCTGACGGCCCAGGACCTGGTGGAGTCGCGGCGGGGCAGCTTCGAGCTCTACGGCGCTGACTTCATGCTGGGCCGAGACCTGAGGCCCTGGCTCATCGAGATCAACGGCAGCCCCACCATGGCGCCCTCCACGCCCGTGACGGCCCAGCTGTGCACGGCCGTGCAGGAGGACACCCTGCGCGTGGTCCTGGACCGGCGGCTCAACCGTAACGCCTGCACTGGGGGGTTCCAGCTCATATACAAGCAGGTGAGGCGTTCATATACAAGCGTGTGTATGTGTGTGAGTATGCACGTGTTTTGTGTGTGTTTGCGCGTATGTGTGCGTTTGTGTGCGTGCGTGCATGTGTGTGTGCGTGTTTCTGTTCAGTTATGTTTCTGATTACAAATGCTTGATCTTACTCTCTGTTTTCTGACTATCTATGCAATAGGCTGCAGTGGAAATCCCACAGTACGTCGGGGTGAGCCTGTTTGTTGAGGGGGCTCCTCTCAGACGGCCTCGTCTTCGCCCTCGCAGGAAACTCATCCTGCCCAAGGCTGTCTACATCCCCGCGCCTCACACTGACGAATCGAGAAAAGGGGGGGCGGAGAAGGGGGGCGGAGCTGAGGAGAAACCAGGGGAAACCACTAAAAAACCTGTAAAGCTCCACCAACCATCTCGCCACAAGCCCCAAGCAGCATCCAAACGCTGCCCCGTGGGGAAGGGGAAGGAGAAGCACGCGGATAAGGAGAGGAAAGGACCGCAATCCACACACGGCGTCCCGCGGCCAGTCCCCCCCTCCCTAAAGCTCATCCCGGTGTGCCCCGTCCTGACAGCGAGGCCCAAAGCCGCAAAAAACTCTGACCTGGGCCTGAGCACAGAGGAAAAGCCACGCCAGCCTCCCCGTGCCCTGTCCCGCTCAATGGACTCCTCTTTACGAGGCTCCGCCCACCGCAAGCAGGTCTCCCACTCCTGCACCACACGCTCCATGCTCCTGTCCCCCTGCGGCCTGCCCACTCTGCGCAGCCCCGCCCCCCCCAGTAGGAACAGCGGCCTTCCTGGAATTTAGTGATGTTTCTGCATGTGAATATGGACATATGCTGCTCTACAGGAGAGTATCATACTGTGAAATAAAGTCAGCACTGAATCATCTCCTCTACAGTCTTTCTTTATGTCACCCTGGTTGCATGAAATGCGATCGTAAATAAATACTAAGATATTTAGAGTAGCATACAGTAGACTGCACACCCCTACTATCCTTATCAGCAGTCGTAGCAGCTTTGAAATTCAGTCCTGTTTTTCCTTGTCCAATAGGCAGTGACCTAGTGAACATATGATTATATGCACTTGTAAGTGATGATAAGTGGTGAAATAGACAGCCAAGAACTGGTGTGTAACTTTTCATTCATGATTAATGGGCTTTATATACAAATCCTATTGACAATGACAGTAATGGTATTGACTGTAACAAGTGAAGTATAGTGAAACTTAAACTTTCTGAAACATTTCAAGGGGGGTTTTGAAAATTGAGATTTATATCTATTCTGAGCAAGCACTGCGCAGATCCACCAGTTTTTGTCATCCGGGAGGGATGATATTGGACACAAGCAATTAGATCTGAGCATCCATAATAATATGTTAATAATATTTGTGTTATAAAGATAATTAAATCTGCACATTGCCTGCATTAAGCAGATACCCTTGAACACAATTATATGGATCTACTATAACCTATACCTTCAACAAGAACATAAAATGTGATCCCTCTATCCAGGGCTGTGTTTGTGCTTGTCTCACCAAAGCATACTTGATTACGAAGGTAACCTTACCTTAATTAACATATTAGAACCATAAAATCAGCTTTTCTAGAATACTATATCAAATGAACCACCCCCATGTCTGGTATAGCATAGTATATAGTCACATATACAGTATGCAACTTCCTCTTTTGCCATGGAAACTGCATAGTGTGGTCATGGGAGAAGCTGTGAGCCATGATGAACCTGAAGAACCAATATTACCTGTGTCAGCATTTCATAACTCACATTTCATAGCACAGTCGGTATTGTTGAACCTGTCCAGGGGAGGGCAGAAAACAGGTTCTCTGATGTGATGGGTGATGGAGGGAGCCCAAGTACAACTCTATAAGATCTGTTCTTAAAGTATAGTCTTGCATGTGGAACCACGTGGGACAATGCGTGTTCTCCACAGAGACCAAAAGTTTAATCTCTACTGCACCAAGTGACCACTAGCTCAGGCAGGAGATAACGCAACCTTGTATGGGGACCTCCCGAATATAGGAAATATACATTGGATAGCCTTTGAATACTGGCAGCGCTTAAAGTCTGAGCATGTAAGTGAAGAACATGCCTTAGCATGTACTGTAGATAGGATCTGTGTATTTACATGAGGTATGAGGACACATAGGTTAACCTTTGTAAGGGATGAGACTCTTGGTATTTATGTGGGGAACCCTGAAAAGACGTACATGTATGTGGTATGCCCTGCTATCCCACAACTTGGAAGATGGAACGTGCCTTCCCAACAGTCTCACACATCCTTCACTTCTATTGTCAGATGTTACACACGGGAAGCTGATGTATTGTCTAAGTATAAATGCACTGAACCGTGTCCTGCAATGTGTAAACAAGCCAGCCAGCATCAACCGCTGAACTTCCACATGCTTCCACCATCTCTCAAATACCTGTGCACTGCCATCATGGGCGGACGTGCGCGTGACTGTCGCGGTTCTTCTGATTTTGGAGGTTGGGACGAAAAATGGCAGTTTGTCGAGCTGGGAGCGCAGTGAGACGAGCTTTTGTCAAAGCTCGTAGCGTAAGTTAATCGTTTCGCTTACATGGCACGGACAGTTCACAGAAAAGTGTATTATCATTAGCTACAGCATTTATTCGAATAATTTGAATGATACGTACACTTGTGTAGCTAACTTGGATAGCAAGCTAACAAGATGGGCCCCCTGGAAGGTCACAATGTATTTTCTCTCTAAAGCCAGCTGGTGTTAGCTAGCTTCCAAACTAGTATTGCTTTATAACGTTATCTGTGTTCGTAACGGGTTGTATTAACGTGTACAGGGTCAGTAATAACCGCTAGCAAGTTAAGTTTGGAATACATTGTTTTATGTAGTCCAAAAAGGAAAGGGAAACAAGTGAAACAAGGTCAGCCTTGGCTAACGTTAGGTAGGTAGCTAGCTGGCTACATCACCTCCCGTGACCTGGCCGTGGGTTAAGGAGGTGGGGCAGGAGCGTTATTGGACAGGGAAATATTTAATTGTTATTGGAATTGGCATTTGAACAAATTGAGGATATTTACTAACGTTAGCTAGCTAGTTTACTGTTACCTGTCTGATTGCTAGGTAGCTAACGTTAGCCGTCATCGTCGGTAATTGTCCTTACGTGAACTGCAGCGTAACGTTACTCCAGCAGATAGCTGGCTAGCTAAAGTTAGCTAGCTATGTTTGCATTTATCAGCAACGTCTGCATGGCTACATAACCACCATACGGCTGATTGACAACAAACACTATGTTAATTTAATGTGAGCTAGATCAATGTGACATTAGCTAGCCGAATGCGCTTTTCCCAGTTAGCTTTCCTACTAACTATGGTGATTTCTTTGCTTCACTCTGGTAAGAACACGATTCTTGAGAATGCAGGTTTGCCAGATGTGTTTGAAATATGCTTATATTATCACTGATTTAAGAAATGTTTTAAGGATCATATGAACATTTTACATTTCAGTGTTTAGCATAACACTGAAATGCAGTAATAATAAATTAAACCTTCTTTTCTTTTAAAACTGGGGATGTCGCTATAAAATCACCACTAGATATAAGTAAAGCTACGCCATTATAGAGATCGATAAAACGACCTGTAAAACCTTGAGGGGGCTGAAATGTGTATGTTTGTCTTTCTCATTAATAAGCATGGCTCTCTCCGTCTCTGCAGCCTGCCCTTTTGTCTGTAAAGCGAGGCCAGGCAAGCGTTTCATATGCTCAGAGCCTTCTGGGAGTCCCTGAGACGCAGCTCACCACTCTGGACAACGGTTTACGGGTCGCTTCTGAGGAGACTGGACATGCCACCTGCACCGTGAGTCATTGTGCATCATTGCACTGTCACAGTATGCACTGGCATACAACATGAGCTCAAAGCCACATGGACACACACACGCTGTTTATGCTGTCTGGTCGCAATGTCCCTTTTTCCTTTGAACATTCATAAAATGTACTTTTATGTTTCTATTCTGACATGATCTGTAGTTCACTTTTTTCAGCCTTTATTTTGGGATAAGGTGTTTTAATTCTTATGCTGAGCTACACCCAGTTCAATTATTAATGCTTTTTCTGTCTCTCCCATTCGGTCTGTCCTTCTAAGGTGGGGCTGTGGATCAACTGTGGCAGCCGCTATGAAACTGAGAAAAACAATGGAGCAGGCTTCTTGCTGGAGCACATGGCCTTCAAGGTATTTGCAGTGAATTGATAATATTGTCTTTACAAGGTTAAGTATAGGGAGTCCTGTGAAGTGCTGAACGTCTCCTTTGTAGTTTCTGACTACAAGTTTGGCCTGATATGTGCTGTCTTTTAATTTATCCAGTAGAGTAAATATTAACGTGAAAATTAATTATTTTTGTTTTTGGGCAAACCCTGCAGGTATAATCCCTTTAGAATCATTTGACACACTTGCATGTTTCAGTTCATTCTGTCCTATTGGAATGTGGGGTATGCAAAGCACTGATCATATCAGTATTGCTGTCACAATTTTCTACCTTTTAGCGTAAGCTCTGAAATTTATGAATACTTGGAAGTTATATGGGTACTTGGAGTGGGAGTATTTTAAAAAGGCCAAAACAATCCTCTAAAATAGTTTTTGTTCCATCTCAATTTATGCTCTATCCAACCATGTTAAACATTGGTCTTACTCAGATTATATAGGCTGTGAAAATGAAAGGCGATGTTCGAAAGTAGTTTATGAACAGAAGTTAGTTGTAAAATTAAATGTTCATTTTTTTTATTGAACGTAGACTGCGGCATATAATTAATTTTATTCCAAATTTCCAAAGAGAGACAGGCCCCATAGTCTCACTTTTACATCCTCTCTATATGTGCCCATGGCTCTCTCACCCTCCTTCCTCAACAGGGAACAAGGAAGCATCCCCAGTCTGCTCTCGAGCAGGAAGTCGAGTCGATGGGAGCTCACCTTAACGCCTACACCACCCGCGAGCACACTGCCTACTTCATGAAGGCCCTCAGCCAGGACATGCCCAAAGGTTGAGACCAATAATAATAATATAGCCCTATTCATATGCACCAAATCAACTTAAATTGTGCACCTGGAGTCCTCACCCCTGATCGTGGAGAGGGTCCACTGGCCTTTATTTGCACCTTAAATTTAGACTCAAGAAACCAGATCAGTTGAATTAAGTGTGTGGCAAGCAGCTTTATTTTAATTTAATTTAAATTAACTGATTAACTATGAAAACCAGCACACCCTATACTTGTCATTTGTAATTTGAATACATTTTGGGTGCAAAATCAATGCCTCTTCGTGTATGTTTATATAATGTTATTAGGGCTGTCAACGTTAACGCGTTAACTCATGATTAACGATTTGTAATGATTAACGCGTAAAAAATTTTTTAATGCAATTGATCGCCTTTTCTTATTTTGGCTGTGGAGTTCCCAATTAGTGCAGATCTATTTCCAGTGCTGCATTCAGATTCAAAATGTATTCTTTCTTCCTGTCGTTCCCTTGCTTCAAGGGAAGGGAACGACAGGAAGAAAGAATAAAATTAGGATCTGAACACAGCCCAGATTTCTCGCGATTTCTTTAACCATTGTAAGGTAGGCTAAACCTCATCCTGACAGTTAATTCGCTAGCTAAAGCAGATTGAGCAGTAGGCTAATGGAGGCACAAAATAATTAGGCTTTTGAAAGGCCTTTCGTTATAAGATGTTTCAGAATATGTTGGCTACTTTATGTCAATATCACAGAAGCACTACGATTTAAAAATGCCAACTGCAAGCTAAACCATAGCTAGCGACTACCTAACAGGTTGACCACAGTTATCTTCAAATGGATTGCTACACTCTGCAAACCGATTAACACTGGCAGACACTGATATGGATGTTCTGTAAATGCCGACCGACATACACTACCCTCACGAGGTACAGTTGTTTCACGTAGCTATACGAAAACGAGAAAGCCGCTAAATTGAAACTCCTTAAACATGCGACGGCTGTTATTGCATTATTGCAGTGATCAACACACACAGGTGTCTACGTAGGCTTGGCAGATTTTACACAGAAATACCTGCAACAATAGTGCCTTGTGAAGACTATTCTCACTCTCTGATCATATTTTACGAAAGAAAGCTGCATTATCCACTGATAATGTTAACAGACTAATTTGTCACAGCAACTGGTTAAAGAAGAGAAACAGGAAGTAACTGACATTGTGGCTCAGGTTTTTGAAAAGATGGGGACAATGCAGTACCTCAGTTCACTTTAATGATCAAGTGATTTTTTTTCAATAATTCATCTTAAATATTATTTTCATTGTGCATTACCACCTTGTTTTGTACTATGCAGTATCTTGATATAGCAGACAAATTTGAGGAAGATTGTGTTCCACAGTTATTTAGTATTTACAAGAATAATAAGAGTAAATTTAAAGTGTAAGAAGACCAGATTAATTTAATTAAAAGCTGCCAATGAATTAATTGAAATACAATTTTGAAGCTGGTGTTGTGACTACACTGCAAAACACTGAAAGCTGGGCTGGGTCATCATTAAAAAAGATCTGAATCATCATGGATTGCTTGTGCTTGCTTTGCTCGCAACAAAATAATGCTGTAAAAAATTTACTTCCAAAGTGTGATTAATCATGATTTACTATCAGAATTGTGAGATTAATCACAATGAAAAAAGGAATCGATTGACGAAATAAATATTATAGTAATGTGATTATTTATAGTGCAAGGAAGCACTGAACATCAAGCTGAGGGGAAAAGCATGTAATGTATGTACACACAGACCCCTGGTTGGGTAACTAACAGGATTGTTGATTGTTCATGACAGGTGTATGTAGATTGAGGTAGACGGTGTGTAGTTGAGTAGGGTGAATAAGCGCAGCTCTGGCTGAAGCATCTCATACCCGTGTTTCTGCGTGTAGCGGTGGAGCTGCTGTCGGAGGTGGTGCAGAGCCCGGCGCTGAACGTGTCGGACCTGGAGCAGCAGCGCGCCGTGGTACTGAAGGAGCTGGAGGAGGTGCAGGGCAGCCTGCAGGACGTCTGCCTGGACGTGTTGCACGCCACCGCCTTCCAGGGCACCTCCCTGGGGCACAGCGTCCTGGGCCCCACACGGAACGCCCAGTACGGCCGCACGTCTGCACGAGTAACACCAGCCTGAGCGAGTGTGCTGAACTACACACCTCAAACTGGGGGAAACCACTGGTTAAAGGCACACACGCATAGTTTTCCTGTTTTTGAGCTTTTCATATCATCCTGGAGCTTTTAAATTGTGTTCCGTACTGGTTCAAGTCATTTTGGTCTGCATATTTTAGGATTTAAATGCGAGTTCTTGGTAAAACCAAGATACTAAAACAAGGAAGAGAACGCCGATGCGAGTGGGCCTTTAAATGTGTGGCTGCCTTAAAAATGAAACGACTGCATGACCGACTTCTCTCCTCACACTCTTCTGCCTTCCCCTGCAGATCTCTGAGTCGCCAGGACCTGGTGGAGTACATCAGCAGCCACTACAAAGCCCCCCGCATGGTGCTGGCCGCTGCAGGAGGTAGAGGATCCCGCTAAACTCGCTGCATCGTTGCGGACTAGGGATGCAAATTTGGGCTATTTTTTCTAACCAATAGTCGACCCTCATTAATCGGTCATTATTAGTTAACCGATAAGCTTAAATAGGCTATAAACAAATGGACGTAAATCCATGAACCATTAAAAATACAGCCGCATATTCAAACGTAGGCTGTCTACCCTGCCGCGCTAACCTGATAAGACCGCTATAGTTTAGGCTAGCCTATTCATGAACATTTTAATATAGCTTAACCGAGAGAAACAAGCTAATATTAGTCTGAAGAGAGGCCGTTTTTGCTGTCATGGTCCAGCGAGCACAGTGATTTCGTAGCTTCCCCAACACTGGCAATCGAACAACACATGCAGCCTATAATTGGCTACGGCGAGCCGGTTTAAAAAAATAAAAATAAATTTTTTTTTTTTTTTAAAAGGACACATTTTCCTCACCCGTTGTCACATAGCGTTGAAACAAGGCCAGCAAAGTTTCTTAATTCAGCTAACTTTAGCTAGCCATTCCGTTTTGTTAGGTCTGGCTTTGAAAGCATGTTCCACCAGGAGACTTTGTGAAATCCGTTGCAGTATGGGAAAAAACGTGGCTAGAGCCGTAGATAAGAGTAACATTATTGTCGGCTAAAATAATGTTTAGTCGGTTAGCCGGTTAACCATTAACATCCCTATTGCGGACTACTCTGCTCTGCCTGTGTCTGGCGTGGGCTGCTGCTGATTCGTCTGCAGTGGCTCTCTGCCCAGTTTCCTGGAGATGTTGTTAATTTCTGATTTTCTTGCGCCTGGGCTCAATTTCCAGTTTGGGGGGGGGCTCTTGCCAGGCCATGTACAAATATATCCATCTATGTGTAACTGGGAATTAACAGTTTCCTTTGGCTTTTTACATCAAACAGTGGCTTGGCGGAGATGATTCCTAACAATTTGCTGGGCTGTCACAACAATTGTAAGCTGTAGGATCACAGGCTCAGTGCTTCATCCATTTGTCTCTCAGCAGAGATGACCTGCCCATTACTGATTTTCTTATGCCTGAGTTAAATTGACTCATAAAATAGATTTTATGACTTAGTAAGTGCAGTAATTCAGTCATTCCATGTCAAATGAGCCAAGAATTTCCCTTGACCCCTCAGATTTTGTTCAAATTTTAGGAAATGATTGGGACCCATGAGAAACGGACAGAAATTAATTTTTGTTGCACTAGGCCTCTTAATTAGCGAGATACACACTAAGAAATTTTGAGCAAATTTGCGATACCTCACAAATGAAAACACCCATATCTCAGAAAGTAAAGCACCTAGAGAGTTTCAAAAAATCATAACTGCAAAACTTTAAGAGTGCCCATCACAAAATTTGCCAAGATTGTTGCTTACATCATCAACTAACATTTTTTTTTAAATTATGAAATTTGAAGCATACCTATTTTTGTAATTCAAGGTCAAAGTTAATGTTATTGCGCATTTTCTCTGCGTTTCATGCTACGATTTTGGTTTTATTTTATGAAATGGGGGCCATGCAAAGAGCTTTAGAATTATGTAAAATTGGCTTTGTAGGTGCTATACTTTTGGAGATACAAGTATTTAAAGTTTGGAGGTCATGCTAATTAGTCAAAGGTTTGTTGACCTGTAGCGCACAAACTAACAAGCCAAATTACAAAAAAAAGTTCAGTTCTGGGGGTTTCTCATATAGGCAAATTATCACACCAAATATAATTTCAATCTTTGAGGGTCAGGTGCAAAATTGCGTTGAAGTGACACTGAATGACCAATGGCTGGCCATTCTGCATTGAAAAAGAAAATCAAGGCTTAAGGACCCTGGTGGTTTTGCCAGTTTGTGATGCTATTATTTATTTTAATTTTGCCGATTTTTAATGGTCTTGCAATGCATAATTGCTCATTGCTCAGAAACCGTTAGAGTGCCCATCGCCAAATTTGCAGGGAAGCTTGTTTACATCAAAAAGTACCTCTGACATGAATTAGAGGAAAAATAAAACATTTTTAAAATTTTTATTCATCTTTTAACTTTATAATCTGTGATAATTATTTTCTTGTTCATTTTAGGAGATAGGTTTTCATATACCAATCCATAGGGCTACTGATAAGCTTCAACATGGCACCTGAACCATCTCTCTAGGTGCTTTACTTTCTGAGATATGGGTGTTTTAATTTGTGAGGTATTGCTCATTTGCTAATTTTTTTAGCGTGTATCTCACTAATTAAGAGGCCGAATGCAACAAAAATTATTTTGTCTCATGGGTCCCAATCATTTCCTAAAATTGGAACATCTAAGGGGTCAAGGGAAATTCTTGGCTCATCTGACATGGAATGACTCAATTTCGATATGACTCAGTCCTATGCGGCTGCATTAGTTCAGTGTGCAGATTTTATTATGACTGCTGCAGAGCTGTATTGACTAAGTGTGTTGATATAGGTGACTATGGTATTGTGTGAGGTGTGACCAATGCAATTTTGGGCCCATCGTGTGAAATGAACACCCGCCACCAGCCAAATTGTGGTGAACAAAATTTTGATTTGTGGCTGGTAAGATGTTATGCTCTGGCAGGTAACCGACCAGGTTGTGTTATATTGTAAAAGGTAATGTGGCTGGTAAGATTTTATGCTCTAGCAGGTAACAGACCAGGTTGTGTTATATTGTAGAAGGTAATGTGGCTGGTACAATGTTGCTTTTGCCCTTGCAGGAGTAAATCACAGTGAGCTGGTGGGTGTGGCTAAGCAGCACTTTAGCAACCTGTCCTTTGAGTACGAGGGGGACGCTGTGCCTATTATGTCTCCCTGCCGCTTCACTGGGAGCGAGGTGAGAACTGCAGGTGTGGCCGTTTAATCCTGGTCCCTCCGTACCCAGACCTGCCAACCTGCACGCATTTTGTGTACCAACCATGCAATTCTTGGTCAAAAAACGCAGGTACGAAATCCCAGCTGAAACTACGCAAATTAAAAAAATTAAATAAATATATATATATATTATACTATACTAATTTAATTACAGAAAACAATCAACACAAAACAATACCGCGTACACGTATTCGGTATTTAAATTAGATCACTCTTCTTGTGCTTCTGTAACGTTAGCCCCTCCCTAGTCTCGGAAACCCGACTCGAGCGAGTTCGGCTGAGTTCTCGCATACAGGCTGGGGACGAGACTAGCCCCTCCCCGGCACCCCGACCCAAATCTTCTCACTCACAAACATCAACAGATGCGGTAACGTTACTTTATCATCGACTGAGGCGTACGTTGCATTGCATTGCTGAGGTAAAATGGGAAGTGAGGGAGTAATAATCAAGCACAAAAATATTTTAAATGTGACTGTAATGTTAACATCATATGAAATATTGATAAACATGTTCGGTAACTTTGTTCGCTAGTTGGTCGTAGCTCGCATACGATGTGATTAGCCTCGCTACGAGACTTAAGGCTACGGTTTGATAAACTGATGCTAAATTAGCAAATAATTCCTATTGCAGCCAGTCATCCAGTCAGCCTTCCAGGTAGATACAAGTCATCATGATGTCCGATGACGACGAGGATACTGACACGGAGAGAGAGAGCGCAGCAGACCTAACGTTACTAAAAAGAAGCGAGTGCATGCGCCCCAGAAGTTCTTCGCTAAATATCAGGAGCAATGGCCGTGTCTTCCCCCCTCAAAAACGCCTCACCATGCATTTTGCACATTATGATGTTAACATCATAGGTTTACCATAGGCTGCCATCAAGGTTTATCTAAAACCTACATACATTCCTAGATAGTTTGTCAATTGAATACCGTTTTTTAATTATATAATATGTGTGCTTATATAAGCTGGGAATCATAAGTGAATTGCATTCAATGATTTAATTATGAAATAAAAATGGAAATTATGCCCAAAAACTTGGTTTTATTCATAATTGACTATGTTTTACATCGCAACACAAGTTTCTGTAAATACGTGACAATGAAAACATATAAAAATAGTTTTATGCAAGTGTACTCAAACCTTTGACTGATACTATACATTATTTCCATTTAAATTTAATTATTAAATAATTGAATGCAATTCACTTATGATTATCGGTTTAAGCACACTACATATAATGAAATATTGTGACCGTGGTAAGAGCGAAGTGGTGCGAAAGCACGTGAGCGTTACACTATTGTGGTGCTCAAAATATTTCCCCAAGGTTGGCAGGTACCCGTGTATGCTGATCATGTACGCACTTCACCCTGCTCTGTCTGGCTGAAAACTTCTTCCTCTGTGTCACTGCCTTCTTTCACTCTTCTCCATCTCTCATTTAGTCTTTTTTCATCCTCTGACTCTTTCCCTCTCTATTCAGATTCGTGTGCGTGATGACGCCATCCCTCTGGCTCACGTCGCCATCGCAGTGGAGGGTGCCAGCGCTGCCAGTCCAGACATCGTGCCCCTCATGGTGGCAAACGCCATGATCGGCAGTTATGACGTCACCTACGGCGGGGGGAAGGTCAGGATCTCATTTTCCCTTCCCCTAAAATTCTGATATTTTATCTTATAGAAATTAAATATGAATACATTTTTAGGCAACATGCTTTCTCTGGCTGACCTGCCAATATATCTTTTTTGTATATCAGGACTTTGTTTTGAGGTGAAACTGGAGGTATGAGTGTCCTGCATGGTGTCTTCAGTTCTTGATTTGTTCCACTGTGGCCAATCAGAAACGACAACAAACAATATCGCCAATCATACTTCAGCAAAGCTATTAAACTGTATTATTGAATTATATGAATTGTCTTACGTTAAGTCATGATGTGGTTGTTTGACGAATCTTTAAAAATGTCCAGTGTCCACGGTGTCTGTTCTGGGTTTGGTTGCAAAGAATGACTTTGATGCTTTGACATGTGTAAGGATGAGTTTACCTCTTTTTGTACGTAATTGCTTGCTTGGTTTTCACATGCATTGTTATGGGGGACTATGGCCATTATCATGAAGTGTTGCTTTCATTCCATTAAATGATTTTTTAACAGAAGTAGTGTCTGTAATCCCTGCCATGTTGCACGCGCCTGACGCGTATGTCGCCCTGCACGTTTGTGGCCTTGTCTAACCTCCTGTAATCCCTGCCATGTTGCACGCGCCTGACGCGTATGTCACCCTGCACGTGGCCTTGTCTAACCTCCTGTAATCTGTATTCATATGCCCTCAGCAAGGCTGAGAGCTGGAATTTGTCCTTGCACGGCTTCAGCCTCACAAGGTTTATTCCTGTTGAGTGCCGTTCTTTTCCGGATTTTGTAACCCTGGGTGATCTCTCCATGCAGAACCTGAGCAGCCTCCTGGCGCGCATGGCGGTGGAGGACGACCTGTGCCACAGCTTCCAGGCCTTCCATTCCTCCTACAGCGACACCGGCCTGCTGGGCATCCACTTCGTCACCGACAGGCACAAAATCGAAGACATGATGCACTGCGCCCAGAATCAGTGGTCAGTGCTCAGTTACAAAATAATAATAATGGCTTTATTATAGAACACTTTTATATAACACAATTAAAATGCAGCTCAATGTACTTTCCAAATAAAATATAATAAAATAAGACATGATAAAAACATAATGAGCAAAAAATGACTAATTTAAATGAAAGCATTAGATAAAATAATTTAAATAAATAAATGTCCAGTAAGAGAAGGTATGGATACAAGTACCTCCATATGCTCCCATCTGTTGGCACTCACAGCTACTCACTGACACTCAAAAGAACCCATCAAAATGAGCTCATACATGGTGATGATCGTCTACAATTACCTATATTTACCTGTAAAAACACTGGTATCTCCTGATTCTCCCTAATATCTCGTAATACTGAAGGACGCCTCGCTTGCATTGTAGATTTATTCACTGGTGTTTGCTCATACATTCTCGTGCCTCACACGCACTGTTGTGTGCTGTTGTGCTTGGCCCAGGATGAACCTGTGCACCACCGTCACAGACAGCGATGTGTCCAGAGCTAAGAACGTGCTGAAGGCCAGCCTCCTGAGCCAGCTGGACGGTGAGCGGGGCTCTCCTCCTTATCCCTCATTCTCCTCTTCTCGACCTGTATCTCTCGCCTGTTCTCTGGTTTGCCTCTCTCTCTTTTACGAAGTCTGATGTATGGAATCTTGTATTCTGGAGGCCACTGTGTTCACATAATCAATTATAATCTGTTGACTATGTGGAACATGCATGTATTTACTCTCCAGTGCTCAGCTAGCACAGTTCTGTAATGTATTCACTCCCCAGTGCTTGGCAATGCAATGACTCTGTGCTGTTATACCCTGCAGGAACAACACCACTCTGTGAGGACATTGCCAGGCACATCCTCACATTTGGCCGGCGGATCCCCCTGGCTGAGTGGAATGCTAGGATTGATGTGAGTACAGCTGTGGTCTTATGGCAATCAGAGCGCCGTTTAATTGAATCCTTCCACCAATCATAGCCCTGTTTAATTTCATCCTTCCACCAATCAGAGCTCTGTTTAATTTTGTCCTTACACCAATGAGAGCCCTGTTTAATTTTACTCTTACACCAATCAGAATAATAAATAAAAAAACTAAAAAAAAACTTCTCTTGAAGCAATACTGAATAATTTATTGATACAATGAAAGATGCAGTACTCTGACAATCATTCAAATCTCACAAAAAAATTACAATGTTGGCTTTCATTATGAAGCACATTCT
Source organism: Ilyophis sp. 1 JC-2022 (assembly GCA_022702515.1). NCBI lineage: Eukaryota > Metazoa > Chordata > Actinopteri > Anguilliformes > Synaphobranchidae > Ilyophis > Ilyophis sp. 1 JC-2022. The sequence continues at coordinate 45,495,777 of CM040402.1, forward strand.
GTTAGATGCCCACCCACCCCAGAACATTCAAACAAATAATTATTTTCAAAAAAGGTAACCTATTTATCTGCTGCATTTATTGCAATCATCATTGCAATCATTTCCCCAAAGCAATCAGCAGTGCTCGTTCACATGTGCCTCTTTGGGGAATAGATTGGGATCTTGCATTATTATATAAACTATTCAGTGTCAAAATTTTAACGGATTGTTTTTTGTAACTGATTAAATCAATCCGTTTGATTGCTTGCACCAATCAGAAGGTTAGCAGCACTGTGTTTAATTTCTACCCTCTTACAGCAATCACAATATTTCAGTCAGAGCAGGATGGGGCAGGACCCCTTGTTTGCCTGAGCTGCTGTGGAAAGAAATGTTTGTTTTCTATAGTCTGTCAGGATTGAGTGGCTCAGTGCTTTGCTCATGGTATCAAATCGACCTTTTCACCCACTGTCCAAAGTGGCTTGTGGATTCAAAAAGTTGCCAGCCATTGTCAACCCTTTACTTTACCTTTTACAATATAGTGCAACCTGGTTGTTTACCTGCCAAAGTGGCTGCTAGAGTAGAAAATCTTACCGGCCACAATCAAACTTTTACCAGCCTTTGGTTTGTGGCTAGTGTTAATTTCGTACCCTGGCTTTGGCTGTGCCGTCATTGAGTTGTCTCGCTGTCTTTTTTCCCCTCTGTCACTCAGAGTGTTACCCCAAAGGTGCTGCGTGACGTCTGCTCCAAATACCTGTATGACAAGTGTCCCGCAGTGGCTGCTGTCGGTAAGTGAAGGTCATTGATCTTTCAGTCTTGATGAGAGCGTCTACTAAATGAACACATTTCAGTTTTGTTTGTGTGTACCTCTATCTCTGTTTATGTCTGCATATGCCTGTGTGTGTGTGTGTGTGTGTGTGTGTGTGTGTGTGTGTGTGTGTGTGTCTGACACATGTGCACATGTGTTTATCCCCTTGTGATGCCGGTTTTCTCTTCCTCTCAGGTCCGGTTGAGCAGTTGCCCGACTACAACAGAGTGCGCAGCGCCATGTACTGGCTCCGCTTCTAAGCCTGCCCGCAGGGACGCGTTCCCGGACCTGTCCCCACCCTTCCTACATCTCCCCTTCCTTCTTCCCCATCTCTGGTCTCATTGGTTCAGAGAACTCCGCTTGTGTCCGCTGTAATGCACCTTAATTAATTATGCCCCGCCCCCCATGCGTGTCAGAGGAGGGCGGGGTTTTGGCTTTAAGATGGGGGGTACATTACCTTCATGTGCTGCTTCATTTGCTTTTTTTAAGTTAAGAAGAAAAAATGCAATTCAAACCACAGAGTGGAAATTGCACAAGCAATTACAACCAGAGGAGCAGATGAAGGTATTTATGGCTTGTCGTTCTTGCTTGTCTACCAGTGTAAATAACAGAGGCTCTCATTCTGAAAAACAGTTCAAATAAACAGTATATATATATACAGTACAAATATAGAATAAACAGTAGAAATATACAGTACAAGTCTTTTTTTGTTGGCTTTGTTGTGAGATTGTTAGCTGTTCTGTTCCAATCGGGGGAGGCGTACTGTGGTCTCATGGGGATTTGAAGATGTATGATATGATATACGGATAAAATTAACAATAATTTAGATACAGATTACAGAGTGCAAGTCTCAAGGTTTGGAGATTCTGTATTACTGAATTTAAAAAGGATGATTTATAGGCCTTGAAAGTTACAGGAAATGCCCTTAAGGCGAACAGCTTTGGAAAAGTAAGCAAAACCATTTATGGGAAATCATGTTTGGCTGTTTATATACTTGAATGTTTTTTTAATTAGATGTTTTTAATAACTAAGGATTTTTTTCCCCCATATGCAAGAAGTATATACTGATAATATATACTGCTATATTTCATATAATAGAAGTATAATATATTGAGTATAATATACTGTGGACAATATATATGCAAGAAATGGTACAGCTTTGTAATGCCTTTGCTTATAAAGCACATGGAAATGCAGGTTTTGGTAAAATGTCGCTACAGCTACATCATTTTGAGAACAATTTGACCAATTTCTGTCATTTTCTAAATCCAGGCTGGTGGGAGGTCAGGTTACAGGAAGAATGCTGTTCATTCAGGTCTACTTTCAGATCCACAGTATTTAGACAGAATTTAGTCTAAGTACAGAGATACACAACCCTGTGGTGGGCAACTCATTCCAAAGTGAAGGTTTGTGCTTAAATCTGTTCCATGCTTCCGAATACAGCCGCTGGTCCCTTTGTGTAGTTTCTGTTTGAAAAATGGTTTTCTCTTAAGCTTTATCACACATACTAAGGTTTTGGCTCATAACAGACATTATTGTTTATTATTTTTTATTTTTATAGTCTATGCTCGTCTGATACATTTTAGTTTCAGAAACACAGATTTTCAATTTCCCATAAATATAATTTCAGTTACATCACAGTGAAAACTAATAAAATGTGCAAAACCCATGTGGCCTCAGAACATTTAAAAATGGTTCAAAAGCAAAGGTGGCAATTTCTGCCTTCCTCCAGGGCCAGATCTTTTCTTATTTCTTTTCCGTAGAATTCTTTGTGATCTCTTTCTTAATTTCTTATGTGATCTCTTTCCGAATTCCTTGTGATCACTTTCCTAATTTTTTTAAATCTCTTTCCTAATTCCCTGTGATCTCTTTCCTAATTCTTTGTGATCTTTATGTAATCTCGTACAGAACAAGTGTTGACTTGTGGTATGCTGTGCAAAGAACAGCATGTAACTACTATGACTACCAACATTTACACTTTTGTCATATGCAGGAAACATTGCAAATGCTTCATAAAAATGCATTTGGATTGCTTTGTGCAGTGTGCTATTGACGGTATGTCCATGTAGGAAGCTAACTGTAGATGAGTCACAGTATTTTACAAGTGTAAAAGCATGCGCTGTTTCAAGCTGACATATTTGATGAGTTATTAGATATAGCCTTCAATTAATTTGATTTGCTATAGCTTTTAAAGTTTAATTTATTTATCGGCTGGTTTAAAGGTCTTTGAGGACAAGTTGAGGTGCGGTATGCTCGTTGGAGAAGTTTGCCTTATCTGTGAAGAGGTGGAAGTATTTATCGGCTGGTTTAGAGGTCTTTGAGGACAAGTTGAGGTGCGGTATGCTCGTTGGAGAAGTTTGTATCTGTGAAGAGGTGGAAGTATTTATCGGCTGGTTTAGAGGTCTTTGAGGACAAGTTGAGGTGCGGTATGCTCGTTGGAGAAGTTTGTATCTGTGAAGAGGTGGAAGTATTTATCGGCTGGTTTAGAGGTCTTTGAGGACAAGTTCAGGTGCGGTATGCTCATTAGTGAAGTTCGTATCTGTGAAGAGGTGGAAGTATTTATCGGCTGGTTTAGAGGTCTTTGAGGACAAGTTCAGGTGCGGTATGCTCATTGGAGAAGTTCGTATCTGTGAAGAGGTGGAAGTATTTATCGGCTGGTTTAGAGGTCTTTGAGGACAAGTTCAGGTGCGGTATGCTCGTTGGAGAAGTTCGTATCTGTGAAGATGTGTTCATTCTATTCAGAGGAAGTGCAGACCCTGACCTTGCATTCCTAGGAATTAGTTTGAAAGATGAAAAAAAAACATTTCCTCCACCTTATCTCGTACATCGTCATTGATGCATCCGATGGTGATGCGATGGATATTGAATGTGAAAGGGTTCAGTTTCAATGCTCATTTGAGGCTGTAGAGGAAATTTGCTGCCAGTGGTGGATGGCAATCTCATGTAGAGCACGTGTTCATTGTGGAAATGCATCGCACATTGCTACATGCATATCAACTCAACATCAGATTTCACTTCTGAAACCATTTAAGAAAGGGATTCAGAAAATGTGTGACTTGTGACTTCATTTGTGACTACTGGAGTTGCTCAACTTAATTTTTTTAAATATATGCACTGCATCTCTCTTGCTCCCTGTCCCTGTTCTCTACCACCATATATTGTGTTTCCCTGCCTGAAGCATACCTACTAGCAAGTCCTTTGTAGGGTCAACCTGTTGTAGCACATTCTGCCCACTGGAGGGACCCTGGCAGGAATGTCAGACCTTGTTCCCGAATCTGGCCGAGTTTCAAGTTAGCTGGGTTAATCGTTCATGTCTTTTTATTCTTTTTGTCAGTCATTCTTCCCCAGCCTTTTATCTCGTACAGTTCAGTCTTCAGGCGGGGCGTCAGTATTACCACAAATCAAGAGCATACCCAGGATAAATAATTCAGTCTGTTTCCCCTCAGCTCTGGAACTCCCTCCCTCTCACTAAGTTTATCCGGCCCAAGTGTCACCTTTTGATCCAGGCGTTTCCTCCTCTTGTTCTCTTAAGATGAAAGTTTGAATTATTCTGTCTTTTCCTTGGCTTGCGGCAGCAACGTCTCGCTCCAACTTCCCCCTCTCATCCTCTTTTATAGCTTCTCTTTTCTTTTTGTGCGAGTGGCTAAACGGATGTTTGGCACAGGATGAGTTTCAACGAGCATCAACAATGATCATTCGGCCAGAACTAGTAGTTCAGTTTTCTGTGCTCAGGGGCAACGATGCTTTTGGATACATTTGATTTTTACAGAGGTAAAGGAAAAATAAAAATCTGCCCTTCAGTCTGACCTTTAATATAGAGGGCTGTATCTGTTTTAACCATGTTAGCTAATATGATTCTTACTATGCTGCTGCAGGGTTTTTATATGTTGTAACACTTACTGCTTAACAAAAAGGTAATTACATTAGGCTACATTACAAGGACACATTAAATTACAATACATTCACGTAGCAGATACTAAATTACAGTGATGTTGCAGGATAATCGCACAGGAGCCAATGGAAGTCGCCTTTTACCATAGAAATGCATAGAAATAACCTGGCTCTTCAGTTATACACACTTAAGTTAATGATATCCATCAGTATGTATGTTACCTAGAGCTGTAATGATGTAGGCCTACATCTTATCACAGGTAATGGGCTGCCTCTGAGTCAGGTACTGCTGGGAAAATGCTTGCCTGCTTCACTTTGCTCTGGCTTCCTCAGGCCCTACTCCATATCACCATGGCAGTAGACAGGGCAGCGATGGATACTTTGGCTACACTGAGCTGAACTCTTAAACTTTATCCTCCTGTTCCCTGAAAGTGTACAGCCATCCCAATGAAGGTTGCTATTCATTCAAGGCCCTGTTGAAACGGGAAGCTTCTCTGTGCCCCCTATCTGTCTGCATTTACATATAGCCTGACTAATTCTGGCCAACCTTAATTTTTTCTATTTTTATATCTGTTTTTTTTGTCCAATAACTGAAAGCCATACAACGTGACTCATGTTAAATGTTTAAAGTAGCAGCCTTTGATGACCATCAGAAAACTTATGAATATGAGAAATGTTACCAAATCAAAGAATGTTTGCACAATTTTGTTTTATTGGAGAAAAGTGTTCTGACACTTTTTCAGTGAGCGATAAATTGACTGCAGCTTTCACAATCTGTCGGTGATGGGAAAAATATTTCCTGAGCATATGCTGTCCCAAATTACACGCTGAGTATGAGAATTGTAATAGAATTCTTGGATATAAATAAGAATTCAAGAGGCAAGTGTCCATGTGGTTTTATGGTGTTTTTCAGCTTGTGGGGGGAAATCCAAACTATCTGATATGCAAAGCCGAGAATTTGGTTGCATGAAGCTAGTTATGTAGAGTTATGAGTCAGAAAGCAGTGCTAGACACATTCCTGTCACATGTGTTTACATCCTGTATCTGCTCACATTCATATTAACTCTTTCACTCTGTCTTTTATCACCTTGTGTTTACATCTTAGTCAAAGGTATTCCAGTGTGCCCTGAGAGATGACAAGAAGAACAGTAGTGTCTTCTCTTATGGTTAACAAACCTGTGCAAGACTAATAACCTACTGATCTGAACCCCAAACATTCATAATCTGTACCCACACAAGCTCATCAAAACCTGACAGCTTAATGTCATACTAGACCAGCGATTTATAGCTTTTCTTCAAAGATCAAACAGTAAATGCGATTCAAGTTGGGCCAATCTGGAGACAAAATTACAGCAAGGAATGTTTTGATTGGATGCAACCATGTTAGACACAATATTGTGCAACACAGGACACCGCTGCCTCAGCACACACACCCAGCATCACACACAGACTCATCTTACTCATGAAATTGGCCTCATGGCAGTACGCTACTCTAAATTCTTGTTTGGTGGGGACACTGCCATGCCAAAACAGCACTGGGAGATCCAGTGTATCCAGTGTTTCTTATGGAAATAATGGCTGTGAACTTTCACTTTTCTTTCATCTAAACTCATTTAGAATTTGCATATATCTTACTATGGCCATACAATTAATGCCTTGGGTTGGACTTGGTTGCCCTTTATATTTTTTCTTTAAATCTGTATGTCCATTACATCATTAAATATTCTTCAGCACCCCTAGTACTACTCTCATTGACCCCATTTTTGTTTTGTATGGCAGTCGTCTTAGGATTGAATGTAGGTAATACGAAGAAAGACTTTTTTGTTATTTATCTTTTGTAATGCTCTGCATTAACAGAAAGCAACCTATGGTGATTTGTGGGTGCACATTTACTATTAGATACATCCATATGCTAACGCCTTCAGTCACTTTCTTATGACTAGCTTTCGGACAGTAGAAGATGTTGTCAGGTGGCGTCCAACTTTTCTCGGACGTTTCGACCCTGAACCGCAACGTCCTCCAGTTGGCGGGTCAGCAGTGATGGCCAGTCACTGCCCATCTTCTACTTGCTTCCAGCTCAACTCCTTCTGCCTATTCTAGAGCTAACAAGAGGCTCTTTCCGCTGCCTCCCCCAGCCTGCGAGCAGCTGTCTTCCTCTCTTTTCCTGCTATTGCCGGAGCTGTGAGCGTCTTTCACACAGACTGCGTCAAAAAACTCCTGCAACCAACCTCCACTGGAAATAGCCAGGCCTGCCACCCTTTGTCCCTACATTGTTGGACCAGGTCCTGGTACTTGGTGGTTTTACTCTCCGAGGCCTCTTCGCATCCATCTTTCCACGGGACCGTTCAACCAGGATGGTCCTCTTTGCCTACTCAGACCGTATGACTATGTCAGGCCTCAGGGATGTTTGGACGACTTGGGGAAAGTGTCATTTTCTTCCCAGGTCCACCCTCATCTCCCACGATTGTACTGCCTCCAGGAGGCTCTTTTTGGTCTTCTTGGAGGAGGGTGGCTTCTCCCCCTCCCTGATGAACTGGATAGATGGGGCTGGTCTGACGTGGGTCTGACGCTTTTTCCGTCTCTCCTGCTCCAAGATGTCAGCCAGTGCTCTGAGGACCATGTCATGATGCCATCTGTATCTCCCCTGGCTAAGTGCAGTCTCGCACCCCGCCAGTATGTGCGCCAACGTGCCTCTCCCTCCACATAACCTGCACAGTGGGTCCTCCCTCATTCCCCACCTGTGCAGGTTTGTCAGTGTTGGAAGAGTGTTGTACACTGATCGAAGCAGAAACGAGATGCAAAAGGGCTCCAGTCTCCAAAGTTCATACCATGTGATCTTCCACTTTGACAGGTCCCTTTTTGTCCAGGCCCCTTGTGATCCAAGTTCCACGGCTCTTGACCTTCGCCCTTCCTCCTCCAGGTGTCGGTGTCCACATGAGTCTTGGTAGCAGACCATGCTGGAAGAGCCAGTCTTTTAACTTTCCTGGTAAGCCTGATCCCTCTATCTCAGCCATTCATCTGCCTGTTTCTCTGTTCTGGATACGTTGCTTTTGTCAGTTAGAGAGGCATCATACCACTTCCCTAGGCATTTTATTGGGTTTTCCTCAATTGATGGTATAACCTCCCCCTGGACTTGAAGCTGGAACTTGCTGGTCACTTTCCCATTTCTGATCACCATGCTTCTTGACTTTCTTAGTTTCAACTTCATTCTTGCCCATGTTGCCATCAAGTGCCTTCAGGATCCACCTTGCTTGTACATGGAATTAAGTTGTTATGGTTAGGTCATCCATAAAGCCCCTTATTGGAGGTTGGCGGGTGCCGGACGCCATTATCTGCCCTCTGGATTCTTTCCCTGCCGCTGTTATGAGCAGATTCATTCCCATGATAAACAAGATGGGGGAGTGCAGCCTGTTACGATTCCCTTTTCCAGGTTCTGCCACTGGGTTGTGAAATGGGCTGTCTTGAACCATAACTTGAATCCTCCAAAGTAGCTGGTGATCAATCCCCTGATGTGATGGGAGATATGATAGTGTTAAGTGTTATGATAGGGTTAAGAGGGGTATACTGTTAACTGTGAAAAGGTGATGTTTACTTGTGACCAGTGAATAATGGTTTAGCCCAATGAGGCTAGAGGGAATATAAGCCAGGCTGTGCTTGGCTATGGTTTATTTTTTTGTGGTGATGGATTGTTGCGGTGAGAAATTGGTGACCCCGTATTTTGAGTCTTCCAATGATGTGGAAAAATTTAGTAGATACTGATAACTGTTTAACATTTATTTTATTTTATTATTATTTTTTTGTTAAAAACGCTTCAACGTATTTTCGGAGTTCTGCGCCTCTCTACCACCTCTCTTAGCCGTGTGCGTCCTGGTACCTTACGACACCAAGCTATTTATTTTTGTCCCCTGTATGGGAGATGAGTCTGGTCTTAATCTCAAGAACCATACATTCTTCTATGCTGAAACCAACACTACATTCAATAAAAATAAAATAAATAATAGGGTAACATTTCAACTGCAACATGATTTTGTCACCTGTATGTCAAAAAAAAAAGAATAATAATAATAAAAAAGAATCTCAGAAAGATGTCCTGGGAAAGTAAATGTCCTGCACAGTAGGCTATATACAGTACTATATATAATACGCTGATGTCACACATTGTTTTCAGGTGTTATACACAAAAAAGCACTGGGGAAAATTACATGAAACTATCTGGGGGAAATTTGAGTGCATTGCTTTGCAATGTGTGGTGTGTTCTGTGTGGGGCAATATTGCCCACATTGAATGTTTAGGTAGACCAATCTACCTATGTACAATGGTGTTTATTAACCAATGTATAGCGTGTGCTTTGTAAATGAGAGCTACTTGCCATTTCCTGAAAATGTAAAATGCAGTACTTTTGTTCAAAAATTAGTTTGGCACAGAGTGTGGGGCTGAGCATGTCCAATTCCCAACCAAATTTTGAATGGCCAATCACTGCAACCACAGCCACGGCCATACGCGAACCCTCCCATACCCTGGCCGATGCAATGGCCAATTGCGCATTTTCCTATGGAGCTACTGGCCACACTCGGCACTGACACGGTCCACATTCAATCCGAGGCCGTGGCTCATCCATGAGCCATCAGAAGCCCTGCTGTGAAATAATCTACAGTAAAATATGGAGGGATGTGGATTCAGCTCCAGGGTGTGACACTAAGTCAGGCTCTCCAGTGGATTGTTCTGGAACCCTGGCAGTATGTGTGATGTTGACTGAGAGAAGGCAAGACAGAGGGCACTGTAAAATCTCTGGGAGCTTCACTGCTCTATGACTGGGCTTTGCAGACCGTCATTAGACCAAGTGCTCACTCACATCTGTCCCATATTAGCAGACGTTTTAACCCTGGAGCAGTTAAGAACAGACAGAGGTGAATCACGACTGTGGTTTTATTGTTCTGACTGGGGTGATTCAGCACCATCCTGAAGAAATTATGCAGGAAGGCAAATATACACACGTGTGCCAGCTGCATGTGCCCACACACATTAGTTCATTACAATCACTCAGCACACTTACAAAAGTGGAGAACGTCTGTGTTACTCCCAGGAATATAAAAGTGAGATACCACCAAAAAGGCACGTTTATAATCAATAAGTGAACCAAAAAGGAAAAAGTTAGTCAAACTAACAATTAGTATTGTAAACAGAAGTAAATACTACTATACCGAATATCTTTACACAGGTATGCCTATAACGTTATTATCCCTAAATAAAATCCAAGAAAGAGAATAGCTGAAAATGGTCAGGGGAGCCAAGGCGCAGACAGAAGAGGAGGGTCTTCAGTCTGCGTAGCAAGATAGGTAGGGTTTCTGCTCTCCTGACTGTAATGGAAGCTCAGTCCATCAGCAGGAGAGGTTTTGGGAGGCGATGACAGAATCAAGAGGCTTAGTACAGAGAGAAGCGGCCAAAGGCCCAAACCCTGGGGGACACTTAGAGAGGTTATGAGGTGTAGACATTGTTGAGCTAGGTAGGAAGCAACCCATTTGAAAGAAAAACCCCCAAGGTACTCAGGGGACAGAGGTGGTGGTCAACCGTGTCAAATGCTGCAGAGAGGCAGTGGATGATTATAATGGTGGAGATTTGCAGAGTGGAGCTGTTGTGTGGTGAGGGTCTAGGAGGCCATTTTGAGTGAGAAAAGGAGACAGTTGGTTGGACACGGCATGTTCAAGGGCTGTAGAGAGAAAGGAAAGACGAGCAAGAAAACGTTAATTCTGGATGACAGAAAGGTCAAGAGTGCGTTTCTTGAGCACAGGGGTGACACTTAACTTGTTTGAAGACTCTGAACACATCCAGTGGACAGGTATGAGTTAGGGAGGAGATGAATGGGAGGGTGTTGCAATAGATGAACTGGAGGAGGGGTGTGGGGATGGGATCCAAGGGAGCAGGTAGTTGGATGGTGGGATAGCAGGAGTCTTCACTTCAGCAAACACAGATAAATAGGTGGAAAGGATTGTCCACACACACTGAGATAGACCAGGGAACCTGAACAGACACACAATACAGATATGCAAGCTGGAAAGTCTGCACACCCCTTTCACCTTCGCCACGTTTTATTACGTTACAGACATATTCTACAATAGATTGAGTTCATTTTTTGTCTCAAAATTCTACACAAAATAGCCCATAATGACAAAGTGAAAACAGGTTTTTAGACATTTGTGCTAATTTATAAAAAATATAAATGTAAAATATCACATGTACACAAGTGTGCACACCTTTTGATATGACACCCAAAAGTGAGCTGAGGTGCATTTTGTTTCCACTGATACTGCTTGAGATGTTTCTACAACTTAATTGGAGTTCACCTGTGATAAATTTAATTGATTGGACATGATTGGGGATTGCCAACACCTGCCTATATAAGGTCCCACAGTTGACAGTGCATGTCAGAGCAAACTCCAAGCCATGGGGTCAAAGAAATTATCTGCAGACATCAGAAACAGAATTGTGTCAAGGCATAGATCTGGAGAAGGGTACGGAAAAATCTCTGCAGCTTTACAGGTCCCAAAGAGCACAGTGGCTACCATCATTCGTAAATGGAAGAAGTTTGGAACCACCAAGAATCTTCCTAGACCTGGGTGCCCGGCCAAACTGAGCAATCGGGGAAGACGGGCCTTGACCAGAGAGGTGAGCAGGAACCCGAGGGTCACTCTGACAGAGCTCAAGCGTATCCTTGTGGAGATGGGAGAACCTTTCAGAAGATCAACCATCCAGGCAGCACTCCACCAATCAGGCCTTTATGGTAGAGTGGCCAGAGGGAAGCTCCTCCTTAGTAAAAGGCACATCACAGCCCGCTTGGAGTTTTCCAAAAGGCACCTAGAGGACTCTCAAACCATGAAAATCAAGATTCTCTGGTCTGATGAAACCAAAATTGAATCTTTTGGCCTGAATACCAGGCGTCACGTCTGGAGGAAACCAGGCACCGCTCATCACCAGGCTAATACCGTCCCTACAGTGAAGCATGGCGGTGGCAGCATCATAATGTGGGGATGTTTTTCAGCAGCGGGAACGGGGCGACTAGTTCTGATAAAGATGGGAAAGATGAATGCAGCTAAGTACACCGAGATCCTTGAAGAAAACCTGCTCCAGAGCGCTCTGGACCTCTGGGACGAAGGTTTACCTTCCAACATGACAACGACCCGAAGCACACAGCCAAGAGAACAAAGGAGTGGCTTCGGAGAAAGTCTGTGCATGTTCTTGAGTGGCCCAGCCAGAGCCCAGATCTGAATCCAATTGAACATCTGTGGAAAGAGCTGAAAATGGCTGTATACCGACGCTCCCCATCCAACCTGACGGAGCTTGCAAGGATATGCCAAGAGGAATTGGCAAAAATGTCCAGAAACAAGTGTGCCAAGCTCATAGCTTTTTTCCCAAGATGCCTTGAAGCTGTAATCGCTGCTAAAGGTACAGCAACCAAGTATTAGGCTAAGGGTGTGTACATATATGTAACCCCTAAATAACCTATTTTTGTCAGTAAAATAAAATAGCATATTTTCTAAAAACCTGTTTTCACTTTGTCATTATTGACGATTGTGTGTAGATGTTTGAGGCAAAAAATTAACTCAATCTATTGTAGTATAAGTCTGTAACGTAATAAAACGTGGAGAAGGTGAAAGGGGTGTGCAGACTTTCCGGCTTGACTGTAAACCTTATATGCAAACTCTACCCATGCATTCTCCACACACAGTATTATATTTTATGTCACATTCCCAGTCAGAATTTATATCTGTCATCTTGGGGTCCTGGAATTTTTCTGTTTCATGTGTAATGATTCACCTTTCAGTTAAGCTTACCCCAGCTACTAAAACTGCAATAATTCACTGACAGAATCGCAGTAAAACAGTTTTTGGGCCTCAAGGCAAAATCTGTAGTAAGCAAGCAAGGATTCAGTGCACATTTTTATAATTATGATGACGAGGATATATAATAATGATATTATAATAGCGACAAATAACATTTTTTCTGTTCATGTTTTTTTATTGACAGGAGAATAAAAATAATTTCAGCACTGATTTTGCAAAGTTTGCACGGCGTCAGAGTACGGCCTCTGGTAACCACATGCATGCTGGGTACTGTCCTCTATCAGTCAGGCATGGTAGTGATAGGTCTAAGAAATCCAGGTCTTATTGCCTAAACACAATTTATTTATTTACGCTGTGTGCGCATGAATAGAAACAAAATGAAACATCCACCCACTCTTTGTCATGGTTGAAATGGTACATCTTTTTTCTATGGAGTTTTTGGATGTATGTCATCTGTTATAAATCCAAGATGCAAATTCAGGGAAAAAAACAGTCTGGAGGCCACTGATGAATTAGCATGATGGAGCATTCTATCTCTTCCTCAGTCTGTGAAGATGAGGAAGAGTGGCGTGTCTATCCTTTTGCCCTGATGTTCTGAGAGCGGGAATCTCCAGTTTCTCCATCTGAGACACAGTGTCTATTCATTCATGTGTTTGATGAATACAAATGTGTCTCTTTGAATGAGCTTGGCAAGCTAAACACTGCACTAAAAGAGCCACAACAGAGAGATGAGCTATTTGTGGTTTCATTCCTGCAGTGCAGACCTCTTGTGCTTCACATGACATCCACAGAGGAGATGGACACAAGTTACAACACACAGAGGAGAGAGATGGTGTAAATTCCCATTGAAACAGACATAAAAAGAGAGGGAAACATCCACTCCCAATACAATACACTATATAATTAAATATTACTGAAGGTGGGCAGACAGAGTGCAGTCTGAACCATCAGTCACTGGGGTGCATCCCAATAGGCTTTACGCCTCACCTCCTTTCCTCCACTCGTCTCCTACCCGGAAGTATGCAAAACTATGCATTTTGAGTACAAGTAGTTGCATGTACAGTATGTAATGTGCCTGACATTGCGGTTTGCGTAGAGACATTAATTCATTTGTAACCATTAGTATGTACGGTAATTAACATGTAATCAGCAATATTAGATTAGGACACAAAGATCGGTTTCCTGGGCAGGGAGGAGAGGAGCTGGAGGAAACGAGGATGCATGTTTTGAGTATTGGGATGAACCACTATATTACGAGTGAGCAGCCATTATGCTGGGCAAGATTCAAAACAGACTGTCTCAGGGGTGGAAACATCCTTGCGTGAGTAACAGTGCTCTCTCTGAAATATGAAAGTTGAAAGGGAAGCCTGCCCACCACCATTCCTATGGAAAACTTAAGCGCTAAACTTTGAAATAACAGTGTCACATGTGAAACATGAGAAGTGAAACATGAGAAGTGTGGAAAAACTCCCACAAAAACGGACTCTCTCCCTATGATACACCACCCCTTTCAGCCCTGAATCACATGGACTCACCAAGTCACTGCAAAAGATAAGTCAATATAATATATATTAATATCAATGTATACCTATATCGACACCACTGTGTCACACCAACGAGCATTTGTATGGTATCAGAAACAGTCCACTGTTCTAATACCCCATGGTGTTTGTGTTCTGGCCCCGTGTTCGTTCTTCCACCACAGAGTATTGTGTTCCTGATCTTTTTGTGTGGTCTTTCACACCAGAGTGCATTACCACACCAGAGTAAGTGTTTCAGTTTCCAGTGGTATTGTTTTTTTATTTCAGTGTTAATGGCACTACTCCAGTGTCAGTGTTTTTTTTTTGTTTTCAGTTCTCCTGTCAATGTAAGTATGTCCCTTAAGGCATGAGGTGCAGGTGAGGAAGTGTGGCCTCATTACCCTAAGGTGCAGTGCTCAGGTATCAAACACTCCCACATGAGCTCTGACACATGTTACTACTGCTGTCTTGAGGAATTCCAATAAATTAACCCCTGCTGTCCACAGCATCCGTAGCATCTCTGCTCCCTGCACATTGAGCAATTACAAATGTCGTACAATATCGATTTCAAAACAACAGAGTAACAAATCACTTTCTATTCACAACATGACAATGATTCCAGCTCCAGGGATAAGCTGATGGATGTGAAGGGGAATGTACCTGCAGTTCTTCAGTTCAAATGACTGCATGGTCATGAGTGTGGATATCAGGAAACTCACAATGTGTGGCGTTGTATTAAGAGTTTTACACCTTTGCTACTGGCAGTTTCTAATAGCTATTTGGTATATCTTCCATCTTGCATGCACTAATATTAAAAGTAAGTGTGAAAAGCTGCATATAGCCCCTTGATCATAAGTTAACTCTTAAAATGTAAATAATCCCCTTTTTCTCAGTTCAGTTCAATTACATTTGATTTGATTACTCTATTGGCATAACGTATTTTGAATATATTTTAATATATTATTTATAATAACAGACATATAATAACAACAGATTTTTTGTTTAAATAACGCACTCAATAAAAATTTATTTTACACAATCAAATCAGTTGTTGACATCAATGCATATATATATATATTTTTTAACTCTCACTATTTTTTAAATGTAGACATTATCCAAAAATGCAGCATGATTCATCACTGTCTCATGGACAGGTGGGAAAGTAGTTGGAGTTTAAAGAGATTTAGAAGTGGTACCTCCTCCCATCCCACCCCTGCTACCTTGCGGGTCAAAGTCACCAGTCCGTATTGCAACCTTTTTAAAACTGAGAACTAATGTGGCTATAATAGAGCCTCTGAAACATTTCACATTAAGATTGCTGTAATTATGCACATTGATCTTAGATGCAGTGGAGGATTAAAAGGATTAAAATATGTAGCCTATATCTGTGTGTGTGTGTGTGTGTGTGCGTGTGTTGAATATATTGACATGGGTAAACACTGAGACATGTATCCCACACACAGCTACCACCCAATTACTGAAAAAATAAAACATTTAAAGGGAATTTTTTGGGGGGAAATGGCCTAAGGTATGGCATAACGGCTCACAGTATGCCATAACACGATCAAATTTGTTTTCAATTTGTATGCAGCAAGTGCACATGCATAGGCCAAATGCATAATCAGTTGAGGTTAATTGAAGAAACAGTCATCGGGATCATCTGATGCTCTTTTTGTAGCTCAAAAACAATATTTGCTCTCAAATTAGTGCAAAATTTTCGCAGCTCGCGCAATTTGTGAGCTCACATACAGTCCCTACCAACCCTGAAAAGAATCCTATGCCCCTGGGCATATTCTTAAATCTGCCTGTTAAAAGTGAGGAACAAGAGGTAAAATGTCACTGCAAACATTCAGAAACGCAGGGTTGACAGACATATATGCATGCACAAGAGTGAACATGCCATCAAATGACAGGTTGAGAGTAACATCACAATTGTCGAGGTGGAACTTTTAAGAAAATGTCGGTGTGCATAAAGCCTTCCTGGCGACATGTGCATGCTGAGACAAAAAACACCATGCTTCTTCGTCAACACTGAATGCAAAGCAGCAGACCAGTGCCGGCCGTCCCATAATCCTCCGCTCATTGAGGTCTGTGTGTGTGAGTGAGAGGGGTTTGGGGAAACTGTGTTGGGCAGATGTGCAGAGCTGGGTCTTTTGAAGTACTCAACAAATTAAACCCAAACCATGTTGCACTAATAAAAATATTCCTTCCCTTCTCAATGTGCTCTAGAGACTGTGCTGGTTAGGCCTGTGGTTAAGACCGGGGATGGGTGGCACATGGGGGGGGGGGGGAGGGCTTCAAATCATACACACTCTGCCAACTTTAATGCTTTCAATATGCCACCAGACTCTTCAGCCCTGCATCTGTATTGACCCACACACAATGGACCATTCACATGATGACAGTCTGGCCTCTAATGTAAACAAGCCATCTTATGAAGACTATTGAGATACTTCTAACAAACACATTGACAATGGACAGCTGTCCAAAAGCTTGTTTTGCTGAATCTTGAAGACAAAACTTATATTAAACTTAAAGAAGCCAATCAAAACCACACATATGGCACTTGCCTGGTGTTCTGATATACAGTAGCCTATGCAGGCAAAATAAATATTTGAATGGACAGCCTATGAGCATTGATTTCAGCCACTGTTTTCTTTTCGAGCAAGACCTCTCTATTCAATACTCAAGTTCACAAATAGGTTGCAGTAAGAGTGAGGTACACACACACTTGTGTAACTAGATGCAGGCTAAATAATTAAATCATACATGCAATATGGATTGTATACTAAGCCTATGGGTTTGCATGCCTGATCATTAAGCAAGTAACATATTTGAACTGAACAAGATGCATCCTATGACATCTGGATTGGGTTTAGAGGAAAATAATGTAAGCGCTCTGAAGGTATGTCGTTCCAGCTTCTGACGGTCACTCCCAGTTTTGAAAAGAGTATAGCTTAAGCTTTTATAGTTTAAATTTTTTTTTTTCACATAGTTTTGCAGGAATGTCAGAACTGAAACATTGTGGTTGTTATTCTCAGGATTACAGTGAAATACAGAACTGTGATATGGTGCAGCGAATTCAAACTCCCTGAATTACAATACAAGGAACTAGACTGTAACACTATTTTTGTGATTTCCAGGAATACAGTATGAATATTCCACTGCTGGGAATAGCAGAGTACTCTATTTGATCTCATCTAATGGGAGCCGTGCATCCCTGTTGCACTGCAGATGTTCAAAGTGAGGTGTGTCTGCTGTAAATTAATCCCAACCAAAGCAGGAATCCGGTGTAATGTGGCTGATTATGTAATTCCATATGGATTTTTATTGTCAGGACAGCCAGATACCTGACTGATAGGGTACAGTCGGGGTGGGGTATTGATAGGTGTGGTTGAAAATAGGGCGGGGTGACTTTGGAACATCAAATAATGCTTCTTTAAATCACAAGATACCTCTGCTTATCTTTTTGTTTTTTTTGTTTTAACACAGTAGGCCTGTGGGGCATCCCTCCTGGTCCATCTTAGAGTGCTTAAATTTTGAAGAAAAAAAACACTTTAGTCATATCTTCAAATACATGTGAACCTCAAAACATAGCATGTGTGTCATGGTTATTGGCAGCCTCGGCTGTTCTGCGGTCTTTATTCCTTTTGTTGTCATCGGGTGCTCCATCTGATTTTTTCCGCCTCCGTTCCGGTGTTTGGATCTCACCCGGCTATTATTCCTCACACCTGTTTTGGGTTTCCTGCCGGTTATAAATAGCCCAGGACTTCCGTTTTCCAGCACTTCGAGATTGTCTATGCTATTTGACAAACGAAGTTGGTACGGTACAGGATTCAAGCGACCTTTTCTCTTTTAAGCTTTGTTAAAAAGATACAAGGGACTTGCTTTAGCTTCTAGAGTGATTTGTTTTTCTCGTAGTCGCTGTCTGTCCCTCGCTTTGGTTTACATTCTGTTCTCGTTGAGGCAGATTTCTTGTTTCTTTATTTTTCTCTTCTGCACACTACCACATTGAGAGTGAGAAAAAACCGGTGACAAGTTATTTACTATACTGTCAGGGGTTGAATATCTGTGTACATGGTTCCAAATACATCAGACTAACGTTAGCAGTTGTGCTAGCTAACATCATTAGAGTTGTTAGCTAACTAAAGTTTGTGCGCTCGATCGCATTACAACCAATAAAGTAGCATTTAACATCGTAAGCATGCATACATATTTACGGTATGCATCACAAACATATATACATCATTAATAAACAGTAGTAAGCAGCTACATTCAGAATTTTACCTTAAAGGTGGGAAAGAGGTTGCTGTCTTCGTCAACTGACAACTGTATTAAGCAACATCGACCTCTATCAAACACCCCCCCCCCCCCAAGATATAAACAATCGCTGAATCAGGCCGGACTAATCACATTGATTCAAGTAGTTAATGTAGCTAATAATGTAAATAAGATCAAGATTGATTCTATCCTGTATATCATAATACTGATACTCATTTCAACATTCAATATGATACAACATGTACAATTACTCAATATATTTCAAGATGTCACAGTTGCACAATCAGATCCGTCTCATAAGGTGAAGGAAATCATAGTGTAACGGTAGTTTAATCAACATCCCAAAACAGATTACTAAAGCTAACGTTAGCCTAGTGATTTAGTAGCCTAGTGATTTAGCTGTCGCTGTGTCGCTGATGAGCCGCTGCTCTGCAACTGAAAAGCTTGCACGGCTGTGACTGACAGCTTGTGGAACTCACTGGGAAAGAGGTGAGAGAGGGAAAGACGAGTCAGTCCAGGTTGTTGATTGGCTATGGCAGATAATAGGATAGCTTGCTAATAGGCTGCAGCTGTCAACCTTTCGGAAGAGTTTTTGAATTATACTACGCCTATAACTACAGTTTTCACAAAAACTTCATTGTACAGTTTTGTTTGATTCATTATTTTAAACATTGTATTAATTGTATTCCAATATTGGCTGCCGATTTAAATGAGTTGTTTTCTAGTTGTTTAATTAAGATTTACTTACACTTATTTGCACACAGAGGCCAACAAATAAACTATCCTTGCAGTGGATCTTATGTTGCAGTTATTAGACTGCCAAACGGTATGGGGGATGGACAACAAAAATTTTAAAGCACAGCCAGGATACAATGGTAAAAAAAAGATTATTCAGGATCTTTAGGGGCATGTCCTCTTTTGCTCTTATATTTAATCTGAATTTCTAAAAGCCAGCGAAGAGAAGGGCAAACAAGCAAGAACTGCAACAAGAGCTGTCAGTCATCAGATCTGTGCCTTTCTTTGGGCGGAAGGCACCAGTTTCTGTTGCATATAATACTATGTATATAGGCATATTCATATGTGTACTTTTTAGTAAGGTACACATATATGAATATGCCTATATACATAGTATTGCATAATCAGTCTGTGTACGTCGCCTACAGTCCCTCCGTACTGTATGTGAAAGGCTGCTGTGCATTTCTGTGTCGGTGCAGCAGGCCTGTTTTCTTGCCCTGGGGGAATGGACATTTTGGAATGTCATGCATTGCAAGGAATTCCAGATGACTTCAATTCATTTTAAATGAAATGTATTAACTTCATATTATCGTATTCTGTTACATTTGTAATGAAGTGCAGCCCTGTATCAACCTCCTGTTGATCAGACTGAGATCCGGCTCCATTTCTACTTGTTTCCCACAGACGCCTCTCCTTCCCTAATTTCTCCTTCTCCCTTTTCTTCTATTACGTTTTCTACATCCCATCAGTCGACTCTCATCTTCTGTTGCAATCCCTCTCTTTGTTCTGTCATGTCTAGTAGAGGATTCCAGGTCAAAGTGTTATTGGGCTTTGATGAAAACCCAGATATATGGTACACACTTGGGCCTGATTTACTAAGACCTTTAGCATGTGCAAAACCTTTTAACATGTGCAAAACTAATAACACAAGCAATGATTGGTGCAAAACAAATACCATGACCAGTCATTGGTCATGTTATTGGTTTTGCGTGTGCTAAAAGGTTTTTCAAATGCTAATGGTCTTAGTAAATCAGACCCTTAGACACTTAGCTTAGATGAACCTGTTTAAGACACAATAGTCTATTGAACATTCTGACAGGGAATGGCAATAGACATTCCTGACATACTTTGTAAAAAGAAAAACTGTATTATAGAGGCTGCCCTGAATAGAAGCTTGTTTAAACATAACTATTGACGTGAACATAAACAAGATGGTTTCAGTCAGGGACATAGTGTGCCTAGTGCCTAACCACCCCAATGTTGTGTGTTTGCAATATCATAAGAAAGTGTGACTGACTTATTTATTTTACCCATGCAATTTCAATGATGATGTAGTATCAAGTGTCAATGGGAGTTAATTGTGTGCCTAACACAGCCCGGAGTGCTATACCACAGAACAGCACCCCCATTGCAGGAAGAGATGAACGCCAATGTTTCCACCCATGGGTGAGTGGTTAAATTCTAGCTATCATCTCTAAAGTGTGAAATATCGCCTCACCAAGGGTGTAGCCATGGTATGATTGAGGGGGGTGCTTTCTTGTACAGTTTATGGGCAATGAGAATTAAAGCAGCATGGTTTTTGTAGTCTTTGTCTATGAGAAACTAGTGACTGAAGGTGAACTGTGAGATTAACAACATGGCCGTTTTCTGACAGAGTAAATTAAATTAGCTTTACATAGCGTCACAGTAAAATTAGCAAGTGAGGCTACTATACATCATTTGCAAGAGGCAAGTCAGCTATTGCTGACATGCTATAACCCAGCTACAGTTTGCAAGCTAATGCACTCTTGATTTTCAATAATTTGGCTTTTTTAAACTTACTATGATGAGGGAACACATAAACAAATTTATGTGTTTTTATTTTTAATCAAATAAGTAATATATCAAGTGATGGGCCATCAGCTTTCCAACTCACCTCTGACAATTGTTATTAATGTAAATGACAATAATTCACAATATTGTCATTTACATGCTGTTTGAACAGTGCTATTTCACGAATCAAACAACAGCCTATTGTCCTTGGTGGGACATTACTCAAATGCACAATATGCACAGCATATCAAAATCCAAAAGTACAGCTTCTGTATCTTTTCCCCTTCCAATGGTCAGCATGGGACCGTTTGACTCCACTGTATACTGCGGGAGAAGTGTCTGTGGAGCTGACTGACTGGTAAGAAGTCATCTCAGTAATCTATGAGTAGTGATCTTTTATGGGAGTCAAGGGGTCCCATTCTGGCTTTGTGATTGGGCAAGATGATTCTAATTGTTAAAAGCATGGCATGATGGACAATAGCGTGATCCCTGTGAGGTGTGACTGACTGGTCTTTGTAAATTCATCTGAAAACGAAGGGGTGTCTACTTCTGAAGAAATTACAGTGACACTACTTCAATTCGTAGGCTATAGCAAAATTAAGTGAGACTCAGAGCATGGTACTGTGGATGGAAGTCAAATTGGCTAACTCGTGGGGACTGGAATGATTGGAAACTGTCCGTTTCTCTATCTACTGAATATCAGTGATATGTTTTAATGTTTGTGTGTGTGTGTGTGTGTGTGTGTGTGTCAAGTTTTAAAATGAATTCCAGGGGAAGACATGTTGTAATTAAAATGATTTGAATATGTATCCAAAACTACAGATGATTTTTCTTTTGACTGAGGCTAATGTATCACAAAGTGCTTGTTACAGCAGGTACATTTAAATATAGCCTTTTGACTGAGGCTAATGTATCACAAAGTGCTTGTTACAGCAGGTACATTTAAATATAGCCTTTTGAGATGGAAATATAGACCTAGTATAAAAATTATTTGGGCATATTACTAAAATACAATCTTCTGGAGGCTACTTTCCTGGAAAGTACAACAGGCACAGTGCACAAATTATTATTGGCTGTTGTCGGCTGGGAGGGCGGGCAGAGGGAGAAGTTAGCTCGTGCAGACAGGCACAGAGTAGAGAGTAAAGTTGAAAAAAAGTTGGGAAGGACTCCCCTTCAGGCATCTCAACAAGTCTGGGCTGCAGTGACAGGGACGGCTCAACAAGAGAAGTTATTTCAAAAATATAAATAAAACAAGCTGTGCAACGCCTGCGTACTAATTCAGAGAGGAGCAGCGTGCAAATCTCGTGCCAGCGGCTTTTTGCAGAGTGAGAAAGTTGGATGACAGAAACTGAAGAGTAGACACCGTTAATTCGGAGAAAAAATATTGTATGTGCTTTTTTTATTCCTCTGCAATCGAGGGAGCGCAAGAAAGAAAGACGTTTGGATTATGAGAGGGGAATTGGAAAGGTGAGCGAGCGGGTTGACGTTTGTCATCGTATTGGTGCATGCATGTCTGGAAGTTGGAAAGGTGTGCAGCAGGAGACGACGGGGGTACGCGTTGAGCTGGTGGAGAGGTGGGACTCGTTGAACTTTCATATTTCTGAGAGCTTGAATGAGAGGTGATTTATTTGGTTGATGAAGAATCACAAAAATGCTGGTGCATCCTAATGAGATGACGTAAGCCAACCAGCGCATGATCATCAATTACAGAATTCGTCGCAGGTGTGATATTGGATCGCGATTGCAAAGATGTGGACATAAGTATTAAAGTGTGTATAGCGAATCGTTTGTCTATATAGGCTACTTGCCTTTTTGTCCGAGTCATGTGGAAGGCAATTTTATTAATGTTCAACACAGCATCATAGTGCAGAGAGTGTTCCGTAGGCTACACGTATTCGTAGCCTACCACACGGCGCTGAAGTACCGCTAAAACAGACTAAATCGTGATTTAAAAAAGGGTTTTGGGTAATGGGTTGTTCGCTGCCTCAGTGTGGCCGTTGTTTTTGGATCTTGCCCTTACATCTAGCTTTGAAGGCGTTTAAGGGGTGTAGTTGTTTTTGGAACTCACATTGGAATGGTTTCACACAGTATTTTCATTGAAATTCACAGTAGGCTATATTGCTGCAAATATTATTCCAGACATTCCCGGAGTGCGGGATAACTTATTGTGATGCTAAGAAAAGGCAGCATTACCTTTGGTTGGCTTTCATGGAGCAGTATTGTTAGTTACAGTTTTTTCTTTGTTTTACAGCATTTTAGTAGCGTCTCAGGCACAGATCTCCAAAGTATTTCCTATTTAAATTGAACTGCTTAATCCTAATTTCCTTTTTTGGATAATTAGATAGGATTGCTTCATAATAAGCACTGACATGTTTTAGCTTGTTGATTCATGACTTAAATGGATAATAATGAACAATAGCAAACTATTGTATACCACTATAAAATTTAGTGTACACTACTTTCCATTTATTGTCTGCAAAGCACAGT
This sequence comes from Ilyophis sp. 1 JC-2022, assembly GCA_022702515.1. Taxonomy (NCBI): domain Eukaryota; kingdom Metazoa; phylum Chordata; class Actinopteri; order Anguilliformes; family Synaphobranchidae; genus Ilyophis; species Ilyophis sp. 1 JC-2022. The sequence goes on from CM040402.1 coordinate 45,519,125, forward strand.
GCCTTTCTGTGAGTAGACATAAAGAACACTGGCTCCAGCCCATTCAAGTTACTCTGTGTTCAGTGCTGTTGGGGAGCACATGCACATGCAAGCAGGTGCCACTAGTGGGAGTCAGAGTGGGAGTGGAAGGTTAGTCTGGTGATCAGTGTGTGGGACAATCCATGATTTAGATTGGTTTGTTTCAGTTTTGCAAGTAATTGTTTAACTTTTTTGTTTTTTGCATTTGTTCCAATCCCACATTCTCTCTCATTGTATGTGTGTGGGGTGGGTGGGTGTGTGTGTTTTGTGGTGTTTTGTGGGCATGTATGCACATGTGTGGAAGTGTTTGTTTCTTCATGCTGTAGAACGATCAGACCCAAATGGGATCATTAATAGTAATTATTTTCTGAGTGGGAAATCCCTGGAACACATTCCCAGGTGTAGATAACAGGACAAGTTGACCCCATATTATCAGCTGACATGGAACATTTTCACAGTGTTGTGACAATGTAGCAGCAACGTGATGACGAGAACATCACATAATCTGGGCTAAGACTTAACCTTAGTTTAACTTTCTTGGTTCAAACACTCCTCCGTCACATTGAATATTTTACTGTTTGATGAACATGTCCAGCTTTCCATGTCTGTACAATTTTCGCACTTGTATGAGAAAGCAGATAACGTTTAATGAGATGTTAAATGACATTATATTTGCAACATTTTCAAGCTTAATAAGATTGTTGTGTAGATGTAGTGGATGTGATATGTATAACTGATATATATATATAAGATTGTTGCGTAGATGTAGTGGATGTGATATGTATAACTGATATGTATAAGATTGTTGTGTAGATGTAGTGGATGTGATATGCATAACTGATATGTATAAGATTGTTGTGTAGATGTAGTGGATGTGATATGTATAACTGATATGTATAAGATTGTTGTGTAGATGTAGTGGATGTGATATGCATAACTGATATGTATAAGATTGTTGTGTAGATGTAGTGGATGTGATATGTATAATTGGTTTATGGAAAGGATGAGTTTGCAGTAAAAATAAGCACCAATAAGCAGAGGGTGTTCTATTTGCCCCCCAGCTGGTTCAAAGAAAGCGACATAACTCAGAAAACCTTTGAAGAAGTATAACATTATCTCAATGGTGAAGAAAGAGAAGTAGAAACTCCTTGAAAATCAGAAAATTGAGACATTAATGAGGTTAAATATTTGATATATAGAACCTTTTAACCTGTAAAGTAAGATTCCCTTAGTTAGAGGTACGGTTTTCTTAATTTTTATTAAGAAAGTGTACCTTCTGGTAATTACCAAGGGAGCTGGATCAAAACAGCTGTTTTTTTATTTTTTAAATGACTCCAGTCCTGTCCTGGCGAGTTGCCAAGTTGTAAGGGGTCAGTGGGGTAGTCACAAGGTCAGTGCTCAAACATTCCATGACACTGTCCTTGCCAAACCTTTCCAACATATAGGCTACATGCAACTAGAGCCTGACACTGATTTATGATTTCTGCTAATACGTGCAAATACATGCCATCAGTATGGAAGATTAAATTATGAATGAGTCTTGCGTTGGGTTCTAGCCAGGTGCATGCTCTTTTTGGGCATATATAAATCATTACAACATGACTGTATTCTCTTAAGGATTTGATCAATTCCGAAAAATTGTTAGATGCACTCATGATCTTGGTATATACTGTAAAATGCTTTCTTGAAGGAATTCCTGCTGGTGGCATATTACAGCTTAAAACCATTTTTGGATTTTGACGTGCTATAAGTCTAACATCTGAAATGACTTTTCATACATCTTAAAACATATGGCGGCCTTATGAAATGTAATAGGGGATGTCATCATGGTAAAGCTTGACCTATGTAAATGACCTGCTGGTAGAACCTTATAATCGTTGAGCTCTTTGTTGAAGAGGCATGAGTTTGTTCACAGTAAGGTTTCTACAGATGTGGAAAGATGGTGTTTTTATGGGAGTGAATGCAGTCACGTTGTTCTCTGATCTGTCAGTCATGTTGTCCTGTGGTTTGGACCACTCTCCCCCAGCCTTTTATGGAGTGCATGTCCTCACTGGCTGCTCTAATTAAGCCAACACTCCTCTCTTTCACTTCTGAAGGAATTTATGGGTGCCTGGGGCTGCACAGAGCATTGTCACTCTGTTGGAAGTGGGGTGGAGGGGTGGACCCTCAGGGTGTTAGCAAGTAGGAGGGGGTCTTCCACCACCCTCAAATGAGCATGTCAGGATAGGAACCTCTTGGAAGTTGTGAAGTAATGTGCTTGTCTCTGAATTCCTCCCAGTGGGGGTCCAGGTACTGGACAAGGATTGGGGCGGGGAACAAAATGACTTTTTGCTGCTGGGCGTATACTTGTCTCCCCAGAAGACAGTAAATTCAAAGACAGTGGGAGGTGTGGTCAACAGAAACTTTTTCTTCTCAATTGGCAGTGCTTTGCGGGTTGTTTTTTGTCAATCTACTTTATTTTGCCACTCGCTGATCTGGGATTGCTGTTGGCTGGGCACTGCTGGTCATATAACTTCAATGAATGCACTTATCCCATCTTACATTGTAAAGTTCCTCTGGATAAAAGCATCTGCTACACAAATGTTATGTTATGTAATGCAATGCATCCTCATGAAGTCGACAGGAATAACACAGTAGATGTAATGCGGTATGCGGGAGCAGTAGCATCGTCTGGAGACCTACATAATCGGGCCTAACGTAATTTAGTTTGGCTTAATAGGCTTCAGTCTTGGAAATCAAATTTTGAATTGTGGCCAGTGCTGTGCATGTGTTATGAGTATTTATAAATGACAGCCAGGTGGAATATGCAGTGGTGCACTCCTTTTATTACTCTCCATTCTCCACCAAGACCTTAGCCTAAAGCACTTCAGCTTTCACAATCATGCCAGTTCAACGGTATCTACACAGTGTGCGGGGTTAATTGCCCTTTAATAATAATAAAGTTTACCTTCTTTTTTTAGTTTGCATGTCTACTTTCTCTCCATAACTAACATGTTCTCCTCCCTGTCCTGTCTACTCCTTTTTTAACTGTACCCACCCACCCCCTCCCCCACCCACCCACCAGCGTTTCTGTGATCAGGCTTATTCTAGTGTTCCAGTCCAGTTACAATTGTTAAAGTCTGCCGCGCCAGCACAATCATTCATTTGGAATGACCTTTAGTACTTCCTCACATCTCACGAGCACATGAGCCGCTAGCCTCCTCCGAGCACATCCTTTGAGCACATCTGCGCTGCAGTCCTTACCGGGCTCCTCCCTCTGTGGGAGCACTTCCTGTGGTCGACCATGAGAGTGAAGGCAGCGCTGCATCGCGCACGCCATTCGCCGTTCTCGGCCGCATCAGTGCGGGCTGTCAAAGGTAAAGTTCTCTTTCTGGGAACTATTGCGAAGCTGTACCGAATTAGGAGCCGGTTTCACTCTGTCACTCTCCTGCCCTGGTTTTAATAAAATGTTCCATTCCTGTGGGAAGCCGCGTCTGGTCTGGATTTTACCATGTAACTTCAGCGGCATTTGATGCTGTCTGAAGTCTCTCTCTGTATTTCTTCAACTCGTATCTATAAAAAAAACGTCCTCCTCCTCCTCCTCCTTCTTGATAATGCCTGCTTCATCTACCTCTGCTTGCTGGTTGTAGCATGCTGTTCGACTGTGAATATGCATGGGTAATTACAAGTTCATCATCTTGTGATTATAGTGTGTTAGCTTTCGCGATCATGTTTTAAAAAGGAAGACCTGTTCTTTATTACAAGCATAAACAGTAGTTCTATTAATTGCGTGCTTCGGAAGAAATAAAAGGCAAGAGTGATTACAAGGAACTGTAGCTGCAGGGAGGTTGATATTGAAGGCTGTTGTTATGGAAACAGTGTGTTATTATAAGAGAACGGCAGTACAATGATTTCAAATTTGGTTTTCTCATTTCAAAGGGTAAATAATACCACCATAAATGAATAAAGTTACAGGAAACATGGGCTAATATACACTGAAACCTTTTTCTTCTTGACCTTATTGTTGTTGTATATATTCTGAAAAGGGGACTCATGTTGACATGCTAATGCACGATCTGGAGTAAGACAAAACAAAAACGGATTATTTGGTAGAATGCAGTATTAGCATCTTTGTTTAATCAAGGACTAAACATATGCTCAAGCTATAAATAAAAGAGACAGCTTTCAAAGTCGAAGTTGCGAAACAGTTAGGAAATAAGGTTGTGGCCCTGGTTAATCTCTCCACTTCCTGTCCTCAGCTCTTGGGGGCTTTGGGATTTAAAAATGTAATATATTACGGCATTGAGGGCATGTAAATACATTTTAATACAAAACTCCCTGTTTGACTTGGCTGCTAGCTAGTTTCGAAAACTGAACTTTTAATGGGGTCTGGATGAGCCTACTCAGTTCTCCGGCTGTGACAGTGATGTAGCTCAGTGCCTTGTGTGTCACACAGTCAGATGCAGGTAAGCCCGGTGACCTGAGGCTCTGAACCTTCCACTGTTTTGTTGTGTTCAGCGCTCTTGACTCGTGACGCCGGGGACGTGTCGTAGCACACTGCGATTGTGGGAACAGCCATCCGTGCGTCGCTGTCCCATAATTCACTCGGACACTTTCCTCTGCCCCTGAGAAAGTGTCCAGCTGAGGAGACTGCCACAGCGAAGCAGCCAGCGCTTAGCTGGAACAACGACAAGCGGAGGATTTGCTTCCTCTGTCCCCTCGTCTTGTGTAATCCATCAAGCTCCCCGTCTCCCTGCTGACCCCATGGACTAGCGGTCCCACCATGTCCCCTCTCACCCCACACTCACATTCACAAGATCCAAGAGAAGGCTTAAGTCCCAAAGCTCCCACTTATCTTTCTCTGTGTGTCTGTGCTGCATGCTTTTCTTTTGCCGTAAGATTAAATTCAAACATTAAAAACCCTGTATTGTAAAGAAGGACCTGTTGGTAGGGAAAATGGCTGTGGATGGTAGTGAAAGCCAACAGTCTGCTAGTTTAGCATGGTTGTATTGCTGTCCCTGGAGGGAAAGTATTTCTCTTGCTTTCTTTCATGCCTCCCACCCAGCAGAGTGGCTGAGACGGTAAGGTTTAGGCTCAAGAGGCAGCGCCTAACTGTCTGCGACAGTCTCGCTGTTCCTTTCTGCTCCTGTGACACAGACTGTTGGCGGCCGCACGACAGAGAGTCCGAACAGTGCGCTATTTAACCCTGCTTTGTGCTTCTGCTTAGGCATGCTGCATATGAAAATACATTTTTTATTCTCAAAAGTAATTTCCATCAATGTTGTCTGTTTATGACTGCTCTTCCGTGTCAAAGGTGCTATTTCAGGGGTCAAAAGCCTGGAGGGAGGGGCGCCTGTTGGTTTTGATTTGCCATGTCAATGTGCTATTAATTACTGTACTTAGTGTGACTGTGCTGTTATCTGAACTCAATGCAGACCTGGGTCTTAAATCACTTGACATATACTGGCTGTGTTTTGTGAAAGGAATGCCTTGTTGAAGGGGTGTTGGTGTGAATGGAAAAGATAAAAAAGATCAATGTGTTTGCACACTTTGTTTCTTCATAAAGCTTGAACTAGTAAAACAAATGCATATTGAGCAGGGCCAGAGTGTCCACGCAGCCTCCAGAAAAACATTTGTAAGCCATGCAGTACAGACCTCTATGGCATGGGGCTTCAGGAGGGAATGTCATACTTCAAAAGCCTCATTCGTGAGAAAAAAACCATTCAGACATCTCCACATACTACTACTGTCCAGCACACAATGAAGAATTATGCACATAGTAAAATCATTCTTTTTTTGTATATCGTTTTTTATAATAAAAGTATTCAGGGGGCATAGTCTGTCTGTTAATCTCCTCTCATTCTGTCACATCTCAACTGGGCTGTCCAGCTTTCCACTTTAGTTAGTTTGTCAGTGTAAAGCGCAGCTCCAAAACCGTGTCTGGTGCAGCCCTTTGTTACTGACTGTCAACTGCTCATGGATAATATGACAGTCAACTAGAAAACCATTGTGGAGATAAAAGTTTTGGAGTTAGTGTGGTTGTAGTTTTTTGAAACATAGCAAGCTATTTCACAAGCAGTGGCATGTACAGGTCAGCCAGTAACATTTTTTGTTTTCAAATAAAATGGTCATCTGTGTCCTCTGTAGTATCGGGGTGTAATAGCCATTGTTATGTGTCACAGAGAGCATGGAGATATCTGGAGGTTTATGACGTACCCTGCTCTGTTATATTAAAGAGAAATATGCATTCCCCCTGTTTAGATTATGTGCCATATTTCTTTAGCGCCTTGCAGGCTGGGCCCTGTTACGGGAGCTCAGTCAGTGAAGCCCAGCTAGGTTCCAGCATGGTTCAGCCCTGCGGTTTTTTCAGTGGAAAAGGCTAATTGCTTCACATGCTGTTTAAACAGCACTGCAGTGTGTAGTGATTGAAAGGGAACTAAACTCAGGACCAGCAGGTCACTACCCAGAGGATAGAAACAATTGCTACTGCGATCTCTGTGTGTTCTTTTGTATTTCTTCAAGTTTAGAATGAGGTCACCGTCAGACTGCACAGCAATGTATGAAAGTGTCTCAGGTTTTTCTCTTCAGAAGTATAAAAATGAAATCTCGATTGGTTTAATATAGATGAAAGTTTTCTGCATTGTCTTTCGGACTGCAGATGTACTGGCAGTGCTGGCTCAAGGTTTTTGAGGGCCCTAAACAAAAAGTCTATATGCGGCCCTCTGTTTCAGTCAAAAACCACCCCCAAGCCCCAGCTAGCAAGATATGGCACCAATAGAAATATATTTAGATGAATGAAAAAGCCATTGTTTTAGGGAACACTATTTCTTTTGTTTTTTCCTATCGGCATGGCAGCCAACACACACATAATTTATAACATTTTTAATTGACATTTACAGAGAGTGTGGCAGTGTGTCCAGAAATGCTCTATGAGTCAGTGATGATCCTTCAGCTTGACTGCCGCTTCACTGACAGGAGTTGATAATTGCCAACCAACCAACTAACGTTTGGCTACACGCTGCCGACCAGCTTAGTTACCTCCTCCGGCAGTAGCCTAGTGGATTCAGTGAGCTAACTGAACCTCAAATCCTCTATCGCTAGCATTTGTATTTATACTTAATGGCCTACATTATTTGAATTGCCATGTCCGGCCAGGGGAAGGCATTGTCTTCCCCAGCCTTACACACCCTCTGCCTACGTATATATGCTTGCAGCTTACCTTTTTCTTGACTTCTTTTCTCCTCTTAGCTTTTTTTCTTTTTTCTGACCCAGATGGGTACATTCGTTTGATAGTGGACACCTAGCTACTACTGCTGGCAGTTGACAGGCAGTAACATTGTAGTAGACACTAACCTCGCCTGCCAGTCAGACTCGGCGGTAATCTAACGTTAAAGGGTGCTTTAATTTACTTTAAAATCCTTTTTCCTAGTTCCATAATTAGGTTTAAGAAATTGCTACGAAACGAAACATACTACATTTCATTGTTACAGTTGTGTGTACTATTAGATTAATTGATTGGCAAAAAAAAAAGAAGAAGATTATCTTGGAGGGAGGGGCTGGGGCCCCGAACCAATCGCCCTAAATGTTTACTTTGTTTATTGGGTCGGGCCAGCCCTGTGTACTGGGCAAAATCTCAGGCTGTGTAGACAGCAGGGTCTGAAAGACATTCTTTTAAGGAACTCTTTACATGATGATGGTTCAGTTTGTCTATTTCTCATTTTTGTCATCTGCATTTTACTTGTTTTTCTCGTCTGCTTCTTCGCGTATTATTCCTATAGGAATTTTGGACAATCAGTTCAGAACCTGAAGATTCTTCTATGATTCATTAATTAGATACTCAATTTTTCTACTGAGAAAGAATAACGCAACACTGAGAATCAAGCATTCCCTCGCTCTGGGTTTGTTGAAAGATGGGTTGGGACACTGTAGCATACATGAGAAATGTACTGGTTTTTTCAGTAAAAATGAGAATTGGTTGCAGAAAGTGATATTATGGTAGTAGTATTATGGAAACCTTATAAATAGCAATACTGATTTGAGAAATCTAGAGGAAATATGGCAGGTGCAGGAAGAGATTCCCAGGGGGGTTTTGGGTCCAGCTACGCCCCATGTGGACACACATGTGATTTTAACTGAAGTTAAAGAGATGTCTGAAACAGACCTCATATTGGATTCACATGTATACGTGCCATTATGTAAAGATTCACAAACTCTTTGATCACATTTCTGTTCTGCTTCATCTTATCAGGGCGCAGTATCTAACATATCTTCCAACAGTTCATCACTCATACATGTATAAATAATTTTTTTATTTTCATTTTCTTTGCATTCACAAAGTGGTAAGAATACCCAATATTTTGAAAAGTACAGATCCGTGTGTAAGCAACAGTGTTCAGAAGTGGCCTGCGTCCTGTCTAGATTTGTCTTACTGGTGTTCAAGTCACTGGATTCAATATGGTGTACATAAACGATACGTTGCAACATTGTACAGAGTTTGTTGGTTCCAGCAAACAGGAACCTAAAGTGAGACTAGTGATTTAACATAGGAGTTTAATGAAAGTCTCAAACATCCTGCTCTGTAAAGTGGCTAGAAATGATTTAACCACAAACTGCATGTTCAGTGGTGTGGCTATTTATGCTGCAGCAGGTGCAAGGTATGAGCCTGTGTTTTTATAGATTTCCAGCTCATTTCACGATCATGTTAATTAGTGCTTGTTTTAAATTTGACCCTAAATAGAGATATGGCAAGACTTTTAATGTGTGGTTTCAACGATAGTTTAAGCATGAACGCTCTCTTATTGTATTTATTCACTAGAATGACTGAAATAAAAATAACATGAAAGTTAAAGGGACTTTTTGGAGAACTCTGGGTTTCAGTAATTCTATAATAACCTTGTAACGTAGCATTAGATTTCTTTTTCTAGGTAAGCCATGATCCAGACTTTGTTTTTCCGGATGTCCCTGATTTCAGGTAGAAAAAGGATTCAATTTGAACATGTGCCTGTGGGATGTCACCACTGAACTATATAGATAACGATGTCGCTTGGTTTTTGAAAGTTCATATTTGAAAGGTTTGATTATGGAGGCAATTATTTCAGATTAATTGCGAGTTCATAATCAAAATTGTCACATTTTCTTTATGATGAAAATACGTGGTTTGAATTGGGCAGTACAGAAGCACAGATTTAAGGATCTGAGATTTCTGTATGGAGGAATGTATCAAAGATCCTCCAATTAAACACTAGAAAATAACTCAGTTGTGTTACCCTGGCAAAGAAAGGGTGCAAAAGTACTGGTGCAAATAGTTTTGACATCTTTTTTGAGAAGTAAAACTAAAATCAACAAAAATAGTACTAAAAACAGTTTTTCTGAGCAAATATATTAGTATAAAATAATATAATCTCTCATTTTTGTAGCATCACTGATATTGAAAACCTCTAGCACATTTAGTCATGTTACCAGGGGTTCCCCGCTCCTGCTACAATCATCTTCTGAACTGTTCTAGGGTGGTTTCACTTTGTTACACCCCTTGGATTTTCACATCTGTCAATCCATCAATCAATCGATCAATCTATCAAAACAAATTTTTTACACAGCAGTTTCAATTTATACTTCCCCCAAGCGATGAACAAGAGCATGCTTTCCACAGTGAGCTGGTCAATTTGGAGAGAAATTATTTTTTCAGTTGAGGAAACGCCATGTATTTTCTCAAATCAGGGAGTCAGCACGTACATGCTAACAACCATTACATGCTGACAATGTTGCATCCACATGTAAGAGCAGTCCTCCCACACATCATGAGTGATACATAACTTCTAAGCACTGTAAATACACAACATAATATCTCTGTGAGTACGATACAACTATACACTCTGCTACTGACTAAAGAACTATTCCACATAACAGCTCTTTGGTCATAAAACATTATCCCATTTTGGGTGTTAGATCCGGAGTGTAAGCTCTGTGGTATCATGGACTTAACTGCTAAGACATTAGACTCGAGATTTTATTATTTCAGCCATTAACTTTAGTGTTTACTGGCACCATACGGCTGCTCGGGATTTTTTCCAGAGTGCGTTTGTTAACGGGAGTGATTTAGACATAGGCCTAGTTGATTCTAGCATATTTTGCAGGGTCATAAACACAGCTGTTGGAAGGTTTACTAATCAAACTCTGAGCGGTCACTAATATTGTCTGCTTTTAGCTAAAATCCCTCTGCTATGTGGAAAAGAAACTTAAAACTGGCAGACTTTTGTGGGCATACATGACATCATTAAAGTAAAAACCTACATTTTACATCAAATGAGTTGCTATAAATTATCTTGATATCATTTAGACATAAAAACAAAATTGCGTTTTCTTCCCACAAATATAAAAAATATAATAATTTATACTCTTGCTCTTTGAGCACATCTGTTTGGTATTTGCAGTACCCCAGTGAAGGCCTTCCTTACCTTGAAGATAACGTCAGAGTGCACTCTTGTGGGATGTAAAGCCATTGTGGAATGGAACTAATTAACTCATAGGATCACTCTCAGGAGTGATTGACTGCTGAGCTGCATCTGCTCTACTGCTGTGGGTATATGCAGGGACCCACAATGCATTGCTCTCAGTAGGCAGGAAATGGCAGTTGCGATGTTTGAAGGTATCTCATGTAATGCTGCACAGTGGATTACTGCTCAGATTTGACTTCCTGTTGTGCCTTAATTACACAGGAACTGCATCTGAGCCCAGAACCAGATACAGAGAGTCTTGTAAATTATTTATTGTATTAAATTTGTAGGTCCTGGTACATTTTGATATTACACGGGGGTAGAGAAATGGAACGGTTATGGTAGTCTCGCTGACAGGTCTGAACAGTAGTTATCAGTAGTTTTGGGTTCTGTCCCAAAGCACAACAGTTTCATTGCTAATATTAATAATGATAATGATGGCAATTGGACATGGTAAATGATATAGGCCTACCATGCTGCTATGAACATTTCAAAGAGCTTGGCCATGTGTGACATATGTTTTATGTTTGATCTGAGCTTGATTGCAGTTTTTTTAATGAACAGATTTTGAGGCTGAATGTTCTGAAGGGTGTAGTCATTTATTATTAGTCTGAGCCTGAATATTCAATCGGAATGATGAAATGCTGCGTACCTGCGATCAATAAGCCGAATAGCTAGGGGTTTGGTTAGAGAAAAAACCAGGAAGGGTGACTCTTTATTTTCTTCTTCACAAACACTGTCTGGCAGGTTCAGTTATCATCATAAGGAAAATTGTGCGTTCATAACAACTGCATGCGCAAGCTTAGCACAAATGATGATAGAATCCAGGCATGAGCTGCATTGCATAATGGTATGTGGCAAGTGGAAAAAACTAATGTAGCACAGGGTGAGAAAGAATATACTGTGCAGCAGGTTTTACTGCGAGGTGTTTATAACCTGCTATAGCAGGGCAGAGATTAGGTCAATGCATTGACGTCAGAGAGAGAGAGATCTGCTGTGAGCACGCAAGGAACACGATTTACTATGTCAGCTTTGTTAGAGCTAATGAAGGCAGACAGGGAGCGAGGAGAAGGGATATGTGTGTATGGGTTTGGGGGGCAGGATGGGGAGCAAAGAGGGTGAAGGGGTTGGTTAGTGCCAGTGGGGAAGGTGTAGTGGATTGGTTAGTGCCAGTGGGGAAGGTGTAGCGGGTTGGTTAGTGCCAGTGGGGAAGGTGTAGCTCTGATGGGTTTGGGTGGAGTTTGGGTTCAGTGTATGACCTGACTAGTGTACTTATCAATGTATACAGTTTTTTATGAATGGGTTTTTGTATAGCTCATGTGATGCACTAGCTAACTAGTCAACCTATCTGTATCTGAGGTCTTAATTATCTACACTACTGGTCAAAAGTTTGAGAACACCTGCTCAAACCAGTTTTTTCATGATTAAAAATGCTTTAAACTGTATAAACATGTCTATACACATTTAATATTTCATTATATGATATGTGTCCTTATATAAGCAGATAATCATAAGTGAATTGCATTCAAAAGTTTAATTTTTTAATGAAAATGGATTTTGTTAGTACATTGGGAGGGGTGGGGAGGGGCATTGTTTTGTTATTTAAATAAATTTGTACATACTGGTGTTCATGATGATGTCTATCTTAACAGGTGCTCCAGGGCCTGTGGAATTCTTCATATTTGAAAAAAATTAAATAAAGACCACCCATCATATTTAAAAATGGGGTCTAATCCCCCATCAGTTTCACCCTTCTTCATTCTATTGGAAATGCATGGTACTGCATGTGGTGAAACTTATGTAGGAATAAACTCAATTTCTCTTTAAATATGGCGGGTGGTATTTATTTTTTCTAAATATGAAAAATTCTACAGGTCCTGGAGCACCTGTTAAGATAGATATCATCATTAACACCAGTATGTACCAATTTATTAAAATAACAAAACCATGCCCCCTCCACCCCTCCCAATGTACTTACAAAATTGCCTTTTGCATGCAATTCACTTATAATATCTGCTTATATAAGGACACATATCATATAATGAAATATTAAATACAGTTCAAAGTATTTTTAATAATGAAAAAACTGGTTTGAGCAGGTGTTCTCAAACTTTTGACCAGTAGTGTATGTACATGGATTTACAGGCCTATGTGTATTGTTTACTTGTCTTTGTGATAATATATCTGTATATGTACATTTGTGCATAGTTGCGTGTGTGTGTGTGTATTTGTGTGTGTGTATGCACTTTACTGTTTGCCTATGTGAATATGCATTTATGTAATTGCAAAAGTACATGCTTGTACGTGTGAGTGTGAAATGTCTGTGTGTGTGCATGTATGTTTATGAGGTGAGGTGTCTCTGGTGAACATAAGGGATCAGTGTGCATCTCTCTGTGCAGGTTGTGAAGATGTGGAGCTGGCTAATTCCACTGACTGTGTGTGTGCATGTATGGTATGTGTATGAGGTGAGGTGTCTCTGGTGAACATAAGGGATCAGTGTGCATCTCTCTGTGCAGGTTGTGAAGATGTGGAGCTGGCTAATTCCACTGACTGTGTGTGTGCATGTATGGTATGTGTATGAGGTGAGGTGTCTCTGGTGAACATAAGGGATCAGTGTGCATCTCTCTGTGCAGGTTGTGAAGATGTGGAGCTGGCTAATTCCACTGACTGTGTGTGTGCATGTATGGTATGTGTATGAGGTGAGGTGTCTCTGGTGAACATAAGGGATCAGTGTGCATCTCTCTGCAGGTTGTGAAGATGTGGAGCTGGCTAATTCCACTGACTGTGTGTGTGCATGTATGGTATGTGTATGAGGTGAGGTGTCTCTGGTGAAAATAGAGGATCAGTGTGCATCTCTCTGTGCAGGTTGTGAAGATGTGGAGCTGGCAAATTCTACTGACTGTGCTGCTCTCCTCCGTGTCTCAGGCAGGAGCACAAGGTACAACTACAGCTGGAATTAAATCAAACAAATATCCATCAGTCATTAAAACAAAAGAAAAGTGGCTGTTAGTGAATTCATTTTGAAGTGAAATGCTATCATAAAACCTAAACTGCTATTTACAAGCCATTTAATATAGAGCTGTGGCTTGGTATAATAATGCCCCTGATTTCCTGCCGAAATATATATATATATTTTAATATAACAGGCTTGTGTTTTTCACAGAACACGGAAGTATGTATGTGGTTTTTAAATGCATTTAAAATAACAGGTCACTGTGATAGAGTGCTATATTATATTATTCCAGAAAGGAATGTGCCAGAGCTTGAGGTTTTTCTGATCACAAAGAGAGTAGGGAAATCAGTAAGTTTATTTCTAAATCTGTTTAATGGATCATTTTCATGATTTTGATGCCTTTGCTAAATCACTATCATTGTACTTTTCCCCTCTCTTTCTTGCATATTCTTTTCTCCCCCTCTTCGAATGACTTCTAGGACATTGTAATAATATTCAAGCTGCAGACTTTGTCTTCCTGGTGGATGGCTCTTCCAGCATTGGCCGTTCAAACTTCCTGCAGGTGAAGGGCTTCATGGCAGGCATTGTGAAACCCTTCACCGGTGCAGTAAGTGCCACTGGGGTCAGATGGGGTGCTGTGCAATACAGTGACACCTCCAGGTAAGACTCTCTGGGCTTGATTTACTAAGACCGTTAGCGTGTGCAAATCCTTATCACACGCAAAACCAATAACATGACCAATGATTGTTCATGGTATTTGTTTTGCACCAATCATTGGTTGTGTTTTTAGCGTTTGCACACGCTAAAGGTCTTAGTAAATCAGGCCCTCTGTGTACCTTCTTGGTTAATTGTGTTTGATTGTTAATTATCTGTGGGTGCAAAACATGTAACGTTTTAGAATAGAATAGAATAGAATATAATAACTTTTATTTTCCCGCTTGGGAACTTCAGTTGTAGCGACCAGCAACAACAAAAAAGACATAGACACACAACACACAAACAAACATATCAAATAAAGACATTCAATAGAATCATTCAATAGAATTAAATTAATTAAAGTGTAATAGCCTACATCCAAACGTCATGATTAAAAATAGCCCCCGCTGTCCCGAGATGACCAGTGTTATCAAGCAGTCCAACACAAACTCCGCCTCCACGACTTTCCTCTATACACGCAGTTTTGCGCTCTCTGTCCACTGTCAACATGGAGCACCGAACTGGGTCAGCCTTCCCACTCGTCGCCTCACTCCTCCCCCACATTATCTTCTCCTTCCCCTTCCCTGGTGGCCTTTTGATGATTGCCTGCAGTCCTAGATCAGTCCCGACATCTTCAACTCCGATGAAGAGCGATGGTAAACTTTGTAGCTGCAGATCCAACGGACATTCCTGAGCATATGTTGCGAATGCGTCTCCATGGCAACAACCACAAACAAAATTATTCAGAATATACAATTTGTCAATATTATCAAAACGAGCAGCAGGAGTACCCTGAACAATCTCCAGCTCGCTTCCCCGTCCCACAACAGACACACAGCGCATGAAAAAAACTAAAGACAAAAGCCTGACACAACAAAATACATTAAAATGAACAAACATGAACACGAGAGACAGCTGGACTACATGTCTCCATTACAGCGCCACATGACGTACACCCACGGACATGGAGCAGACTATTCATGTCTTTTTCCTTGGTGATGATGAGCTTTGTGCTCAACCCTTAGAGTCGAGTTCACCTTCACCACATACCTGAATGGGACGGAGCTGGTCAACGCTGTGGAAAACCTGAGCTACAAGGGGGGCAACACGCGGACTGGGGCCGGACTCAAGTTCGTTGCAGACAACTTCTTCAGTGCGTCTGCTATCCGGGATGTTCCAAAGGTGAGAGAGGGGTGTGATCCTTGGCTAAGGGTGGCTCTATAGACATTGATGTGACAGTGTCATGCCTCTCGTTTTCTCTTCCTGTATTGCAGATTGTAATCTTGATAACTGATGGGAAGTCCCAGGATAGTGTGAGAGATCCAGCACAAAAGCTCCGCAGCCTGGGGGTCAAAATGTTTGCTGTGGGTAAGAACCACCTCCTCTCACATACTTACGGATGCACCCACAGACATGTTCACTGTATTCTTCATGTAACACAATCTACGAATTTGTACTTAAAAGGTATGGAAAACATTAAGAATTTTCTCCAGTTTCTGAACTGGTGTGTATTTCATTATGTGTATGTTTCTTTGATGACTTTTGTAGGCTATTGCTTTTTTTGGCCACACTTAATCTTAGCATATAACACTGTGTGTGTGTGTGTGTGTGTGTGTGTGTGTGTGTGTGTGTGTGTGTGTGTGTGTGTGTGTGTACGTGTGCACGTGTGTGTGTCAGGTATAAAGAACGCAGATGAGGAGGAGCTGGCTGTGGTGGCCTCAGAGCCGAGGAGTGACTTCTCCTTTTTTGTGGGGGACTTCAAGATCTTGAGCACACTACTGCCCCTGGTGGCACCCCGTGTTTGCGCCAGCTCAGGGGGTGTCTACGCCAGTGACGGTACCTATAGTCACCCCTCGCACACACAAGCTTAATACCCCACAGCTCAGACCCAACAAAACCCTCTGAAGGAACCGCGCCGCTTACATCAACACTTAGTAAACTCTGCTTAACATATACGGCGCCTCTCAAATTAAATATACCATGCAAGAGCTGTCATAAAATACAGACCTCATACAGTTAACCTCCTATTGATGTCTTTCTTTCACCATTTATACCCTGCAGAGGCCTTCTCTGGTCCTTCTAACCTGCAGTTTCTAGTTGAGACCTCTGATTCGCTGAAATTTCGGTGGGCTGCAGCATTGGGACCTGTGAATGGCTATGTTGTGCAGTACGTACCCCTTTCCGGACTTGGCCAGCCAGTCACAGCTGAGTTCCGACAGGTGGGCAATGACTTATAGAGTTGGGTTTTTATGCCACATTTACAAATGATGAAACAATTACTTAGCTTAGTTTTAGTGATAATGACAATCTTAGATGAACTTAAGGTATGGAGAGAAAAAAAAGTGGTAATCTGCTAGGTGTGGGGATGTACCTTATATAAATGGGCAGATCCCAGTTAGATTTAATTTGTAAATTTTTAAATGCCTTAATGGAATATGACTGAATGTAATTTTGTCATGAATGTTGTTTTCTGGATTCTTTTTCTGGTCTTTTATTCGTAGGGATTTTTTATCTGTTGCCATTTTCCGTTTACTTCTGTAACACAGAGTGTCTGTGCAAAGTATTCGGTACTTGTCCATTCCTCATCAGTCAGTCCTAAAACCCTGACTCTTAATTTACTAAAAGGTTAATTCAATTATAAAGTATAAATCACTGTTTGTGATTTGTCCTGCAGCATGGCTGGATGACGCTTTTTTTCTATTTAAAATGTCAGGACACTAGGACAGAATGCTAGTCAACATTATACAAGAAAGGGATTCATCACAGCTGGAGATTTCAGATTACACCGAGGGCAAACTCTTTAGGCAGTTTATTTAAAGATTTTGCTCTTCTTACTACTTGCTGTCTTGTTTGCCAAAATTATGTATATATATTTCATTTCTAAGTAAAATAAAACTGGTGACATTAATTATTTCTTATTTTGTTTATTTTGAAAAGAATATATTTTTCTAAAACTTCTAAAAGCACAATATACATAATATACAAAAGCACTCTTGACAAAAGTACTGTGAAGTATTTGACTTTTTAGTGTTTTTAGTGTATGTTACTAACATGAATTAACCAGGGGGGCTCATGAATCCCTCCAACAACAATTACACTTTGTGAGGTGCTGCTGAATTAGCTTTTGGAACTTTCACAAAATATAGTTTAAAATATATATAAAATTGCACAACAATATAGAACAAATGCAAGATTTGATACAGTTGTGCTGTTGGAGTTCTGGGTGAGAGAGACATGGGATGAGTATGTTTTTTGTCAGATTTCCAGGGTGACCTATAGTCTGGGGAATGGTACGCTTTTGGGAGTTTTTGTTATGTGGTTAGGATGACTGTGTGCTTTCTGGGAGGCCAGTAATCAGATCAGATGCTGTTATGCTCACAGGAAACGGTGCCAGCAGGGCAGAGGAATTTCATCGCACGGAACCTGAAATCTGGCACAGATTACCTGGTGACGGTCATTGCTCAGTACCCAAACAGTGTTGGGGAGTCTGTCGCTGGGAAGGCCAGGACCAGTGAGTATTAACATATACTGGTTGTGAGGGCGAGGGTGGTGGAGAGAGGTTGTTTGACGAGAACAGCGGGAGAACATTTTGAGGAGGAAGATGAAGAATTAGGTAGAAGATGGTAGTAACTTGAGATGTAATGGTCAGCTGGAGCATGTTATGTCATATCTCTCCTCCCCTTCATTCTATCTTCTCTCTCTCTCTCACTCTTTCACCTCTACTCCTCTCATGAGCTCTCACAGTCTCTGTGATACCTAAACCTTTGTGATGGCTGATAGACCGCACCATGCTCCATGCTGCTCCCTCACTCTGTCTCTCTCTCCCGCTCTTTCACCTCTACTCCTCTCATGAGCTCTCATAGTCTCTGTGATACCTAAACCTTTGTGATGGCTGATAGACCACACCATGCTCCATGCTGCCCCTTCACTCTGTCTCTCTCTCTCACTCTTTCACCTCTACTCCTCTCATGAGCTCTCACAGTCTCTGTGATACCTAAACCTTTGTGATGGCTGATAGACCACACCATGCCCCATGCTGCCCCCTCACTCTGTCTCTCTCCCGCTCTTTCACCTCTACTCCTCTCATGAGCTCTCATAGTCTCTGTGATACCTAAACCTTTGTGATGGCTGATAGACCACACCATGCTCCATGCTGCCCCTTCACTCTGTCTCTCTCTCTCACTCTTTCACCTCTACTCCTCTCATGAGCTCTCACAGTCTCTGTGATACCTAAACCTTTGTGATGGCTGATAGACCGCACCATGCTCCATGCTGCCCCCTCACTCTGTCTCTCTCCCGCTCTTTCACCTCTACTCCTCTCATGAGCTCTCATAGTCTCTGTGATACCTAAACCTTTGTGATGGCTGATAGACCGCACCATGCTCCATGCTGCTCCCTCACTCTGTCTCTCTCTCTTCCACAGGGTCACTCCCGGGCGTGTCAAATGTCCGCGTGGTCCAGGCGGGATTTTTCTCCCTCTCTCTAGCCTGGGATGCACCCTCCTCCTCAGTCCAGGGTTACAGGATCACCTATGGCCCGACAGGTCAGAGACAGGAACCACTGCAAAACCCACCTGTTCCCATTTTGGCATCTCTGTGCTTTTTGTAAAAATTAATTCTGATAGAGTACTTGGTCCCTATTGGACTTATATGAACTCTTTCAGAGTTGATACTGATAATTTTACTGTGTCGTGTACTCATTTAAATGGCACATGTTACCAGAGGATAGTCAACAGATTCCCTGTGTCAAGGCTGCGGAGGACGGCCATAACTTCCTCTCAGGGTTTAAGAGTGCTAGAGTTTAGACATGGGTCATGTTTTATTGTAAACAGTCAGCCCATTCTCTTCAAAATAAAACAAGATGGATGAGTGGAAGAGTCACAGAGGCAGGTGAAGGCAGGGCTGAGTCTGTACCACATATCTGCTCACCCACAGGCATGATTAGAGCAGCAGTGAACTGTAATAACTGTGATTAAATACTTATGTGTCTGCTCATAGGGAGAGAGAAGAGAGCAGTGTAGGGATGGTAAAAGAGCTGACAGAAACACCAGCAAGTCACTTGTTAAATGTCACTTGTGTTTTTTCTAAAAACATCTAAACCAGTCACAATAGAATATTTATTATGTGTTTCCAATTACTGCTATTTGCATTATGTCTTATATGAAAATACGGTAACACTTTACATTAAGTTGCACCTATACCTGTGTAGTTAAATTGTAAATAATTCGGCCGCCGCGGTAGTACAACGGTAAGAGCGCTGACTTTCAGTCAGCGCAGTTGTACTCCGAGGATCGGGGTTCGCGCCCCGGTCCTGCCACATCCGAGCGTGGCCGGTGCCCTGTGGAAGCGGCAATTGGCGGCCGCTTCCGGGTGGGGGGAGGGGCTCGGAGAGAATCGCTGCGCATGGACGACCCAGGAGGAGGTGGGGTCACGGTCAGGAGCTCGAGGAGCCGCGCCCTGTAGAGGACGTGGCGCCCTCCTTCCTACAACTAGTACCGGTTGACGGGGTTGTGTAGCAGTGATTCTCAAGCGGTTGCTACATGGGGGGAATTGAATTAGAATAGGGGTTCAATTGGCTACCAAATTGGGAGAAAAAGGGAAAAATCTGAAACAAAAATAAAAAATAAAAAAATAATTGTCAATAATTTGGGAACAGTTATTACTGAGTAATGCCAACATAGGTAACATGGAACAACAGTAAGCGGTATTTTTAATTACACGTGTGAAACAAGGCCAGCCCCGTTACTTCTCTACTGCTGAAATGAAGAAATGTTGAGTTGGCCTATGAGTGAAAATAAAATATTTCAAAATATTTACATGTGTAATTAAGAATAGCGCTAGCTGTTGTTTCATGTTACCTACATTGGAGTTACTCAGTGATAAGTTCTTCTTACCAAATTAGTTACAATTTAACTACACAGGTATAGGTGCAAATTAATGTCAAATGTACCCAAAATACACATTGTCACATGGACATTGAATATGCATTTGCAGTTAATTTCTTTCATTAAAAGTTAGAACGATATATAGAGGTATGTGGAATGACTGTATCACAGAGGTATGTATTATACCTGTATATATAGCATGTGTACAGCATGGCAGGTCTTATACATGCATAGACCCCAGGTGTGTAGCATTGAAGGTCTTATACATCAACATTACATTTACTTTTAGAAATTAGGAGACACTCTTATCCCATACGATTTACAGATGACATTTTTTACATACAATCCATTTATAGAGCTGCATATTTTGCTGAAGCAATTCAGGTTGCTCCAGGGCGCAACAACAGGGCCCTAGTCGGGAACTGACCCCACAACCTTTGATTCACAAGCCCTAATCTTTATACTATACTGCCACCTCTGTATACCTGTATAAATACCAGAGGTATCGCATGGCAGGTCTTATAACTGTATAGACACCAGGTACAGTATATAGCATGGCAGGTCATGTATTTGAGGTTTTTGGAGGAATGGGGTATTTCAGAAGTTTCAGTTCCTGAAGAATAAGGCATTTAGATCAGTTTATAGCTGTCATATGTGTGGTCCATAAAAGCTCTTTCTCTTGAAAGATTAGTGCAGTGTGTTTATGGCTTTTAAGTCCATTTTTATGTCTGTCTACCTTTGCAAGTGCCTGCATGTTGGTCTGTGTATATGTGTGTGTCTGGATGTGTGTGTCTGTGTGTGTGTGTGTGTGTGTGTGTGTCGGTGTGTATCCGTGTGAGTGTGTGTCTGTGTGGGCGTTTGTGGGTGTGTGTGTTTGTGTGGGCGTGTGGGTGTGTGTGTTTGTGTGGGCGTGTGGGTGTATGTGTCTGTGTGTCTGTGTGTCCGTGTGGGCGTGTGTGTGTGTGTCGGCGTGTGTTGTGGGCGTGTGTGGGTGTGCATGTGTGTATATGACTGTGTATCTGTCCTACCCACATTTTTTATGCTCTGCCTCACTGGCCTACTAACCTGACCTGCTGCCGGAGACCACACCTGCCCCAACCTTTTCCAGCGCCACACCTGCCCCACCCACCACGCCCTGCTCCAGCTGTGACATGCCAGCTTCTGAAGAATGCTCTGCCTAGGGCCATTGGCAGAGAAAGACAGAGAAAGTGTTAGACAGGGAGGAAGTAAGGGAAGGAGAGAGAGAGAGAGAGAGAGAGAGAGAGAGAGAGAGAGAGAGAGAGAGAGAGAGAGAGAGAGAGAGAGAGAGAGAGAGAGAGAGAGAGAGAGAGAGAGAGAGAGAGAGAGAGAGAGAGAGAGATGCATAAAGAGAAAGAAACACAGACACAAACCCTATTAACAGAAAAAGGTTAAAAAAGTAAGATGAACTCTTACTTTTAGCCCTGACTCCACAGCATCCCAATACATTATCTTTGCTGTACTTCCCACCGATACTCTACACCAGTGCTGCTCAACCCTGTTCCTCGAGATCTACCGTCCTGTAGGTTTTCACTAAAACCCTAACAAAGCACACCTCATTCAACAGCTAGAGATCTAGTTGAGCTGCTAATTAGTAGAATCAGTTGTGCCAAATCTGGGTTGAAATGAAAACCTACAGTACGGTAGATCTCCAGGAACCGAGTTGGGCAGCCCTGCTCTACACTCACAGTGCAATTGGAAATGATGTTTCCATTTTTGTTTTCCATGCCATGTGCTGTTTAGTGGTGTTTAATGGCTGTTCAGTAGTTTCTGTCTGACCCTTTGTGTCACTGTGTGTCCATAACTTTGTTTAATTTATCTTCTTTCACTTGATGATGACTCATTATTTTTCTGATATTTAGCTGTCTGTGTAACTGATCTGTGTGTTTTTATTTTTTATCGCATTGGTGTTTTGTATGACTGCTGGTGTGATGGGCTGTGTGAGTACAGGTCGCACGGTTGCTCAGTTATCAGAGCAGTCCCTGGCAGCTGACTCTACCTCCGTCACCCTGGAGGGACTGCAGCCCGACACAGAGTACGCGCTCAACCTGTACCCCCTTTTCCCACAAAACTCTGCCTCACCGGCTACCCTGAATGCTCGCACATGTGAGTATTCCCCACACAAATACCCAGGCACGCAATCACACACACGCGTGCATGCGCACACACACTATAGTCTCAGCTCATACTGATTTCATTTGGAAAAACCAAATAATAATACAGGTAGATAACACTATCGCTATTTTTTAATGATGAATAATGAAGAATAGAAAGAATAGATACATATTTAATTGAATCTGACCAGTTTATTGTGGTAACTATTATATTGATTGGAGCAGCTCTGTTTGAAATATTTCACAGAATTGAAAATATTCGTATTGCATTGTTTCCAGGACCCATAGCCCCACCTGGTGGCCTTTACAGGAAGTCCATTTGTTTACAAGTGCAGGAGCAGGAGTATCAAACACCAGATTGCATCCATGTGCTGGAAGTTTCTGTCTGTCTAGGTGTCACTGTGCTTATCTACATATCTCTGTCTCCATTTGTGCATTAGTGAGACTGCAGGCTGTGCAGCAGCTCTCGGTTCAGACTGTTTCTGAACGCAGTGTCCGTGTGCTGTGGAAGGGAGTGGGCGGAGTCAGGGTTTACCGCCTGGTGTGGGGACCCTTCACAGGTGAACAGCGTGTTTATCAGGCCCATTACTTATACAGTGCAGCTGGTTTTTTACTTTGACTGTATAATCAGGCATTAAAACTAAAGTTTATAATTACATTCTTCCTGTATACAGTACACATAATTTCATTAACAACTCTTCTCTCAACCTGTGTGTCTCTCTCTTTTCCTTTCTGCCTCTCCCTTTCTCTTTTGTCCTCCCTCTCCATCCCATTTTCTCGGGTCCTTTTTTTTCCAACTAATCTTCTTCTCAATTTTTTTCACACCCTTTCTCTGTCCCTCCCTATCTCTCTTCCATCTGTCTCAGGCCGTGATGTAGAGAGGGTGGAGGTGCCAGGGGACAGCGTGTCTCACACCCTGACCAACGTGCAGCCCAACACAGAGTACATTATCACTGTCATCGGGGTCTACGGCAGCGCAGAGGGGCCGGCGGCGACAGCCAGGTTCAAAATAGGTAAAAATAAAATACTTCTTTCTTTGTAATGTACATCAACACTGATAATTATTGTTTGAAGTACTTGCTTCATCTCATTGTGGCCCAGTCTGAATGCCAGTAAAAATCCATGGTGTTACTCAGTTACTTTGACTATAAATGTCTGCAGAATGTGCAACAAGTTTGAAATAGGATCAAACATTGTCTGCCTTGGAACGGCACATTTCTTCAGCACACTCACACATGAATGCACATTCACACATAGATGACTATATCTACTCAGTGTTGTTTACACAACAGATGTTTCATATTTTATAACCAAAAGTAAGTAAGTTGGACCTCATACATTACTTCTCAAGTCTCTAAATTATTGTTTTCTCTGATCTTTTAATCTCTGTGGGTGGAACTTTGTATTAATAGATTTACAAATAAAGGTAGCTGTTCAAACGTCTTACTTTTCTGAATCCTTGAAACACTGTTTTCTCTCCTGGTATATTTTCTGCCAAATAAAAGACTCCCACTCTCCCAGCGACTTGTGATGTAGCTAAATATAGCTTCCAAAAGAATGTTTTTGAAAGGCTGCCTTACCTCAGTGCTCATTGGAGCAGAGAGAAAAGTGTCTGAGAGAAGAGAGAGGCGTAGGGAGGAGTGACTCTGGCAGTTTCTGTCTGTAAAGCATTCTTGTTTTGGCAGTTGTATTGACAATGGTAGGAAGCAGCGATAACGAAACAGCGTGTATACATCATTACCTGTGCCTGCCTGTCTTTAAAAGTGTAAAGTAGTTATTTCTCGCACTCACCCACCTATGCCTAGTGTTTCAGCCAAGGAAACATGGAAATCAGAGCATACTATACACTCTCTTCTGCTTTCTTCATATGCAAGCATACACATGCATGCACCTGCACAGAGAGAAGGAGAAAGAGAGAAAGAGAAAGAGAGAGAAAGAGAAAGAGCTTTGTATCGCTGTCCTTGTTCCAGGCCAGGCAGGATATATGGATATATGGAGTACAGTGCAAGTTCACTATGGAATGACTCACTGATCCAGAGAAGGGAAGGAAAATGAGTAAGGAGTGAACAAGTAGCTTTTGATGAAGCTGCTGATGCAGGTGTGGAGATCAATGACAAACAGACAAGAAGTGATATGACTCTACTTGTCAGACCACTGTTCTTGTTTTTTAGTGTTTTGGTCCGAAACTTGAGTCAAGGATGAGAGCAGCATTAGGGATTTAAACCCTTTTGCCCTTGTGTAACAGTGCCCCAGCACTGGTGCCCCTCTCTGATGCAGTAACATGTGATGATGATTACTTGTGTCCTTTCTCAGGGTCTGTAAGCACTTAACAGTGAGAGGGGGAAACTCTCCTCAACCATTGCTAACACGTTTCAGCAATCTGGGGGTTGCATAACAGAGAAATCACACCACTACGTTTCTACGTTTGACCTAATTTAACAATATGGAGATGTACACCTCAAACAAATATGACTTACAAACAATTTACTTCTGTGTCAGGCTTTTACGTAAAAATGCAGCTGTGTATAGATTACAGAATGTGTACATAATCCACAGTGATGGGCTGTACTGACCCAGTCTGTCCATTATCTGTCTAACAGACCGTCTGGAACAGCAGGTTCTGCGGGCCACCACCACCGGGCCTAGTTCTATCCGTCTGAACTGGAACGTGATCCCATCCGCACGAGGATACCGCCTAGAGTGGAGGCAGGGGGAGGGTGAGACAAGCAGGCACAACCACAAACTCACGCAATCAAACAAAGTTTGCTAAGGCCGGTTCTCTTGAATGTAGCATTGTCAAAGAGTGAACACATACACTCTTCCACTGCAGTCACTCAAAATACGTACTGTATGTTTCCGGTCTCGCTCTTGCTATTCTATCTTCTGACCACAGGGGGCAGAATACAGAGGCAGTCCTTTCCCAGAAGCATCTCCAGCCATGAGTTGACAGGGCTCCTGCCGAGCACAGAATACCTAATCACCCTGTACACACTCTATGAGGGCCGTGAAGAGGCCACGCCTGTCTCCACCACGGCA
This sequence comes from Ilyophis sp. 1 JC-2022, assembly GCA_022702515.1. Taxonomy (NCBI): domain Eukaryota; kingdom Metazoa; phylum Chordata; class Actinopteri; order Anguilliformes; family Synaphobranchidae; genus Ilyophis; species Ilyophis sp. 1 JC-2022. The sequence goes on from CM040402.1 coordinate 45,544,316, forward strand.
CCAGGTCAGAGACTGCTCCAGTTTGAAACCGAAAACTATTTAGTCGTACGGTTTTTGATGAATGATGAGATTTAAAAAAATATACATGGCCACAAGGGAGGATATGTGTATATGTCTGGATATGTGTGTCTGTGTTTGCATGTCCATCTGTCTACCACCATGCTATCAGAGGAACAGCCTGTAGGCCGCATATCCAACCTGCGTGTGGTTGAATCTCTGGGCAACATTGTTCGACTGGGGTGGACCGGCGTGGCTGGGGCAACTCAGTACCGCATTGTCATCCTAAGCACTGAAAGTAAGCATTAATTCGGCTGGCGTATACTGCAAACCATGTTGTGAAAAATGATTGGTAAAATGTTCCATAAATAAAATCTGATTGATTCATTCATTCATTTTCTGTCATTTAGAATCCCACAATCCCTTATTCAATGCTCATAGTTATACATTGCTTCACTGTTATAAACTGTGCATTTATACATTGTACTTCTGCATTTCACTATTGTAAATATACTGTAAACTATACCTATCTATAGCCTCAAATAGCAATCCCAAGTAGCACTTTATGACATTAGTATTGTACTGTACGTAGCAAGATCTATTGACACGATTCAAAGGGAGCTAATAATGTTTACTGTTTTAATAGTGGTTTGATGTTCATTCTTAGGGTGAGCTTCATTGAGATGTGCTGCTCATATTTATGTCACAAGGTGCTGAAGACTTTTCCCTGTCTATGTCATAAGAAATGTCCTGCAAATGGTGCCATGATTGACAGTTGGCTTCTCCTATCACAGCTGGGAGTGAAGAAACCCGTAGTATCCCTGGCGATCAAACGACCCTTGACCTACAGGGTCTTTCAGAAGGTGTATCGTATGGGATCAGTGTGACGGCGATAGTGGGGGATAAAGAAGGAGACCCTGTCTCAGTTAACATCAGAGCAGGTGCGGTGCTTCCCCACTGTACACATAAACACACATGCAATGCACACACAGGGTTAACAAGACAGACGTTTTGCACTGTATGACTGTATCTCGGTTGACTTATGTTTACTCTAAGAGCTTGAATGTGTATTACAAGTTGTGGCCCCAGCTTGTGAGTATCTGTGAAGGTGTGAAAGGAGAAGGTTTACTGATGCTCTGTGTCTGCCAGCACAATCCTCAGCTTGTTACTAATGCATGGAATTGGACTGAAAAGTAGCATTGAAACAAGTCCAGACACAAAACAAATGGGACAGTGTTGAGGGGAAAGGAGCGGAAGAAGTTGGGCTCGGATCAGGGAAAAAATTGAATAGGGCTGGAGATGAGTGGAGCTGTTTAGTAGAATTGAAGAAGAAGACTACCTGGTGAAGAAGGAATGAAGTGGATGTGACAGACCCCAGACCAGCCTTTAACAGCACTGAAACCTGAATTGAGGTTTTTGATAGGGTTTAAAAAATGAAAGAACAACCGTTGGGTTGTTCTTTCACAATTCTCCTCATAGAGTCAAGATTCATTTTAACTGTTACCAAGCTCTCCCTGTCACCATCTGCGTTTGAACCTGACAGTTTTTGTTCCTCTCTGGGCAGAGCAAGCAGTGGACAGAGTAGAAAACCTGCGAGTGACAAATGTCAACAGCCGTCGAGTCAGGATTGCCTGGACGAAGGTTCCTGGGGCGACTGAATACAGGGTTACCTGGAGACAAGGCAACTGTATGTGAGGTCTTCACTGTTTTACTGTAGATATTATCACAAGGGAATTACACTGTTTTGCCAAAACATGTTCAATCGTTCAATCAGTTTGCATCACTACCAGAATTTGTTTCAGTTTTTAAGTGTGTGTGCGTGCGTGTGTATGTGTTTTTTCCAGTTGCGGAGCAGTCCCATGTCTTGGGGGCAGACGCCTCTGTCTTCACTGTAGAAGGGCTGCAGCCTGATGAAGCATTGGTCATTGGTATTGCTGCTGTAATTGGCCAACGCACTGGGGATGTGGTATCACTCACAACCAGGACCAATCCGAATGGTGGGGGCGTCGTCACACAGCTGCGACTGCTGGACAAAACATCTCACAGGATACGTATCAGCTGGGCGCCTGTCTCCAAGGCAACTGCCTATAAGATCACCTGGCGTCGTGGAGATGGTGAGGAGAACAACTATGACTTTTTCATTCATTCACAGTTTGATTGCTATCACATCTATAACTATGTGTGTGCAGGCGTGGACGATTCCAGCAGAGTGTCCAGTGATACCACTTCCTTCAACATTGAGGGCCTCGAGGGAAACACAGACTACAGGGTGTCGGTATCCTCTCTGATTGGCTCAAAGGAAGGAGCCCCCGTCTACCTGAACACCAGAACAGGTAGCGTTTGAGCAGGTGTCTGCAGCAGTATGCCTTCTCCACCTGAGGCTCGTTCTCATCTCCTGCAGCGTGGACTACCACTGATCTCAGTGCTGTTGTCCCACTTTCTCCTTTCTCCTCTCAGGCTCAGAGCAGGTTGTGGGAACAGTAACGGGGTTACAGGTCCAGGAGCCCCACGGCGAGATTGTGAGAGTAACATGGGTCGGGGTCCAGGGAGCGACTGCGTACAGGGTAGTTTGGAAGCGTACAGACGGTGAGAGAACCGCTCTATCCGCCTTTTTATGCCTATAGTATAGACTTTTTATCGTTTTGAGACTTTAGCAAAGAAAAACAAGACTAAACCTCTACACAATGTAAACTCTGGCATAATGTCATTCAGTCTAGCTTATGTGTTTATTGTCTTTTAATGCTGGAAAAGGCACATTATATGAAATCCAGTATTTTTTTGTGATGTCACTGTCTCTCAGGGGGGGAAGAGAAAAGTCAGCTGGTGGGGGGCAATATCACAGCGGTGGACCTGGAGCAGCTGGACCCGGGGGCGCAGTACGAGGTGCAGGTCAAGGCGCTGGTCCAGAACCGAGAGGGATCGCCCGTCTCCGTCAGGGTGACCACTGGTGAGTCCATGACCTGATCCAAATTATTAGATGATAGATCATGTACAGTTATTGTTATACAGTTTTGTTTTTACCATTACAACCTTGAACTGAGGCACCATTCCAGAGCAGTGTGTGTGTGCTGGTGTTTTACTCTCTCTCAGCAGGAGATACCCCGGGGGTGGAGGGGGTGCAGGTGCTGCAGGGGTCCAGTCCGGGGGTGCTGCGCCTATTCTGGAGGGGGCTCTCCGGAGTGTCAGGATATCGCATTTACTGGAGATCATCACTGGGTACCTGCTCAGACACATACAAAAAAAACACTGCAGCTCACATGCACATATTCACTCAAACACGCACACGATCACTCACATTCACAAGTATGCACACACAGACACACAAACACACATGTACACATGCATATACACCTGTACACACACACACACAGACACACAAACACACATGTACACATGCATATACACCTGTACACACACACACACACACACACACATAAATGCACGCATGCACATACGTACAATACGTAGTTGTGCTGTGGCCTCGAGCCATTTACTGCATAAATTGTTGCGATTAAGCTGCAGATTTCTTCCCAAAGTCACAGTGCATAATTCACACTCTCCAGTTCATTGTTTATTCCAATACACTGAATCACACAAACATTAACTCCTGGTGTCAGTAGGTGAAGCAGAATCGAGCCGTCTGTTTGGCAGAGACGCAACCTCGTTTACCCTGGCGGGCTTGCGGTCTGGAGAGCGATACACGCTGCGCGTGGCTGCTGTTTTTGGAGACCGAGAGGGCGAGTCCTACACCATTACAGCCACCACGGGTATGCCACTCTCTCTCTCCGATGCTTTCTCGCACACTTTGTTAAAGCCACCACGGGTATGCCACTCTCTCTCTCCGATGCTTTCTCGCACACTTTGTTAAAGCCACCACGGGTATGCCACTCTCTCTCTCCGATGCTTTCTCGCACACTTTGTTAAAGCCACCACGGGTATGCCACTCTCTCTCTCCGATGCTTTCTCGCACACTTCGTTAAAGCCTTCCTGCAAAGTCTTAGCATTTGTCTTGAATCGCTGCCTTGTGTAGGGCCACCAGTTTGTCTTCTCTTGTTTTATCACATGGTACTTCAGTTTCTGCCAGCTAGAGGTTGCTATAGCCTCTTTGTCAAGCCACTTCTCAAACATTATCCCATTTCCAGTACCTCAATAATCTAAGATGATAAAGTAGTTGGCACTAATTAAACTCAGACTGATCGACAGCGGTGTTTTCAAGTGACACTGCTGCCAGAAATACAGTAGATATGGAAGGATCACTTTAAGGGTTGTTTCTCCTGACAGATTTTCCTATTGAAAAATAAGTCAGGAGAAGAAACCCTCCAAGTTATCCATCCATATCTACTGTATTTCTGGCAGCAGAGTGATGGTTAAAGGCTTGTTTAATACATCAGACCCTTGATGACTTAGAGCCACTTAGCCAACCATGTGTTCTATACTGTTCCAGTGTAATTTACAGCTAAATCTTGTCTCACCCCCCAATTCCTATAGAGATCCATTCAAATGCAGAGCTGTTATAGTATCGCTTGTAAGAGTACCAGCAAATAAGATATCAAGAGCCTTTTGATGTTGTTGGGTCACAGACATCATAAAGTCATGGCATGCAAAGGATATGCAACCAAATATAAAAAAATATGGCTTTTCTACCAAGTATTAAATACATTTAATTTAGCGTGTTCAATACGTTACAATTTCTTTAGCTGTGTAGTTTTATTGAGTTAATACCAATGTCTGGTCAAAATCTCATGTGAATAGCTACATTGGAAATATGTTTGATAATAAAATTGTTGACGTGTCCAATACTTATTTCCCCCATTGTATTTTCACGCCAGTGTTGCTAATTCCTCTTTTCTTTTCACCCGGTTTCTTCTCCCTTTTCCTCTGGATTCCCTTCCTCCTTTTCACCTGGACCCCAACCCAACGCTGTGCCACCCTCCTTGTGCTCCCACCCATCCCATCACTGCCCCTAGCCGCCGCAGCTCCACGGCAGCCAGTGACAGACTTCCGTGTGGCTGATATTACCCAGAATTCTATGCTGCTGGGGTGGACCCCAATAGATGGTGCTACAGGGTATATACTACGTTGGAAGGAAGAGCAAGGTGAGGGCGAGTCTGTGCTCTACTGCAAACATAATTTGTGCATATGCACTTCCGTTTGCTTCAGCAAAATGCAACAAGGCCGTGTTTTACTGTGAAATCCCCTTGGATTGGCCGTTTATGTACATTGATATGCATAGTGGTACATTGATATTTCCATGTATGTTGTCATCTTTATAGTTGTGTGCACAGGCACAGTTTGAGGGGGGAATCTGATCTGTGTGTGTGTGTGTGTGTGTATGTGTGCCTGTGTGTGTATGTGCGTGTGCGTCCATGCCTGTTTGTGTTTGTGTCTGTGTATATGTGTGTGTGTGTTTGCGTGCATACCTGTGTGTGTGTCTGTGTGTGCGCGCGCGCGTGTGTGTGTGCTTGTGTGTGTGTTTGCGTGCATGTCTGTGTGTGTGTGTGCACGTGTGTATGTTTGCATGCATACCTGTGTGTGTGTGTGTGTGCATGTGTGTGTGTTTGCGTGCATGTCTGTGTGTGTGTGTTCATGTGCTCGTGTGTGTGTTTGCGTGCATGTCTGTGTGTGTGTGTTCGTGTGCTCGTGTGTGTTTGCGTGCATGTCTGTGTGTGTGTGTGTGCATGTGTGTGTGTTTGCGTGCATGCCTGTGTGTGTGTGTGTGTGTGTGTGTGTGCATGTGTGTGTGTGTTTGCGTGCATGCCTGTGTGTGTGTGTGTGTGTGTTCTCCTCCTCTAGATCGTGGGCAGGGGCAGTCCATAACTCTCCCAGCCTTCTCCAGTTCATACCGTGTGACTGGGCTGCAGCTGGGTCTGCTCTATCGTCTCATCATTCAGCCTGTCTTCCAAGGGGAGACAGGGCCTGAATCCTCAGCACTGGAACGCACAGGTGACTGATCCTCTGCCTCTCTTCTCTCTCTCACTCTCTTTTTTATCTTCTCTCACTGTCATTCCTCTCTTCTCTCGCATTCTACTTTGAATGTCTTGTAGTGAGAGATATTTAACTTTTGTTGTAATTTGTCTGTTATTTCTACCTCTGTTCTATTATATTTTTGTTGTTTTCCCCTCCCTTCTCACTGTTGCTCTCACTCTCTCTGGCAAACCTTTTCCCTCCTTCACACTCTGTCCATCTCTCTGCATACTTTGGGCTCTTCCTCCTTCCCGTTGTTTCTCCCTCTCTCTTTAACTGCAGTGTGTGTGGACAGCCGTCTGGATGTGGTGTTTTTGGTCCCTGCCTCTCGGGATAGGGCGGAGCTATCAGAGTCTCTGCTGTCCCTCCTCGCCAGTCTGGCTGGGACATTAAACACTATCGGAGCCCGTGATTCGCAGGTCAGTCAAGAACCAAAACGTTCTCCCCAACTCCCATGCAAACCCCATTCCATACATTCTCACGAACTCCTGTACATACCCCATTCTATACATCCTCCCCAACTCACGTACATACCCCATTCCTTACATCCTCCCCAGCTGCCATACTTACCCCATTCCATACATTCTCACCAACTCCTGTACATAGCCCATTCCATACATCCTCCCCAACACACGTACATACCCCATTCTATACATCTTCACCAACTCCCGTACATACCATATTCCATATATCCTCCCCAACTCCCATACAAACCCCATTCTATACATCCTCCCCAACTCCCATACATACCCCATTCCATACATCCTCACCAACTCCCATACTTACCCCATTCCATACATCCTCACCAACTCCCATACATACCCATTCCATGCATTCTCCCCAACTCCAATACTTACCCCATTCCATACATCTTCTCCAACTCCCATACTTACCCCATTCTATACATCCTCACCAACTCCCATACATACCCATTCCATGCATTCTTCTCAACTCCCATACATACCCCATTCCATACATCCTCCCCAACTCCCATACTTACCCCATTCCATACGTCCTCCCCCGCACCCATACGTACCCCGTCCCAAGGTTCCCCAAGTGTAACAGATATGGTGCACCACTCTATTGTCTCACTTGTGCCAGTGTAACAAAAGTAGTAGCCTATGTCACCTGTAGCCTATGTTGTTGCTGCTCTACCTACATGGAAACAGGGGAGAGACATGGCTTCTGCAACTAACCCAACTCCTTCCCCAAAGGGACTAGATAATGAAATCAAATCAAAGTAATAAATTGTGTGTTTCTCTCAAATACTCTCAAGGTCTTTGAAATATAAACAGTATATGTTGCATGTTATGAGTCATATTACTTTTAGAATATAAGTAGTAGAAGAGGGGATTCTAGTCTTGGTGCTGTAACTATGATTGATGTTGTAATTCCTGTGAATTCCAGGTAGGAATAGTATTGTACAGCTCACGGTCCAGGGTGTGGTTCCCGCTCAATCGGCATAGCAACAAGGAGAGCCTGCTGCAAGAGATCTTGGCCACACCCTTCAGTGAAGAGCGAGGGAATGCTGTTGGTTTGTGGCCCTTGCTTTAAATCAATCTCCCAGCATGCATTGTGTGGTTGCATCGTGCAAATAACCACTGTTATGTGCTGATGTCTGCCATTTTTAGCGGGTCTCTGCTTCCCCCTGCAGGCCAGGGAGTGACATTCACCACGGAGTTCCTGCTTCCTGCCGCTGCTGGTCGCAGGCCCGGGGTCCGCGGGGTCCTGGTGATCATCACGGACGCAAGGTCCACCGATGACCTCATTGCCCCTGCTGCTGCTATCCAAGCTGCTGGTTTGTGCATAGACAGAACACACCGTATGCCACACCCACTGAATATTCACTCATCACACACACCACCTACTGGACACTCACATCCATACACTCATCTGATGACATGAAAACCTGCCATCATGCTCTGTAATAACACAGCATATGCTCATAAACACATGTATGTAGGTGCTAACGAACACGCTTCCTGCCGTGGCTGTTTTTAATTTTAGTGTAGCGAAAATTTTGCTTTTCATCTCTCGCTTTGTCTCTGTCTTTTTTCCCCTATCTTTTTGTTTCTCTTTTTCTCGCTCTCGCGCCCTCTCTTTGTGTCGGTCTCCCTCTCTTTCTGTCTCCTTCTCTATGTCAGGCATGACGGTCCTGGCAGTGGGGTTGGGGTCTGCCGACAGGGAGGAGTTGCGCCGGGTAGTGACTGATGGAAGCACGCAGAACGTTCTGTACGCAGCCAGTGTTGGGCAGATGGGCCGCCTGCAGTCAGACCTTGCAGCCCTGATGTGTGGGCTGGGGCAGGTCAGACAGCACCGTAACTTCTGTGTCTGTGTGTCAGTCAAGCTGTCTGTCAGTGTATCAGCAAGGAAGTCTCAGCTAGAGAGTGTTGTATGTATGTATGTTCTTCTCGCATTTCTTTTTGTATTATATTGGGGTTTCAGTTTCAGTGTGTACTATATTGGGGTTTCAGTGTGTACTGTATTGGCATTTCAGATTTTAGTGTGCATAGTATTGACATGGCAGAGTTTCAGTGTGTACTTAATTGGGGTCTCAGTGTGTACTGTATTGGGGTTTCAGGGTTCTACAACTGGACAGTGCACAGTGTGTCCCCAGGTAAGCTTAGCAGATTTGCAAATCTCAATTTGTATTTGTTTTTGACAATATGTATTTATCTGTGGCCTTTTCTCTCTCTTGTAAATTCTGGTTGTCTCTGTATTTGTCTTTGTTCATCAAGCATTCGTCTGTCTCTGATGTATTTCTGCTTTGTCACCGTCTCTGCATTTCCCCCTATGTTTCTCTGTGTTTCTCTGTATTTATCTTATTTTTTGTTTCTGCTTTTCACTGGACTTTCACTGGTCTCTGATTTGTCTTTATTCCTGTTTTTTTTCTACAACACACAATCCACGCATCTCAGGGTGAGAGAGGAGGACCAGGCGAAAAGGTAACAGGATCTCTAATCTGATCACTGCGGTCATAACCTGACTATTGTTGCTACTTTGTGCAATGTCATTACATTCTGGGTTGTGCTGATTGATGTTGTTTTTGATCTCTCTTCCAGGGGCCGCAAGGAGCAGATGGACATAATGGCCAGAAAGGGGAACCGGTGAGTGAATGAATATGAAAAAGTACATAAAATTAAAGATCACACTTTAAACAAAGTCTCTATATAAAGGCTTTATATAGCATATACAACGCCTTCATAAATGTGACATATAGGCTTTATAAATCATACATAAGCAAATGCCATGCTTCATAAAGGGTGAGATAACACCTTCTTATTCAACATGTTATGCCAAAATGTCAACTGGCTAATGGCTAAACATTATACAGGCTGACATAAAACATGCTTATGTAGGATGCTAGGCTAACTGTGACCCATTTGGCATAACATTGCATAAGAAGGTGTTATGTTACCCTTTATGAGGCATGACATTTGCTTATGCATGATTCATGAAGCCATTATGTCATGTTTATGAAGGCTTTATATATGCTATATAAAGCCTTTATATGGAAACTTCCTTTCAATTGTGACCAAATTAAATAAATACGGGAATGCAAACTAGTAATAAAAGTCTAGTGGAGGTGAAAAGATGAAGAGAAAAAAGGGGAATCTGAGATGAGCAACGGTACAGATACACACGCCACTGTTTCTGAAGCAGACAGTATGATATTATTCCTGATGTTCAATATGTACTCAATATTCCTGTTCAGATTTTTTCATGGTTTGTTGGTGTGGTTCTCTGTGTGTTACAGGGTAGAGATGGACTGCCGGGGAGAGACGGGCCCCGGGGGCCGGAGGGCCGTCCAGGGCATACTGACTCTGGCCCCTCGGTGCAAGGGGAGAAGGGTGAGAGAGTAAGTACAGGGGTAAAATAGGAACTGAAAAAGATCCTAACACCAGGGGTGTATACTATGAAGCAGGATTATTTAGCTAGCTGGATAACTGCACTGAGTAAAACCTGGAACCATCCCAAATCTGGAACACAGACTGAAGTAAAAAGAGCTGTTCCCGGTTTTACTCAGTGTAGTTATCCCACTAACTCAGTAATCCTGCTTCGTAGTATGTATACCTCCCTGTTCAATTGGGCATGAACTATACTCATGAAATGACCCACGGGCCACTTTGTGAGTGCATTGGTCGAAACCTTTGGAAAGCCTCAACAGTTTGGATTAACTGTTTGTACTCTACGTCACTCTGTCTCTTGTTTTTTCCACAGGGGTTTCCTGGCCTGGACGGTACTCCTGGTTTACCGGGACGTTCCGGGAACCCAGGCACTCCGGGCGTGCCGGTGAGTGTGGAGCCCGTAGCAAGGCCTCTTGGGGAAAGCTGCTTGTGAAAGGACGAGTGTTTTTGTGTGTGTGTGTTTGTGTGCCTGTCTGAAATGGATTTTACTGTTGTTAGTGAATTCCAGGCACAATATGTATAATATCATTGTCTCAGCATTGAACTTGTTTTTAGTAAGTTTGTGGCATTAGTGATTATTCAGTTTATTATTATTATTAGTGCTGCACTGAAGCATTTTTCTGCCCTTAACAGGGAACGGTCGGGCTGCCTGGAGTCCGAGGAGACCCTGTGAGTCACTGTAGGCGTCCATCGCGCATGCCTTTAATCTTTTGTCTGTATTTTGAATTAAATGGTGGTTTATTATCGATAAAAAAAATTTTTTTTACCAAATGTGGCCATTGTTACTTGCTTGTGTTTGAATTCTGTGCTGTTTTGTACATTTTTGTTACTGTGTGTCAGCCTGGCTTATATAACTCTGCTTGTCTCTGTGTGACAGGGCGAGGGCGGAGCCTCAGGCCCAGCGGGGCCAAGGGGGGAGAAAGGAGAGAGCGTGAGTCACTGTGACCCTCAAATATTTTGTGATTTATTTATTTTTTCTGGGGGTGACATGGTGGTGCAGTGAGTAGCTCTGTTTTCTCCCAGCAAGAAGGTTCAGAGTTTGAATCCCGGGGGAGGGCCTTTTTGTGTGAAGTTTGCATGTCCTCCCCATGTCCATATGGGTTTCCTCCGGGTACTCTGGCTTCCTACCCCAGTCCAAAGACATGCAGGTTACATTAATTGGAGAATCTAAATAGTCTTTGGGCTATGAATGTGTGAGCGAATGGTGTGTGGACCCTGCGATAGATTGGTGACCTGTCCAGGGTGCATTCCTGCATTTCACCCAATGCCTGCTGGGATAGGCTCCAGCCCCCCAGCGACCCTGACCAGGAGTAAGTGGCTTAGAAAATGAATGGATGGATGGATCTGTTTTCTGCTGAGATGTCAGCATTTTCTGTAAATATGCAGCATATGTTTTCACCTTTGTTTACTTTGATGTGGTGTTTGTGATGTAAGCTTATGTTCTGTATTGATTGCAGTATTAGGATGATAGATTTGTAATAGTAGTAAAAGTAGGGGTTATTGCATGTCATGCTTATGGTTGTGACTTGTATGGGTGTTATGATGGATTAAACAATATTAATTAATATATATATAATTATTAATAAATATTAATGAATTAATATTCATTTTAGGGGTATGATGTACTAGTCTATGACCTCATAGAGTGTGATATTATGGTGTACAATTGAGGTCTTACCTTATAGAGTGTGATATTAGGGTGTAAAGTCCAGGTGTTACCATATAGAGTGATGTTACAGTGTTAAGTCCAGGTTTATAGTGTGTTATAGTATGATACTGGGGTATAGATTGCAAGAATGACCTTGCATAGTATGATATTATGTCGGTATCAACTTGTATAGTTTTGGGGTGCAAAGTGCAGGTATGACCTTACATAGTGTAATATTGGGGTATAAAGTGTGACTTTACAGATAATGATTTTTGGGTGGTGCTGTTTCAGGGGGACTTTGGAGCTCATGGTGGAGTGCCAGGACGGAAAGGTGAACCTGGGATTTCTGGAATACCGGTGAGAGATAGAGACCGCCATACTCAAATGTGTGTGTTTCTTTGTATCAGTCTGTGCGACTGAGTTGTGTTAGGTATTGTAAAAGAGAGGGATGGTTGCTCTGCATATTTCAGGGCACTCCGGGTCGCTCAGGGTCTGATGGGGGTAAGGGCAGCACGGGATCTCCTGGGGCTCCAGGCCAGGACGGTCGCCCCGGGATACCAGGCACCCCTGGCCTCTCCATCAAGGTCAGCCCATACTTCTAAGCATATTTATATTCAAACTCAAATCAAACCTTCAGGACTGAATTTGTGCCTTTCACTCTTTCACTTGTTTCAAATTAATTTCAAATGAAATATTTTTAAATATCTTCTAATAAAGGGCTTTATTGATTATGATTTTGAAATAACACAAATGGAGAGAAGTTTGTTCCATCATGGCACTCAAAGTTTCTCTTCAGAGATAAAGGAGGGAGCAGAATCTCTTTGTTTCTTTTATTGGGTACTCGGGTGAGGTGTTTGGTACCAGGTGTGTGTTGGGTAGGGCCTCTGCACGCAGCGCTTCAGGGGGTGCTCTGGACAGCAGTGTTTACTCACTCTCATCTCTTTGCAGGGGGACAAGGGCAGCACTGGAGAGAGGGTGAGTGCTATTGTCATACTCAGTGATGTTTGTTTTTAATTTGGTGAACTGTACTTTAATTCCATCTTGCTTTCCCCTTAACTCTCCCTCTCACCCCGTACCCCCCTCCCCTCCTGGCGCGGATAGGGGCCAACGGGAGGGGGAGGTGGAATAGCAGCGAAAGGGGAAAAGGGAACGCCGGTAAGCATTTTCAGCCACTCTGTACACAGGCACTAATAGTCTCTACAACTTGATGAATGCATAATCTAAGTGTGCGTTAGTGCATGTGTGTGGTTGTATGTTTGTGTGTGTGTGTGTGTGTGTGTGTGTGTGTATATGTTATTACGCAAATAGCGGAACACCTTTTAAAACAGAGAATTCAGCAACGTCCCGAAAACAGCTCATCCTCTAGGCCTAAGAAGCAGGCCTTTTATTAAGCCCAATAATTAGGTAACGGGCAGCAGCTGTACGGATACAATCACAGCTGTACAATGAATCACAGCTGCTGCCATACCTACGAGCGGGGCTGGTGCTGTCCATTGGTGAACAGCAACCCAACTCCCTTCCTGGCACCGCAGTGTGTTTGTGTGTGTTTGTGTGTGTATTAGTGTTAGTGTGTGTGTGTGTGTGTGTGTGTGTGTGTGTGTGTGTGTGTGTGTGTGTGTGTGTGTGTGTGTGTGTGTGTGCGTGTGCATGCGTGTGTGTGTGTTACTGTGTGTGTGTGGGTGTGTATTAGTGTTAGTGTGTGTGTGTGTGTGTGTTAGTGCGTGTGCATGCGTGTGTGTGTGTTACTGTGTGTGTGTGGGTGTGTATTAGTGTGTGTGTGCATGTGTGATAGTGGGTGTGGGTTAGTTATGTACTCTTTGTGTGTGTGTGTATTAGTGTTAGTGTGTGTGTGTTAGTGTGTGTGTGTGTGTTAATGTGTGTGTGTGTGTGTGTGTGTGTGTGTGTAGATTAGTGGGTGTGGGTTAGTTATGTACTCTTTGTGTGTGTGTATTAGTGTTAGTGTTTGTGTGTTAGTATTAGTGTTTGTGTGTGTGTTACTGTGTGTGTGTGGATTAGTGGGTGTGGGTGAGGTGTGTGCGTGTGTGTGTTAATGTTAGTGTGTGTGTGTGTGTTACTGTGTGTGTGTGGGTGTGGATTAGTGTTAGTGTGTGTGTGTGTGTGTGTGGGTGTGGATTAGTGGGTGTGGGTTAGTTATGTACTCTTTGTGTGTGCAGGGGACTTCGGGGGCCCCTGGGACCCCAGGACCCAGAGGAATAACAGGACTTACAGGGCCCAAAGGAGAGAAGGTGTGTTCACTACTCATCAACTAAAGGTCATTTTAGGTGTGGTTGCGTGTGCTTGAGTAACTGCTTGATGATGGGTGTCTATTTCTGCATGTGCATAAACATGTGTACAGGTGAATATGTATGCTTGTGTTTACAGTACATTGAGTTGGCTTTGTTTATTTCAGGGAGAATTTGGAGAGGGGTTATCAGGCCCCCCAGGGAGGACAGGAGATGTTGGGGACCGAGTACGTCATGCATTTGAATGTGAATGTGTCAGGGTTGGGTTTGGATATACTGAACGTGTCAGGGTTGGGTTCGGATTTACTGAATGTGTACAGGGTTGGGTTTGGATATACTGAACATGTCAGGGTTGGGTTTGAATATACTGAACGTGTCTGGGTTGGGTTTGGATATACTGAACGGTTGGGTCAGGGTTGAGTATCTCTAACAGTTTTGTTTGTACGTCTGTTTCAGGGTCCAAGGGGGCCTCCAGGGGAGAATGGCAGTAAGGTAAGGGTGTCCTTATTTCCCTGTGTGGCTTCGTTGCATAGTTCCACTGTCCGTAGATATCTCAGCACAGTGTGTTCTTGACTGTGATATGACATGATTTTGAGGTTGTTCGTGAAGGTATGCTGTATGAATAAATGAATAAATTAGTGAAAATGTTAATTTAGAGTCCTGTTCACGTTGTAGGGTGACAGGGGTCAGTCTGGGATTCCTGGGATACCGGCAGACAGGGTGAGTGAAATGTTGGCATGTACAGTACATTTGTACAATATACATGTTGTATAGACAAGACAACCTATTTTTTTTGTTTCCAAGAAAGCAACCAGCTTGACCCATTGATATACACAACCAGCTTGACCCAGAGCCATACGTTGATACGTACGGTGTAGGGTTAGGGTTAGGGTTAGAGTTAGTCCAGGGATCAGAAAGTAAAAGTCGTGCCATGTGTTTCTTCCACCCATCAACTCAGCCAGCTGATTTCACTGAAGACTTGTGCTAATTAGCAAATCCAGGTGACTGGAACAAAATCCTGGGGAGGACTTTTACTTTCTGAACCTGGATTTTACACCTTTGGATACATCCTTTTGCTGGTGTTCTGTTTATCTTTGTTATTGAGTTCTATTGAATATATCTGTGTGCTAAAGAAATGTCACTGTATTGTATCTGTGTAGGAAATGCCTGCATTGCCCTGTCTGTGAGCAGGACAAGCTTGCTGTGTTTATTATACGTGCAGAAGTAATGTTGCTCTGTGTAGGAATTGCAGAATGTAGGCTTTTATGTCTGTGACATATCTGTATTAGAACCCTGGAATACACATGCGTTATATGAACTTGCAGAGGAATGGCTGGTGTGTGTACAGGAATCGTCTTCACTGTGTTGTCTGTGACATTGTTACAGGGCGAGAGGGGTATTGCTGGTCCACCAGGGGAGAAGGTAGGTGCTTTTCCTCATCATACATGTTAAACAATACATTTATTTACCTACTAGAGAAGATGTCGACTCAGAGCACAGGGAAGGAAGTGGCTGGCAAATCTGGTTTACCAACACACACACATTACACTTACATTTTAGACAATTAGCATAAGCACTTACATACATTGCCACAACAAACAGTAGGTTTTATGCTACCTCACGCAGACATACGCAGTGATATGCCCTTGGCAGTCATGTTTCAGCAGGGGACACGTTGTCTGTGAACAGTTTCTGACGCCGATCTCCCACAGTGAAGCCTGCAGTGCAAAAGGACGTCCCCTATGCCGGGGACACATTGTCCTACACAGGCATGCTGCTGAAACAATCTGCTGTAATAGAACCCCACAACTAATCGAGTCCATGTCCAGCTGCTGATAATGCCATCTTTACCTTGAAGACCAGTCAACAGCAGGTTGCCACCGGGATCTGTCCTCTCACCAGCCTGTCTCGGGGTTATACACCAGCTCTCTCCCTTCCACAGTCACGTTTCAGGACAAAGAATGTCACAGCATGCACAAATCTAGTCGTCCTTTGGAAGTTTTGTTTTGAAAACACACACTCAGGCCAAATACTGCCAAGACTGTATATTTGGTCTGGCATATTAGTCACTGGTCAGCTTCATCCATTTATGCAGCCAGTTATACATGAAACAACATGAGGTTTTCTTGGCGTTATCCTTGAACTCACACTGACATATTGGTGACAGCTTCACAAACTTCGAGTCAAGGCAAACCTAAGTGTGAACCCAGACACTGATGGGCAGCAAAACAAGAGGTTTCATACTGTTTCACTATAGCAGCATGCTACTACTCAAACTGGTTAAAGAATGACCCGACTATTCTGCTTAGCCCCTTTTCCACTAGGTTATAGGAAGTAAAAGAGGGCAGGAACGATCCACAACGGGGACTAGAACGGTTCCTAGTCACCCACATCCAGGCAGGGTCTCTCCGATTTCAACATAGCATAGGTGCATTCCTGTATGCCACCCGATGCTTCTCACGCTACCGCTGAAACCTGATAACGTACCCAAACAATGAAGTTCAAGGCTTCAAATGTCCACCAAAAATTCGTGCCACAATTCTCAGCCACTTGAGGGTAGGCCAGAGAAGATTCAGCCAGTCGGAACCTGAGGAAGAGCCTTCATTGTGACAATGGCCGGAGGTTTATTTGTTATCTGTTATCTGCATTGTCATCTTTAGTATTGCATTATGTCGTTTTTGTATTTATGCATGCCTTGGTCTATGCCATGTCAGCCTTGAAAAAGAGATGTTAATCTTAATGGGCTGTGTCCTGGAGAAATACTATATTTTTTAAAAGCCAGAGCATCACCCACATAGTAAATTCCTGTCCTGAGGGATTCACTTCTGTGGCCATGAAAGCCCCAGCATCTGTTAATGGGAGTGATAGCCTTGACCTTGAGCTAAAACTGCTTCCCCAACTATTTGAATAAGGATAAGTATTATCAACATACATTTTAACCTGCCATATAAAATATATTGTCTACTGTATATGAAAGAAAGGATTGCCAGTGCAGTAGTTGACCTGCACTGTGCTCCTTCTCTAAGGGGGATACCGGCAAATCAGGCGCACCTGGATCCCAGGGCCTCAGGGTAAGTACTATTCTCAAAATAATCTTGGTACAATTTTTTGTTACTCTCAATTTCTGGTAGTAGTTTCGAGCTTCTGTTGTAATCAGATTTTAATTGATCCTCAGAAATGATCAGAAATTGTGCTACACCAGTAGTATAATGTCACATTGGCATCATCATGATCAAAATACAATTTTCCCTACTTTAGTTTTTGGTTGTATAATGAGATCTTTTGTACAGTATCTTTGATTACCCTGAAATAGTAATAAATCATATTAAATAATAATTAAATAATTAAATAATTAAATAATTAAATAAATAATTAAATAAATAAATAAATAAATAAATAAATATTTTTTTTAAATATTTTGAGAGTATATCAGTTTTGTGTATTAATTATGTATACGTTTAGTATATCAGTGTTTGCATGAATTGTGCATCGATTTGCATGTATGTAACGCATTAATTTTGACTTGCGTGAACTAATTGGTGACTTGGGTTTGTGTGTTCATTTCTGTATGTACTCAGTGTTGATTTATCTGTGAATTGCATATTGATTTGTACAGTATTTGTGCTCTGTTTGCCTGCAGTGTGTTGATGTGTGTGTTTTGTTTTCAGGGTTTGCCAGGGCTCAATGGGCTGTCAGGGGAGAAGGTGAGGTACCAGTGTGTGAGGTTGCATGACTGCAGTGTGTGTGCGAGAAACAGTTTAGCCAACATGTTTAATCAAAGGGGTTGTGTAGGAAATATAGCCCTTAATGCTCACTCCTTTGTTTGGGGTCTGTTTTTTTATTTTTTATTTTGGGGTCTCAGGAAGACTCAGGAACACAAAACATTTATGTTGACATGTTGGAATCCTCATAAAATCCACATAGACGTAGACTCTGCGACTGTCTATCGCTATTCCGCTCTCCTTTTTTCCAAGTCTCTCTTTTTTTCATGTATCTGTTTGTGTTTTTCTCGCTCACTCCAGGGAAATGAAGGAGCTCCCGGGGAGCCGGGGAGAAGCGTGAGTGATATTTAACATACAAATTAGGTCACAGACTTTCTGATAAATCTGGTAACTAACCATGAACATTATTAGTACAATGATCAGTATCGTTCCATTAGCTGATTCTTTAATTTATTTGGATTTTTCTTTTTCTCTCCAGGGGCCAGGGGTGCATGGGTACAAAGGTGAACGGGTACGCATTCTGTTTTGTGAATAATTCACAAAGTACCACACACTATGCAAATATAAAATTCAAGTCACACCATTTCAGATACGTGTTTTACAGAATGTTTTTAACTGTCCGATCTCAGGGTGAACGGGGTCTGCCTGGCCAGGGGGGTACCAACGGGTTGAAGGGGGATCAAGGAGACAAAGGTGAAAAAGTGAGTTTGTACCCAGGGGGTGAAGGGCCTTGCATTGTGTTCTTGAGGGCATCTATAATATGGGTGTAGTGTGGTGGTGTGTGTGTGTATTGTGTGAAATGACCAGATTGGGACACAAAATTGCACCCTTCAATACCCATGGCACACCTCAGATAGAGGACTCAGTCCACATTGGTCCTACATGTAAGATTGTGAGATTTTACGCTACAAGTGACACCAGTAGGCCAATCGATAGGCTCTTCATGCAAACACAGGCCTGGGTATTTAGCACAGCTGAGTATGTGGGCTGCTGTAACCTTGTAGACAAATTGTTTTGTTTACCAATGGTTTACCAGTCAGAAAATTAATTGATACAAACATTTTCACTCACTGACATGGAAAGACATTTACTCAACTGCCATTTCTCACATAAGCGTTTACCCTGTTAACACACATCCTGAATGGTCAATTAGCAATTGGAATAGGGCTGAATGTAAGTCTCTTATCACTCCCCTCAGGATGGCTAGAATATAAGGTCTAGTCGTCTCTCCCAGCTTCCTGAAAGGCACGCTGGGACTTGTGTTGCTCAACAGTGTTGCTCAACAAAGTGTGCCACCGTCTCCAGTGGCACCACAGATTACTTCCTTAGCGTACAGCAACAAAGCAGTCTTTGCCATCGCATTGTAGCCATGTGCCATGTAGCATCAGTAATTCACTCTTGATATCCACACTGGGGGATCAGTTGACTGTTTTTTCCTAATTTTTGGACTGCTGGTTTCCAGGTTTATTGCTGAACTTGCACATTTTCCTCAGGACTGATGAGGGAATGGCTTCAGGCCCTTGTTTATAAACTGCACACTGTTTGCCTCTCAGCTGGATCAGCATGTCTGCATCCAGGTCATCTGGTGCTATAATGAATGAAAAAGCAGCCATTGAGTCTCATAAAGCCATAGTGTCTTGTCTCAGTGTGTTGATATAAAGCATGTGGTTGAAGCAAGACTAAAAGCAGGTTTGGGTCATCAAACTGTAACATTATGTATAACCCAATGCTCCTCATGCTACAGCACCAAGGTTTTGTATATCTGTGTTCTGTATACTGTACACTGTTTATCTTACAGTACTCGCTGTGTGGTCTTTCCACATTGTACCGTTTTAACTCGTTTGGCATCTCTCTCTCTCTCTCTCTCTCTCTCTCTCTCTCTCTCTCTCTCTCTCTCTCTGCATTTCCCCTCTCTTTTTTCTATCTTCTTCTGTCTGTCTTTAACATATTCACCATCTCAGGGTCCTCCAGGATTTGGGGGAACAGGACAGCCAGGACAAAAGGGTGAACCAGGAGATAGGGTGGGTTTCAGTGTGAAGTTCTTAAACTGTGCAGCCTATGCCTAATAAGAACAAACGTACCCATTTTGGGCAAATTGTGCTGATTATAACATTGTAGCAATATAGTAAATCCATGGAAAAGAAGCCTTAGATGAAGAAATTGTGTGGTATTTATGGCCCCATATTGAAACGGTACTTTTGTGTACTCATCCTGTGTCTGCATGTATATGCTTATGATTCATTGTACTCCGTTTCACTGTAAAGACAAGCATGCCTTTTTTTCAGGGTAACGCTGGTTTAGCTGGCAAGCACGGCATTAAGGTGAGAATTTTACTCAGTATTTACACTCAATGGGCCTCATTCATGAAACGTGAGCAGAACGAATTTGTACGTAAAAGTGAAAGTTTTTAAACCGGTTAGAATGTAGCCAGTAGGCTATATCCCGGTATAACCTGAGCTGTGTGGGACACGGGCATCACTGTGACCGCAATTAGAACGCGCCAGAGAGATTCTAAAATAAGGTAGCCCATGTGATTACCTGCTTTCAACCCACAACTCACATGCACAGAACACCAACAGAATTACAAAATGAATAACGTTTAATTTATGTCCAGGCTGCGATAAAGCAATGCGCTCGTATTGATGGTACATGTTATCTTCTGCTTGGCCTTTACTTTACCAGTTCATGACGCCGGTACTGACAATATTCAAATATTGCTAATAAAACTTTGATTTCTGTGTCAGAATAATTATTTCCTTTGCTTTTTCTGGGCCATTCTGATTAGGCATGGACCTTTAAATGGAAGTGACAGCCTCCATATAAGGCAATTCATGGGCATGGATTTATGCTAATCACAAAATAACGTCGACACGCTTCGTACGTGAATACGAAAAAATCGACCTTTTCCACACGGTTTGATGAATCCAGCGTAGATTTTTCGTACCAACTCTTTTGGGACATAAATGTACGCTTCATAAATGAGGCCCAATGAACAACAAGAAATAATTAAATTCTATTTTATTCTGATGCACTCTGTGTCATAGTTTACGTGCTCTAAAATTGGCTTGTACAGTGTGTGTTTCGGAAAGTGTTTCTGTGCGAGTTTGGATTATTTTTCTGTATACCCAAATCAATAGCATTTTCTGTGCAGTGTAAGTGTGTGTAGGTGTGTGTAGGTCACTGAATCTGTACATACATGCATGTGTGTTTGAGTCGGTCCTGGGCTGTGAGTGTGTATACGTCACATGGTCTGATGGTGACGTAATGTTGCAGGGAAGCCAGGGTGAAGTTGGAGAGCCTGGGGAGAATGGGAGATCAGGACCCTCAGGACCTCCTGGGCCAAGAGGGAAAGAGGTCTGACTGCACTACAGTTACTACACTTACTGCACCTTTTAGCCATGGCCAAATACCAGTCAGTACTACCACTCTACAGTACTGGTCTGACCCTGCTGCTCTAAGCTACTACTCCTGCTCTACCTCATCTCATTCCAGCACTTGTAACAGCTCCAATCTTGTTTGCTTTTTTAGTACAAATAGGAACTCAACTGACCTACTATGCCTGGTTAAATAAGGGTTAAATAGACTAGCGTATTACTGCTACCCATCTTCTCCAACATACACTCTACTGCGATTCCACGACTCCAACTGCAACTCCAGCTCAAACCTCTGCCTCACCACTGCACCCTGTTCTTCTTCAAAAAAAATGTCAGCTCCATCTACAGATCCAGGATCAGCCTTGGCTCCACATTGGAACTGTGATGTGCAGCATTCCCAATAATAAATGAACATGTAGGTCATAGATTACGGCACAGACTTGATGGGCCTCTACATGTCTGCCGGTCTAATTGAAGTCTTGCTTTCCAGGGGGAGAAAGGAGACAAGGGAGAAGAAGGGATTCCGGTAACGCCTTTTTCTTATTTTTATCACGGCTGCAGCTCAGCGTTCATCCCTCCCCTGTGTCTTAATGCTGTGTGATAGTGTGGTTGAGACTGTGATACACTTAACACTTTAGATTGTATTGCTGCGTTGGTCATAACTCCACTCATAACTTGTTCCCTATTTACACAAATTCAGGGGAAGGGAGGCAGTTTTTGCGTCCAACTACACCAAATAACTTGTGTTTTTTGAATAACTTGCAGCTAAATATCAGTACTAAAGGAAAACCAAAACTTAAAACATGGTGGGAATTTTTTAATTTAGTTTTAGTGGATTCATAAATGAATGCATACATTTGATTCCTGCATTAAAGCATTTACTGTGAGCCACAGTCAGTAGTTTGGTGAGGGCTGACGTATGATGTCCTAGTGAATAATCTTTATGCTATTTGTGGTTGTGGTTCTTATATATTCAAGTTACAGTATATTTCTAAGATGCAGTAACAGAAATCTAATTGTGTTTTGGTTGTGATTCCAGGGAGAGTCTGGTCTGCCAGGGAAGTCTGGGGAGAGAGGCTTGAGGGTGAGTTTTTACTTTTCCTGTGACAGAGACATAATTTGGGCTTCAAAGTTTCCAACATCTTCAGAGTAATTGCTCAGTACGGTACAGTATAATTACCTAGCTGATGGTATCTCAACCACTGATTCAGTGTTATATAATACACATATTGCTCATTACGATGCAGAATTATCGGTATTTGTAGGTTATCTGGGCTGGGGCTGCAGCTACAGAGTGAGGTGCAGCGCTGTGATTGGTTGTTTTTGCCGTTTTCAGGGTTTGTCGGGTCAGCCTGGGCGACTAGGCGAAAAGGGTGACCCAGGAGATCCAGGAGAAAATGGCCGCAATGTGAGACAAATTCACGACGATTATACAGATTGCAGATTTTTATCTATTTCTGTTGTTTCAATGGTTATATTATATGTCTATCCAGAATTTCTCTCTCTCTCACTCACATAACCTAATGTGTTGTTGCGGGTGGTTGTGTTTATTCACTTGTGTATGCAGTTGTGTATTTATTTGTCTATTTGTCCATCTGTTTATTGTCATTGTTTGTGTCTGTGGGGCACTCTGACGCAGTCTTGATGTGTTTAATTTATCTGTCTGTTTGTCTGTCTTTTGATCCACAGGGAAGCCCTGGAGCTGGGGGAACTAGGGGAGAAAAGGGAGATCAGGTGAGTTATGACTCCGCCCATACTCTGATACGCACTGGCAGAGACGGTCGCCCCAGGCACACGCCAGCCTGCACTTGGCTCCCACTACCATGACGAGAGCATGATTACACTCAGGCTTAATGTACAGTACCTCTGCCAGAACACACAGTGGCACACAGAGTTCACCGCGCCTATTAGGTGCAGGTGCATTTAGGGCCACAAGAGGTCGCCATTGACAATGCGATAATTTTGTATCTACCTGTCATGTGAAGCACATGCTTTTTCTATTAGACACATCAGAGCACAGGAGGTACATATAGCATGTTTAATTGTGTATTTTTTATGATAGATTAAAGGTGATTTCATGTTTGTCTTAAGGGTCCTCAGATTACCCTGTTAGCCTAAATCACTCTCTCTTTCCCCCCATAGGGAGCACCGGGGCAACCTGGGGCCCCAGGGAAAGTGGTAAGCTCTGATAATACCCAGCACACACTGTAACATTGACATTGACATTGACATTATGCAAGTTGCCTTTCTGATTGGAGTCTTGGGTTTTTGCCGACTTACTTGAAAATGTATTCACAAAATGTGTCATTCAAGATGTTTCCATCAACAAGTATGCTTAATCTTTGGGACCGGCAACAGTGATTGGATATTTTTGATCATTCCCATCCACCACCTATTCCCAAGGTAACTATTGTTTTCTGCAGGTGGATCTGCAACGGCAACTGAAAGGGGAGAGAGGAGAAAAGGTGAAGATACATTTCTTATTTTCCCATCAGCCAACAGTGCATTCACTTAAAATACTGAACAGTCCTTGACTGCAAAAATGACTGAAAGGTCATTTCACTTACCTGATCCAATATATCAATACACACACGCACTGGATACAATGCAATGCGCATTGTGAATGTAATGATGCAATATTCATTTGTAATGAGTATTGAGTCTTTGAGAATGAGAATGACAGAACAGAAAGTACGCATATCTGACAGTATTCTTGCTGTGAAACATGATGCCACTTCCTGCCCCATCCAGGGTGACTCTGGTGACCCTGGGGAACATGGAGCTAAGGGTCCGAAGGGGGATGTTGGACCACAAGGGCTCTCAGGACTAGGAGTGAGTCAGCGTCTCTGTTTCTACTTTACTATTATTCTACTTTCACTTCTATTTTACTGCTGGGTGACGTGTGTGTGCCAAACCCTTCATCTTGTCTTTGGTTTATGATACATTTCATTTTACTGAATACATTTTGCATATAAAATATGGTATGAATGAAAAATATGACAATATGAACATGGGGAATAATATAAAAATATCCAGAAATTCTGGAAAAGTCATGTTCTTTCTTATTTTGCTTTTTCTTTTTACAGGGAGATAAATATTTTCTCTATATAACTCTCTTATTTTCACCTTCGTATTTCTGACAAACGGGCTCACATGCTGTATTGTACATAATGCCAGCTAATAAACGTGATTGATATTCCAATCCAAGAGCATCTGAAAATGTGTCAGAGCTATCATACCTTGCACTTCAAAGTATTTCTTAAAATTCAAATCAGAAAGTATCGCTTGAGTGGGAATCGTAAAATGAATACGCACTTAGTCCGGCTTACAGAAAATTGCATGGATACATGGACATAGACTGTGCATAATTTCCTGTTGTGTTCTGTGCTCTTTAGGGTGCTGATGGACAGAGAGGGTCTCCAGGACCCAGGGTGAGTAAATGTTTTCTGTCCATTTGTCTGTCCGTCTGTCTGACATGTTTGTGAGGTAATGTTATATTCTGCTGTCTTTTCCCTCAGGGTGATGCAGGAGACAGAGGAAGCCCAGGGGAAAAGGTTAGCATGTGAACACTACCCTCATCACTTCCAGATCAATGTGGGAAACATTCAGGGCATACCACATCACATGGAACATAATGTGCAATGTAATGGATACTTAAGGTAACATTACAAATGTCACCTTGCTGCTGATTGGCTAGCCATGCTGTCCTTCATGCCAATGGAATCTTTTTCCCAGCCTGCAGTGGGGCGGAAGCGCAGTTGGGCAGGCCTCTGCAGTCCTGCTCTCTGTTCCCCCAGATCTCTGGGTGTGAGGGGGGTGGGGTGCTGCGCTTGAGCCTTTACGGCTCATAGATGTGGAGCCTCTCTCAGCTCCTGGGGCAGGGTGAAGCGCGAGTGTCAGCCCGTGACAGGACCACTGCGCTAATGTCTATAATGCTGACGAGTGCAAAGAGAACAGGCAGTGGGGACTTGTAAAGCATGGTCTGCTTCAAACTGCGGCACAGCCTTGGCTCGCGCTGTAGCTTTTTTTGGAGCCTCTTTCGGCTCCTGTGGCAGCTCGACTGAAAGCGTTTCTTGTGATAGAAGGTGGCAGTACATGAGAGGATCACTGCGCCATCTTGCAAAACTCTGACGAGTGAAAAGAGGTTTATAAAAGGGATGCAATTAAATTTTAGAGTGGCTGGGGAAAAAAAAACTCCCCCCTCTTCTCTTTTTTCAGCTCAAATCAGTGTCCAATTTGAGATAGTAGTAATATCATGGTACAGAACATCA